>OZ026593.1:4803700-5191200 GCA_964020215.1 Aurelia sp. 3 sensu Dawson et al. (2005)
AGGAAAAAGTAAGCGAAAACAAGAAGTCAAAAATTGATCAAAATTTCATAAGGCATGGAATTAAAGATACAAGTGTAGGAAGTAAAGAGGCATCTGGGAATGACAACAGAAGCAAAACATTCTGGAAATATTTGAGATTGAAGAAACCACAAGCAGCCATTCCAAGAAAAGAGGATAAATTCAGTGTTTGTATTACGCCGATTTGACACAACAATTTAGTTATTATGCTTAAATATAAGTTTGAATTGTGTTGATCTGAGACAAATTTGGTAAATGGTTATAATACAAATAAGATACCATCCTATATGCATCTTCATCTGCTATATATGAGATGACCTATGCCGGTAAATGAATGAATTCTCCACCAAAGGAATCTTAGGGTGCGTTTGGTTGGTGTCAATTCTGAAAATGGTAGACTTGGAAGACTCGGAATTTGTGTTTGATTGACTACCTAATTTAGACTGACGACGTGATTCCTTGTATTCGTTCAACATTTATAATCTGATGTTTTAATTTCACTCATACAAAGGACTCACGACCAAGCTGATTCTAAACAGGGACTAAAATCTTACGAAAAATCAGAAGAAACTTAGAACATCTTCCATCCTACGAATGTCGAAAGAAAATTCGAACGTCCCTTCGAACGTCATTTCGAGCGTCGCTTCGCTTCGAGAAGTCGAACTTTGAACTAATGAGCCAATCAAACGCTAACAATAGGCACGTGGGTTGACCATATTAAGAAAGTAGCGATCTGATTGGTCGCGCCGTGAACGCGGCGGACTTGGCCTAATTAGTCCCTATTCTGAAGCGTAAGGACATAAGTCCCTCAACTGAAGCGATGACAACAACAACAACGAGCGTAAGTTAGAGGGACTTATGTAATGTAGTCTAACCTAATTCCGAAAACGGCAGGTTTGGCAGGTTTAGAAGGCCTGCCGAACCTTTTGCTCCAACACGCAGAAGGTTTGGCAGACCTTGGAGGGATTCTCGTTTTCATTTGCGAAACTCTGAAAACGAGGCGATTATGGCCGCGTTGCTACAGTAATGGAGTCAATACCAATTTGCTGCCAAGCACCAGATTCGTCTTCGTGGTTTTCAACAGGAAGCCTCGTTTTCGCCAGGATGAATTTGAAACCTTCTGTTTTGAAGAATTTTGTGCTTGATTCGAAACTGTGTTCGGTCTCTGCAAAGTCTACAGTTTTCAGAATTTGGTAGGTTTAGAATCACCAATCAAACACACCCTTAGGTAGCCTGCGTGCAGATTATACCCCCCCCCCCTGATAGTCTGCACGCAGGCTAACCCTTAGGGTGTGCTTGATTTGTACCAATTCTGAAAATGGTAGACTTTGAAGACTCCGAACTTTGTTTGATTGACTCGCCAATTCCGAAAACGGCAGGTTTGGCAGGCTTGGCAGGCTTGCTTGACCTTCTGTTCCAAAGGGCAGAAGGTTTGGCAGAGTGTGGAGACATTCTCGATTTCATTTGCAGAACTCTGAAAATGAGGCGACTTTTCTTGCATTGCTACGGCAATCGGTAACTTTACTCTTTGTTGCCAAGCACTAAACTCGTTTTTGTGTTTTTCAACTGGAAACCTCCTCTTCGCCAGGATAAATGTGAGAGCTGCTGTTTTGAAGAATTTGTGTTTGATTGGGAACTGTGTTTCCATCTCTGCGAAGTCTACCATTTTCAGAGTTTGGTAGGCTTGGAATTACCAATCAAACACACCCTTACTCAATCTTTCTCAGTCACTTTCATAAATCAAAACTCACTTTCATGATTTGAAGGGGCTTGGTCACGTAATGTAAACAAACATCTTTCGAAACGACAATTTTGCAGCATTTTTGATGGGCCATATCACAGAGATTTTCCACAATTTTTCTCAAAATAAAGGTGCTGCTTCGAAGATGAACTCTTGAGCTTCGCAGAGAAATAAACGAACCTCTCATATGTTGTATGATAGCTGAGATATTCATTGTGTTGGAACTGCAAGAATGCGAAGCAGTAACTAAGAACACACCACGCCTCACCATTTTACACAACATGAAGAAAACAGCTATTGTTCTATTGAAAACAACATGATCCGGGGTCCGGATCCAAAAGTCCCTACATCACAACAATATTAGTGGATTTTTAGGAGTAACTTTATCGTGGATATACCCAATCCATCAAAATCTGTGCAGAACACAATGTGTGCGACAATGTAAACTACAGTAGTGTCTATGTTAAATCAAATATGTTCAACTATGTATCTATGTTAAACTATGTTAAATCATCATATGATTCTGGGATTAAAGCAATTGTGTTATCCGTTAGGACGGTGATAATGCTAAGCGAGAAAAGCAATTAAATATATCAACTGCATTACTTAGGCTCTGCCTTCATGTTTGAAATTTTGTCTAATTTCTAAGATTCTGTATTGAGCTCTAAAGGAAACAATTTGTAGAGAATTAACAAAACTTTTATGTTAGCTGTTCAGTTTTTAATTCAATTTCAGTACAGGGTGTCCCAGAAAAATTGTGCCCCGTTTGCCTGAAGATTGCGACAAAACAACTAAAGATTCTCACTAACCTTTTCCATGATGTTGGTCTTCAGATGTTCAATTAAAGTTTGCTACCATCCCCGTAAAAATCTGTTGAGAAATGATGGAGCTATGACGTTCAGAAGGCCAAATTTACCTGATGACTGAAACCAGCGGTCGGCCATTTTATCTTACTATTTTGCAACGATAAACAGCTTCATGGATGAACTGAAATAGCAGCCTCTAATGTCATAGCTCTCGTGAAAATTCCAATAATCATCAGAGAGTTCATCTATTGTGTACCCCACGATCTTAGATGGAATGCAAAAATGAAGATACGAATTCCCAAAGTAGTAAAACACCAAAGGTTTCGACAAAAATATATTTAAAATTAAATTTGCCGCCTTCCTTACGTAGATTTCTTCCTTAATTTGTTACAAGCAATTGTTGATTTACTACCGAAGACAATGAACTAAAGAAATGAGAGGGGCAAAAGATTTTGAACTGATCAATAAACTAAATAATTGGTTCAGACACTCCTCACACCTGCAAACAAAACGTGACTATATGTTTTTCATCACCGTTTGGTTGTTTATTATCTTGGGATCCTTGTCTTCGTTTTGACATTCAATCAAGGGTCGTGGGGTAAGAAATAGCTGAACTCTCTGAAGATAGCTGAAACTTTCGCGAGAGCTATGAAATTGGAGGCTACTGTTTCAGCTCATCCATGAAGCTGTTTACCGTTGCAAAATGGTAAAACAAAATGGCCGACCGCTGGTTTCAGTCATCAGGTAAATTTGGCCTTCTGAACGTCATAGCTCCATCATTTCTCAACAGATTTTTACGGGGATGGTAGCAAACTTTAATTGAACATCTGAAGAGCAACATCATGGAAAAGGTTAGTGAGAATCTTTAGTTGTTTTGTCGCAATCTTCAGGCAAACGGGGCACAATTTTTCTGGGACACCCTGTAGTGTCCCGCATTTAAGAAACATTGATTTAAGAAATACCAGACCTTGATCTTCAAAATAATATCCCCTCTGATAAGAAACTGGTGCAGGTCTGAAAACGACTTGTTTCTTATTCAAAAAATTATTTGTACATTAGAAATCTGAAAAACATGACAAGTTCAGCTTTGCATTTGAATCAGCCTGTACCTATTCAAATTAAAACAAGAGATTTGCATGCAAATGAAACAAAGATCACCTTCCTGGAATAAATTTAACCTTTCTGGGTAGTGAAGATTTACAAATACAAATGAACATGGTATGTTTTGTATGACAATCATAAAGCATGTGTCTTATTAGTTCATTGATAGTACATGATTTTTTCTAATAAGAAACTTAAGAAAATTTACCCTGACTTGAAGTTTATATCTCATTTTATAAGAAACATATCAGACCTCAAATTGAAAATGTTGTTTCTTATATACGGGACACTACTGTATAGAGAAAACAGGTTTGTTTACGGTTACGTGACCCAGCCCACAGTGATCCAGAATGCGAAAATTAAGGAAAAAAATACAAAATATCGGAAAAATCAAATTTGGTCTAAACTTTTATCGTGATATATGGTCTTAAAATATTTTTAGCTTCGATGCAGATATAAACAATCTAACGACTTCTATCAATGAAGAACTGAAAAAATTATATGAATGGTTTAATGCAAATAAACTGAAAGTTAATCTGGACAAAACAAATTATTGTATATTCAATCCCAATAGAAACATGAAAAATGATCATGACATAAAAATAACCATGGGTAGTGACATAAAAGAAGCCACAGACATCAAATATCTTGGACTTAAAATTGACTCTAAACTAACCTGGAGTAAACATGTTGAGAAGATTAAGAGTGAAATCGTTAAATTTGCATCTCTCTTTGCAAAGCTTAGACACTTCATACCTAAAGATTGTCTAATCATCTTATTTGATTCTTTAGTTTCGTCTAAGATCAACTATGGCCTAGAAATATATGGCTCAGCAGCAAATAAGTATCTAAAGGAATTGCAGATATTGCAAAACAGAATACTTAAAATTATAAACTTCAAAGACCATATGTTTTCCACCAACCTACTTCATAAAGAACTAAAGATATTAAAAACAGCAGATCTGTATGAAATAAACATCTTAAAACTAATGCATCACGTGCAATATAACAGAGATAAACTGCCTGATGTATTTCAAAACTATTTTACAACAAATGAGGGTCTACACAAATATACTACAAGGCAGACGATGGATTATCGAATATATAAATCGTCGAAAACCTGGGGAGATAAAACCTTTAGAAACAAAGGTGCACGATTATGGAACAATCTGCCAAAGTCGATAAAAAACATCACCAAAATAAAAAAGTTCACTGCTAGCCTTAAAGAGTTTAAAATAGCGAAATATAAATAATTATAACACTTAAATTCAAACTTATCACTTTATGAACAACTGATCTTCCATCCATGTATCTCTATTTTGACAATGCTGTAATTTTCTATACATCCTTATATTTTCTTTTACCTTTTGCTTTTTAATTTCGCGGCCAAAGCTAGATAAGCTATGCTTTTCTTTGGTCGCTTAGGATACAGATCTTTTCATGTATACTTGTAATAGCTTTTAGTCCTGTATTCTATGAAAAAAGTTGAATTGAATTGAATTGAATTGAATTAAAGAAGACATATTGAGGATCAAAATAAAGCAAAAATCAGACTTTTGTGACTTCTGAGTCCGGAGATATTTGCTTGCAACGTTGAATGAAATTGACATTGTTTACTTTTCGTGTAATTTTTGGTAGATTTCTACAGAATGCTCTTTTCAACAATAAATTCATTTGCTAATATCTCTTCCCAGAGTTATCTGATTTTAGCTCTGTTTGTTTTAATTGATAGAACTGCATGTCAGCTTACAAAGAAGTCGGCCATTGCTTCTACTGGCACGCATCTTTTTTGTTTTCTTGTTATTTTTCTTAAATGTGCTTATTTTCCTGAAATTGACACCAAAAATGCGAAATTTGAACTTTAAAGTACAAAATAAAAAAAATAGGGAAGAATATGTCTGCCACACCTAGATTTTATCAAAGTAGCACATTTGAGCAGGTAGTCTGCCAAAGCAATCATTCAGGATCGTACAGGGAACAAAACTGTGTTATTTTCAATGTGTCCACTTTTTTCATTCTGGCGAGGTATGAAAAACGATCGAAAATCCTTAAATATGGGTCTTCCCCTAAAATGCTGGGCGGCAAGCCCGGGGGGGGGGGGGTACCCCCGGGGCGGCAAGCCCCCGTCACCCCAAGATTCGAGTTGCCTCCCCTAGGTTCACCTGTCAGCTCCGGGGCTGAGGGGAGGTGGAGTAAAGTCTCTCTTCCGTGAAATCAGAGCGAACTGGCCAATAAGAATCAACGAATGATTTCAGTTCACTTCACCATATCGGTGGTGTTTCTTTTACATGGAAAAAATTTCAACTCACCAAGGCGGGAGATCCCACTTTTAGAGGTGGGATTTCACTGTACCGGTGGTGTTGGCTTCGTCATGTAAACGCGAAATGAAAATACAAAGGGTTCTATGGGGAGGTGGAAGCTCACCTCTCAGCACCGGGTCTAGCAGGCAAGCCCAGGCGAGGTGTTTTTCTCATATAAACAGACCCTTACATACAATGACAGGTATCATGCTCTCAGAGTTTTATCCTAACACAAGGAAACAAGGGCGTTCTCCTTTCAAACTTTTACATCTGTTTTGCTGGTTATCAAAGCAGATCAACAGCGGAGGAACTAACAGCCTAATTAGTCCAGTAAATCTAGGGTTTGACCTAGAACAAATTGCAACAGAAATGATTTTTGCGGGATCTAATAGCTTAAACAGTGCTAGTTAACATACTAAAAGTCTAAGAAAATCAGAGCATCGGAAGACCACCAAATTCGACATATTTTTAAAGAATAATCCTCTCTGTTCCATGTTATACACAACAGTTGCGAGAAGCGGTAACAAAACTTGTCAATTTCATAAAACGGTATTGAAATCCGGTATTATATAAAGTGCGGACTACTGGAACATGGGATGATTGGATAAACTATTCTTTAAAATTCAGAAAAAATTGGCTCGTTAGCTTTCATAAGTGAAAGATATTATTCTTTTAGGGTTAGCCTTTGCCGTTGGGGTACGATAACAGTGCGAATTACATGAGCAAGTGGTTTTTGGCTTTAAATCGGGAGGAAACATGCTTTCAATGGCCTATGAACAAATCCCTTAAAGGCACACTGTCGTGGCTTTGATTGGCTAATCGTGGTGTAGTAATCACCAACAAAAGACATCGCCTCTGAACAATTACCAAGCCTTTATGCCCTTATAAAGGCTGTCAGCTCGT
This sequence comes from Aurelia sp. 3 sensu Dawson et al. (2005), assembly GCA_964020215.1. Lineage (NCBI taxonomy): Eukaryota > Metazoa > Cnidaria > Scyphozoa > Semaeostomeae > Ulmaridae > Aurelia > Aurelia sp. 3 sensu Dawson et al. (2005). The sequence goes on from OZ026593.1 coordinate 4,810,570, forward strand.
TATCGTCTGCGTGAATTTCTGTGTACAATGAAATTACTGAATGTTGCCTAATTCTATTCTTTTTTATTGTCTTATTCACCCAATCAGCACCACGACAGTGTGCCTTTAATCAAAAGAAGAAAGAGTCTATGAAACAAGGAGTACTAACTTGCTACGGTCGCCCGAATAATTAGTGTAAATCATTTTAATCCCCTATTCAAATAATGTGCGAAATGAGTCTCAACATAGGTCACATAAATCAAGTTCCAGAAATCTGGAACCGTAATAGCAATCTTTTGCTCTTTGTTTTGGACCCTCTCTTCTTTTGAATAATGGGTCTCCTCGTAGGCTACACTCTCAGATGAAATTTACAGAGGTAATGCAAATCAAGACATTTCTTCAGTAGAAAACTAATGAATTTTCTCGATCAGGAGTCCCACACTTTTGCGCACCTTCGGGGCGCCTACTTCCTACCGAAATTTGGGCGCCCTCTCTGCCAGCTGCCCTCCTTCAACTTCAGGCTGGATCCGTCCCTGTCCCCCATTAAATCAATCCAAGCCTTTGCAGCAGCATTTTCCCCTTGAATAATTTGTTGGTGTGGCTTCTTCATCTTAGTCCAGTAGATCGAGATTGAATCGAAGAATTATAACAAAAATTATATTTGAGAGAATTGATAGTTTCAGTAGTGCTATTTGATATCCAAAACGTCTAGAGCAAGCCAAACAATTGAGATCTACAGAAGAACAACACCAAAGGTCCAACTTTCCAATGGTCCCCGCATTTTATACGTAGGGTACTTTCAATACAAATTTGTGAAATCGACAATGCTTTGGTTCTTCTTCAAAACTATATCGTAAAAGATGGAACGACGTGGATTACCCGGTAAAATACATCTAATTTGATGGTCTTCCGATGCTTGGATTTTCTTAGACTTTTGATATGCTATTTAGTAGCAGACGTAGAATGGTTTGCAATGAAAAAAAATTCTGTTGTAATTTGTTCTAGGTTCGGCTAAAATTTGCCTTTCGTTTACTGGACTAAATAACCAGACGCTGGTTATTACTGGTTATCAGGCGAGTATTCTATACGTCGAGCCTTCGAGCCTCGAGCCTTCGAGCCTTGTATTGCCAGCCTCGAGCCTTCGAGCCTCGAGCCTTCGAGCCTGGCATTACGGTGCACATAAATTTCAAAAATTTTAACAGTAACGTTTAAGTTGAGACTAATGGTGAATGGCATGAGAATTTCATTGGCATGGATGAATGCATGCCAATTGATTGGAAAATTTAGATCTCAATTAGTCTCCCATTGAATGAAACTCTTACATGCAACTTTCCCACCACATGCAACAGAACCATTACAAGCAAATGATAGAAGTACCATGAACTATAACTTCAGTTACAAAAGCCAGATTGTCAAGTTATTTGCGAGTAATTGGCTAGTAGTGATAGATCTCTAACATACACATGAAGCACTTTCCTGAAGTATTTTCCGGTATTTTCAGTGTAGCACATTCTGTGAGATCGGGCCTGTTCGGTCCTTGAGAAAAATATGTGATGTGGCAATTTTAAAAATTTACATGGATCTAAGCTGGTGCCTTGAACTTGAGTACTAATTGATCTTTGCAAAAAGAATCCTTGAAACTTGAATCCTTGATGTTTGCAAAAACCCTTCCAATAAAATTTAGGGCATGGCCTTGGCAGGCCTTGGCAGGCCTTGGCAAAAGTGCCACCAAAGTTCCTTGGAAGCCGTGTTTGCCCAATGATAAGGCAGCCAAGGCCTGCCAAGGACCACCTTGGCAAAATTAAATGCAATGTTTACAATAGAATGTTGGCACATTTGCCAAGAAAAGTGGCAAAGTACTAAGACTAAATCAAAACAGCTTCATTTCTATTGTTAACATTCTGCCACCATCCTTGGCAAAACTCCTTGGCAGTTTGCCGCATTTATGGGCATCAGGACAATAACTTGAACAATCCAGGGGAGATTACAAAATATGTTTTGACAACTCATTATTGTTCCAAAATGTGAGTTGCTTCATTCAGGGCATTAGGGAGTATGATGAACTCCTTGCTGACTCTGTATCGGGCACATGACATCCGCAATGGCGGACGTGTGTTCTCGAGTCAGCACTGAAATAATGTCTTAAATACTTTATTTGGCTACTGCGAGTCGTACGAATAGGTTTATTAATTTGTAATGATATGATATAAACGAATGAGCGAATGAAAGGATTGTTACTTACGTTTGTAAGCGGATATAATGTCTTCAACAACACGGTCAAAGTCGAGCACGCTCTCAAACATGGACGAAATCGAAGGCCTAGTCAAGCGGCTCCTGTTGCCTATTCAAAATTCGATTTCGAAACTAGCAACTGCAGAGCATATCGACTCGAAGATCTCTGAACTACAAACTCATGTGGAGGGCAAACTCAAAGAGCAAGATGACAAAATCGAGAAAATTAATGAAAAAATTGAGAAAATGGAAGGATATATTTCATTCATGGAAAATGCCCTAGACCAACAAAACCGCCACATAGATGACTTGGAGCAGTACGGCAGAAGGCTATGCTTGCGCTTTATTGGCATTCCAGTCGTCGAGGATGAAAACGCTGATTCTGTATTGGAGAAGGTTAAAGAAATTGTTGCAAATCGAGGAGTCACTCTCCCCGACTCAGCTTACGATAGAGCACACAGAATTGGTCCCGTGAAGAAGGATGATCATGGCCAAAAACGGCAAACTGTTATTGTGAAACTAACGACATGGTCAGCACGGACGATGATCTATCGTGCCAGAGAAAAAGGAAAATCAGCCAAGATTAGGATTCGACTGGACCTGACAAAGCAGCGTTTGAAGTTGTTAAATGATGCTGAGGATGTTATCAAGAATGAAGGAATGGCTGGGGCTGGATGCTATGTTTGTGCAGATGTCAACTGTCGACTTTGTGTGATTGATCAGAATGGACACGCTCACTACTTCAGCTGTATGCGCGAATTTAATGATATCATGGAAGAACTCTAACTAATCAACTCAACAAACCTTCTATCGTTGCGTTCTCCAGTGGCCACATGTTTTCTTCTCCCGTTGAATGCAGTGGAGACGGTTTCTGACTCTTCTTTGTGTTTCCTATTTTCGATTTATATGTCTGTTTCTTTGTATGTCTGTTTTTACATGTCTGTTTTTTTGTCATTTGGAGGCCCAGATCATAAATTGCGCAGTGGTAGTTCATTGGTTTAAACTTCTTCAAGCAGGTTTCAGAGCATTTGAATGCCAATTGGACTAATTGAATGGCGGGCAGGAATAGGATTGTACAGTCACATCATTTGGAAGGTCACAACTTCGTTAGTTTCTCTATTAGAGCTTATTTGGCCAATCTTAAAAGTTCTGTGTATCCTATGCAGATTCGTATTAATTTTCCCTTTGTGCCTCGTCACCTCGTTTATTTTAGTAAGCATGGTATCTAATTTGCCCCCTCGTCTTGGGATGTATTTCAAAGTAGATTTGTTGGCTTTGTCTGTAAAAATATTCTCTATCGTTAAGATGACGCTTTATTTACTCTTAATCGTTACATTCAGATTTTGTAGAATGTGTTGTTGTTGTTTATTTCGGTTCACAAAATTGGTAAGAGTGATCGATATGAAAGTGATTGTAACGTGCTGCTTTTTGACAATAGATGTTTACAGCAATAGTAACACTGAATTTGAATTGTTTTACAGACCTCTTTTGTCAAAAAGTGGGGACGTACATCCCAATCCGGGACCGATGATGCAAAGTCCTCTCAAATTTTGTCACTGGAATTTGAATAGCATTCTATCAAGAGAATCTGTAAAAATACCACTTATCCAAGCATACAACTCCGTTGTCAATTTTGACCTGATTGCTTTGTCTGAGACGTATTTGAATAATTCTATCAGTAACGAAGCCATAAGCCTCGAGGGATTTAGTAATGACGTCTTTCGTAGCGATCACCCTAGTAATGGAAAGCGTGGAGGGGTCTGCCTTTACTACAAAGAAAATATGCCGATCAAACAAAGAATTGACCTCCAAACAATAAGCGAATGTGTAGTTGCTGAAATAACGAGTGGCAGAAAGAAAATGTTCCTTGTTGTTTTGTATCGATCGCCGAGCCAAACTTCCCAAGAGTTTGGTGACTTTTTAGATGGCTTTGAGACAATGGTTACCAAGATCAAAGATACCAAGCCCCATTGTTTAATTATCACTGCGGATTTTAATTGCAAATCTATCAAATGGTGGGCTGATGGTGATGAAAATGCAGAAGGCATTGAATTGAACGAACTAACTGATAGCCTTGATCTCAGCCAACTGATTGACAAGCCAACACATTTTCTCGAAAATTCTGAGAGCTGCATCGACTTGATATTTACTGACCAACCAAATTTATTCTTGAATTCTGGCACCCACCCTTCTCTATTTGAAAGCTGCCACCATGACATAATTCACGGGTCGGAATCAACCCAATACAAGGCAGCACTGGCTGTTAGTGGCGCATGGAAGGGTACGAACAAGGACAGGCTTCTTGAGGAGCTTGGCTGGGAGACGCTTAGTAACAGACGATGGTATCGTAGGTTATGTCTATTTTATAAGATTGTCAACAATCAAGCCCTCATTATTTGCGTGATTACATTCCTGAAGAAAATAATATTCAATACAATCTACGGCATCCTACTTTGCTTAGAGAAAACATATCACGCACACTTAGATTCTCAAAAACCTTTTTCCCATTTTGCATTAACGCGTGGAACAACCTGACCCCCACCATACGAAGTGCTCCGACCATATCCTCGTTTAAAAAGTCACTGATCTCCATCATTCGACCTATCAAGAAGTCATTGCATGGATTAACCAACAGCTATGAGTCAGCTCTTTTGACAAGACTTCGTGTTCATTTTTCGGATTTAAACGAACACAGATTTGATCACAATTTTGCTTGTGAAAGCCCTAATTGTAAATGTAATGTTGGGGTCGAATCAACAATCCATTATTTCCTGCACTGCCATCTCTACAGAGCTCATAGGAAGATCCTGCTTGATGAAGTATCTGATATAGTTGGCAATGACATTTCCCAGCTTCCTGATGACCACTTATGTGATCTGCTTCTCTTCGGTAGCAAAGCTTATAATGAGAAAGCGAATGAAATGATATTGAAATGCACAGCTAAATTCGTCAAGCTTACAAAACGATTTCGATAACTTTGTCATTGTCCTCTGTATCGGATGTTTTGGGGTGGCTCTGCTCTCCGGTTGGGGTGGGGAGCGGAGTAGCCCCTAAAACATGGCCTTTGACTACAAGGATGTATGTAAATCTTTATCTTGTTTATATAGTATTGTTTCGTTTAAGTACCGTTCTGCAAGTAGTGTAACTTATAATTTTCTTGTAATTTAGTTGATTGATTTGAACTGTTGAGTTTGGAGGCGACTTGATAACGTTATGTTTTTCGCCTCCATCTCAACCAGGGAGCGCCGAAGGCGCGGGAGGCGAAACGGCCATTCAATTGATTTCCGATGTATGATGCAAAATTCGAAAACGAGGCTGCGATTAATGGCGACCTGCAATTGCAAAGTGTTGGTGTTTGCTGGGAAGAGGAAGTGCTAAATTTTTGCAGCTACTGCTGGTTTTGCAGAGGGAAGCAGCACGATAGTTTGTTGTTCGAGGGTTAAAAGAATGTTAGCTTTGAATAAAGCAGTCGTTTGAGTTATTTTCACCGAAGGAACAGAAGAATTTAATGATTATTCCTGTGTGGCATGCTTTGTTTATCAACGAAATGCCAATTTGGCCTAAGTTTGCGACAGAAATTTGTGAGAGACACGGAGTCTTACAACAAGAAATCAACTGGTTAATAGCAAAACAATTCGTCTCAACAAGAATTGATACAATACTTTTGATGAAATCAATTTTCAGTGAAACAAAGGAGAGAGGAAGCCAAACACGGAACAAATAAAACATTAATTTACTGATTCAAAAAGTTGATTGCCCCCAAGTTCTGGCAACGATTGATTGCCCCCAAGTCCTGGCTCTGTAAAAAGAGGACCTGCTTGAGAGCACTGTTGTGCAGTGGTGTTATCCACAACTGGCATAGATTTCACATTACAGCCCCTAGCACCACTTTGAGCATAATGACAATTGATACAGGTTGCAATGCAGACTTGATTAGGTCTTCTGTACAGTAACTTCAATGATGTCATGTTCACATTGATATAAGCTAGTGAAATATTATGCCTTCTTCATATAGGGAGAAACTTCCAGTTGAACAATTGTTTGCTGATGAAACAAGCTGAGTGAAATTCCATTAGATATGACAATCTCTGTCATAGAAAGACTTGATATTTGTTTCAATTTGTACTGAAAAAGCTTTTTTGTAGGCAAGTGTTGTCATCATGCTACTGTATCTAACTTTTTGCATGAAATTTTTGAGTAGTCCAATGTGCCAAAGCACTCTAAATTGGAAGGATGATTTCAATCCTACTGAAAGTTTCTGAATTAGTTTTATTTTGGGCAAAAGTTATGGCATAGTCTCTGTGACTGCTGAGATGTGTTACTTGACTTTTGAATGTGTTCTTCTTTATTCCTTTATGTAAATTTTCATTGTTATAATTAGGCCTGTGATTCATAAAATGAAGACAGAAAAATATTTTTTATTCATATTCTTACAAACATTATAGGAGTCAAATTCATTTGACAATCTTCTGTGAGACCACAATTGTATTCATATTTTGTGCTAGTAAAATTTGGAAACTTTGAAAATTGACAGAGGGTTGCAAAAGGACTTTTTGAGTACACAATTTGTCCATTAGATAATTGGTTCCAAGGGCTCTATGCAAGGTACTTTCTCTTTGGTTTCAATTTTTTGTTTTTCTGCTTTTTCAAAAGAGAGGTTAGTGTTGTTGCATTGCCAAGTACCACCAACACCACAGCCACGCTGCTTCTCATAGTGAGTGGTAAATTGGTAATAAAACTTCACATACGGAACATTGCTTTTTGAAGATGAGGATGTATAAGCAGATAACAAGAATTCATTCATCAGAATCCCCTCTAACAGATGGGTGCGGTAAAGATGGCATCAACAAATTTTGAACCAAGATCCTTTGAGGTCTTGAAGAAATCAGATGATCAAATCAATAAGAATTCAATGTGATACAAAGCATCATGGTAAAAGATTCCTGACCACCATCTTTAGTGCAATCATCTATTGGTGCATGGTATGGAATTGATACACTTGAAAGATTTGATACACTAAAAAGATTTTTGAACTGATGGTCATTTTTATATGAAACACCTTATATAGAATAAACATCAATAAAAAGCCTTCTCCAAAAATTGAGAAACTATTTGGAAGCAATTAGAAGTCAATTCAAGGTTAAGAAACTCTTTTTGCTTTTAGGTTATGAGATGCAGTTTTTAAACAAAAAGTGCATCACTAAGGTTAAATTAAAAACTAATAAGAAACAAATTGTGGTTTATTGAATGATAAACAAGCCAGATAAAACTTTTTGGTCTAAAATTATGCAATAAGTCATCTGCATGAAATTGTGTTGACTTTGACTTTTGGTGTCTCATAGCTCCCAAGTGTGTCTACATAGCTTCTTAATTTCAAAAACCTAAAATCTTTGATCTTCCATTAAATCTTCCATGTTGGACAGGGAATTATTTCATGCTAAATGCTCAAATGGTGTCCATGTGGACTTTATCTGTGCTGACAGCTCTTTTAAAACATAGCTAGAATTGTTTGCAATGAAATTGGTCACTTTGCTGTCATCACATTAACACACCTTCTGCAAGAAATATGCAATCCTCAATAGCAAATGGATCCTTCCCCTGCAACGAAATGAAGAGAATTATTTCACACTGTTTTTTACAACATTGACTACACATGACCGCAGGGAAGTGAGAACTTCATCTACCTTTGTACATACTGCAACCAAAATACAAAAACTAACATTTTACTGTATATTGCAAGATATTTAAGTTCTGGGTGGGTGCAATAGTATCAAGATTCTTCAAACTGAAATATACATGAAAAACATGAGGGGCTGTGAAAATTCATATGCAGCCATTATGTGGTACTCCATTTGAGTTTGTGATAAAAAGGATGAAAACATACAATTATTGTAAAATTGTTATTGCTATGTAAATCAGCCTTCTAAGTCTTTATCATTGTTTCAAATTGCTACATTGATTTGAATCACAGGGCAAAAAGTAGGTGTGACTTTTCTTCAGAAAATTGAAGGCCACCATTGCATTAGCGTTAGTGTAATAAATAATATTTTTACCATCATCAGACAGATTAGGGGTTTGCGGAGTGACAGTAAGCAAGAAACTCAATGGGTAACAATGAACTTTGTAGAAAAGGGAAAGGCACCTTAATGTTGTTGTGATCAGTGATTTGGCCTAACATTTCAATAGCAAACCACAAGACCACAAGTTGAGCCTTTCCAAACAAATCACCTTGAAAACAAAAAGTAGCAAATAAAGTCCAAAGATCAGCTTTGTAAACAGACAAGACCTTCACTGAATGGAATCAAACCAAACATTCAACAGGTAATGGTAAATTTTGCAGAAAATGGAAGGCCATTTATCAAGGTCAGGCGAGATTGTCAACAAGAAGATCCAAAGTCAAAACAGCCCAAAATTAATCTGCTTTAAACAGAAAAGTGTAAAAAATAAAATGAAACTTTTAGCTGATACAAACAGATAAGGGTTTCACTGAATGAAATCAAATGAGAAATTCAACGGGTAACTGGCAACCTAGCAGAAAATTGAAAGCCGCCATCGCATTGTCTGTTGTGAGCAACGAGTTGGCCTAATATTTCAACAGGAAAACGCAAGTCCAGAAAGTGAACTACCGCAAACAAATCTGCTTGAAACAGAAAAGTATAAAAAAAATGGGCAAGGCTTACCTTTGTCAAACAGAAAACAGTGTCGCTGAATAAAATCAAAACAGAAATTCAACGGGTGATTGTGAATTTTGCAGAAATGGAAGGCCAACACAGTCAACCGCGATTTTGCTTATAGCATAGGCCTGACCTGAAGGTGCAAAATACTCGAAGCAAATTCAAAGCTCTGAAACTCCGATATGTAACAAAATGTAACGAAATCCTTTTGCAGACAGCTTACTGTATGATTTTAGCATAAGAATTTATCTGAATTAGCGTTTGGGTTTATTTTGGTACGAAGAAATTGAGATGCCGCCGAGGTGTAGCTGTGATAAACAGTTCTGACGTTTTTGGCCTGCCCAAACAAAACATCTTCAAATGAATAGTTTGGATAGTCGTATAACCTTGCAAGGACCCTCAAAACGTAAATTGACCTTCGAGTAATCGATCAAAATCAGCATAAATTACTCACGTATGTCATGGTTGCCAATAAAATGAGTTATCCGAGTACAACTCTGCTGCTTCTTCCTGCTTTTTCCCGCGTGTTTCAAGTCAAATTCTGCCGCTGCCTCGTTTGGATGTGCATCACACATCGGTCTATGCGCTCCACTGGCCGTTTCCCCTCCCGCGCCTTCGGCGCTCCCTGATCTCAACAGTAGATTGATTTAAGTTGTTTAGTTGTATTTTAACTTTTTTATTTGTTATAGAAAAAAAAAAAAAAAAAACTCTGTTTTAATGTTGTGAGCATGTGCAGTGATGCAACAAGATCTTATAAGTGTTTTCACCAGTTCTTACTGTTTGATGTGGTGTTCTACTCCATTAGTTATGACAATGAAAATGATGATACACAATCATGTTTTGTGTCATTATAACAAAATATACAGTAGATTCTTTAGAACTAAGCACAATGCAGTGAGACATATCAATTGTTTGTTCAATTTGCGTGATCTGAATTCATTTTTCAGCCCTCCTAACCTCTTGCTCTCTGTTTTGTACATTAAAATCAGTAGAAATTTTGGATTGTAAACTTTGGGATGGTGTTTATGTGTTTGATGCTATGTGTGAGAATGAGTTCATTTTTCCTTATCATTTTCTTCTTTCCTTTTGTCTTGGTTTTTCTTTTAAACTGGAAAAGTTAGTTGATTTGCCGTTTTTGCCAATGATCATGGCAAGATGCCAATTTTCTTGGCAACTTGCCAACCATTTTTACAAGCTTGCCAAGGAATGCCTAGGCTTGTAGGCAAGTGCCAACAAACGCCAAGAACATTTCAGTTGGCAGTTTGCCATGTTTGTTGGCAAAAGTGGCTGCCAAGGCCATGCCACTTCTGCCAAGATATTTGCCAACAACTTATTGGAAGGGAAGATGAACCTCAAAGATGAAAGCCTGTAGCTAAAAATATAACTGGAAGGCTCAAGGGCTCGAGGCTCGAAGTATGATCCTAAGGCTTGAGGCTCGAGGCTCGAAGTACAAGGCTCGAGGGCTCGAGGCTCGAAGGCTCGAGGCTCGAGGGCTCGGAGATTAGAAACACTCTTATCAGGCTAAGGAACTCATGCGCGATGATCTTGGCCTGGGTTGTGATTGGATTCTCCTCCCACATTCTTTCTACAGACCAAACATGCTTTCTGCACATGATCACAGGTTTCCTTTTTGGAAGATAACCGTTGCTTTAGAAATTGATGATTGCCATGATTTGTATCCCCAACAAAAATGATTTCTTGACCAAAATATTTTTCTACTAATCTGTAATATGGGCTTTCTGTGGAATAATTATAGATAGAAAATCAATGCGTGCAGATACAGAAATGAAACAAACACTCAAATCCAAGTTGAGGATTGTATAACAGATTTATTTCAAAATCTTTACCAGATAAAACACACTTTTACTAAATAACAGCTCAAATCCAGGGAGGGTACTCATATCCCAGGGGGTTACTTCAATAGGCGGGTGACGGGGGTGTCCCATTTGACGCCTGAAATCGCACCCTAAAATTTATACATTTTCACGAAAACGATACCCCAAAATTTACAGGCCATTGAAAATGTATACCTTAAAATTGTGACAGCCATCCAAAATTTTAACTAAGTAAGTGAAATTTGATCAAAATCAATAACCTAAAGAGTTATTTTCTAAAATGACACCCCAAAGTTTATAACTACCTGTGATTTTACCAAAAACGATACCCCAAAATTTATTTTCTGCTCGAAAAAAGATACCCCAAAAAATGGCACATCCCGTACCCGCATATATGGTAGTTACCCCCCAGGACTCATATATTTGCTGTATGGGGCAAGGGCATCATTTTTGTAAAGTCGGCTCCATGACAAGGGTCCATATTTGTCATTTTTGACTCCAAAAGATCGTTTTAGGCCATTTGTACTCTGTGAATGTGGTTCAAATAGCTTGGATGGCAATATTTCCACATTTTTCGATTCCCCTTTTTTTTATAAGAAACTGGTTTATAAGAAACTAGTACTAAGGTGGCCAAATTTTTAAGAAACTCTAGTACTATGTCTGAGAAGTACTAAGAAACTTTGCAAAGTTAAAAGCATGAATTTTATAGCAAATAGATCGTTGAACCTTTACTATTGGGCAATATTATCTAACCATTTGTGTTTTCAACATAACAGGACACTGTTTATTTCTATATGATGTTTTAAATATCAAGAAACATATCTGCAGCAGTGTTTAGCGACCACATTGACAATTCATGCATTCGAAAAATAAGAAACCAATTGAGAAAATTTTAGTAATAAAATGGACAAAATTTCATGTTAAATTAAGAAGCTTTTAGTACTATGGCCTCATCCTAGTTTCCTGTGTGAAAAAAAAAACGTGTAGATTTCTTACAAATGTTAGGAGGGTGCCCGTGCCCCGGCCAGTGGCCGGGGCATGGCCGGGGCAGGCCGGGGCTACTGGCCAGGGCATTTCCAGAACTTTTCCATTTATTTTGCCAACCCCGGCCAGCCCCGGCCATCTTCAAGTGTATTTATGATCTAAATTGCCACAGTTGCTTAATTCAGCATATCTCTGAGAGGTAAACAGCTTACGTATTCTGTAAGGCAGAAAGAATAAGGGATTTGGATCAACTGCTCTCTCCCAGTGTGATCAAAGTTGGAAAATCTACCAAACAAGAAAAAGGAGGTGCCCGCACCCCGGCCAGTGGCCGGGGCTACTGGCCGGGGCATTTCCAGAACTTTTCCGCTTATTTTGCCAGCCCCGGCCATCTACAATTAGGCCCCAGCCATCAGAACTTTTCCATTTATTTTGACAGTCCCGGCCGGCCCCGGCCAGTGGCCGGGGCGCGGGCACCCTCCTCAAATGTTTCTTTGTAGGGCACACTTTTGTTTGAAGAAACAGGGACAGGATACTGTTTAAGAAAATTTTACTCCGGGACAGGGTATTATTTTCAGGAATTTGACTCCAGGACAGGGTAGCTTTTGAGATTTTCCAGCGCGGCACTCCCCCGTATGTTCGTAACCTAAGTACCCCCCTGGGGCTCAAATAGGGAAAGTTTTTTGGGACACCCGGTAAAACCACGGGCAGTAATGCACCGTGATTTTAGCTTAAAAATTGAAGTTTGTTACCTCGAAAATGCTGCTTTTCTTGGTTGTTTTCTCTCCGGCCTACCATCAACACGAAGCCGCCATTGCTATTGCAAGAAAACAAATTCAAATAGCGCCTGCGCACTTCAGCAAAGTGATAACTCCTTCACAGCGTTCCCCTTGCAATAGCAATGGCGGCTTCGTGTTGATGGTAGGCCGAAGAGAAAACAACCAAGAAAAGCAGCATTATCGAGGTAACAAACTTCCATTTTTTAAGCTAAAATCACGGTGCATTACTGCCCGTGGTAAAACATAGATAAACACCCTTTATAAGGCTGCGGCCACCGGACCTAAAATAATAAGCCTTTTCATGGTTATGGCTACCATTTTGAATTAGGTGGGATTTAGGCCATAATGGCGGCGCGCTCATAAACAAAAAACTTTCTGAGCTCTGAAAATGTTGTTCTTGCAGGTATATCGGCTACAATTATGGATTTATTTATGCTAAAAACATTATTTGTGTGATATGAGTACTTACCAAGTCAATAATTTGTACTTTCCTTCCTTGTTTTCTTCGATCTTGATCACACCTCCAAATCGGCCTAAGCCAAACCGCGCTTGGGAAAATCGATTCCCTGTGCTCACAGCGCCCCCTTGAAGGCAAATTTTTGTTTCCTTGTAGCCATTATGGATGTACCTCTCTTTTGCAACAAAAATCATCGTCATAGGCCTCTTTTTCGACAAGATTCACGTGCTCAAAGTTTCGCAAAGTTCCTCGACGATATGCACAGTCATGCACTACTGCGTCATTTCACTGATTCAGACAACTGCGGGCGGATACCTCGTAAAATGATACCAGTTTATGTTTGATTGGATAAAACTAAGGGGAAGACCTCTGGGATGGTATTTTATTGGTTCTTTATAAGGGGAGGCAGTCGATTTACGTAGAAGGGCATGAATCAACGGGAAAAGTGGTGGGGCAAAAATTCCACACAAATGAATACATACGAGGGATCAAACAATTTCCACAAACTTTTTCGAAAACCATTTAACTAAACGGGATTGTTGTTCGGCTAATTTTTAATAGTTTGACGATGGCTTCCAGTGCAACATGTGCTGATTTTCTTGAATGGACCATTCACGAGTTGAAGTATTATCTGGCCATGAGGGCATTATCGCAAGAAGGAACGAAACTTGACTTAGCGGCAAGAGCATTGGTTGCATTTGAGAAGAAAGAGCCTGTTAGGCGAGATTTAGAGAAGCTTGAAAAGGATCTAAAGAGTACATATACCAAGATGCTAAATAACCATAATATTCCAGATCCAATTAAAATTTCCGATCAGAACTGGATTGAGGATGTATCGTTATGGCCTCGAGTTGATATTGGAAAAGTATTTGCGTTTGTAATCGAGAAAAAAGCTTTCGAGACGGAATACATAGGACAGTACAAAGCTCGGAAAGCTTATTCGTATTTTATGAGTGGATTTGTCCATAAAATATTTATCAACGAAATTTCTGAGGAGAATGTAGTGTTGAAGGCAAAAGTAACTCCGTCACAAAAACTGCGCGAAGATCCACGTGAAGCATGGGTACTCTGTTCGAAAAGTGGAGATGTCATATGTGGCTACTGCACATGCACAGCTGGGTTTGCCGAATGTTGCAACCATGTTGTTGCCATCTTATATAAAGTTGAATTTGCGAACAGTAAAGGCATGATAGACCCTGCTGGCACTGACGTTGCTTGTGCTTGGAACGTAAGTACACAGAGGGATGTACAGTTTATGAAAATTAAAGACGTTCAAATAAGGAAGCACGACGTTACAAAGCGACACAAGAAACGTCTGGTGCAGAGTGAATTTAAGAAGATCTTCGATCCCCGCCCCATTGAATTTAGAGGGAAAGAGGATGAAAGGGCACAGGAGTTTTGTGCAAAGTTACGGGAGGAGCAACCCGCGGCAGCGGTACTGAAGTGCGAGGAGCCCCCGAGAAAGCATGCATGCCCAGATCCATTGCCAGTAATCGCGGAGAAAATCTGCGAGCAAAATCCTGACAAGAGTGAGCAAGATTTAGTGAGCATGTTTGCAGAAAAAATGTCATTCAACGAGAATCAATTGCAAGAGCTTGAGAGATCTACCAGAGGACAGGCTGGATCCCAAGTTTGGAAGGAACAGAGAGTTGGGTGCATAACTGCTACCAAAATCAAGGACGTATGCACCAAAGTAGACAAAATTGGTAGGGCAAGGGGCAAAATAGTCCCAGTAACTCCTGTGCTCGTGCGACTCTTTGAAGATCATGATATAGGAGCTGTTCCTGCAATCAAATATGGAAGGGAGCACGAGGCAGACGCAAGGAAGGCATTTGCAGAAAAAGTTGTAAAAACCCATCAAAACGGAAGACTGTTAGACTGTGGTTTGCTTGCAAGCAAAGCCTTTCCATTTATCAGGGCAACACCCGATAACATATTTACGTGCAGATGTTGTGATGGTGGTAAGGTGCCGGTGGAATACAAGTGCCCGTACAAGCTAAGGCAAAAACAAGTGTCAGAATCGCACAGAGAACTGGACTTTCTAGAGGAAACCGAAGGGTGCATTCGTTTACGTAAGACCCATAAGTATTTTAGCCAAATCACAACACAAATGGCTTTACTTGATGCCAAACATGCATTTTTTGTTGTGTGGACTCCCTTAGGAGATCCGCATATCGAGAAAGTTCCGTTTGACAAGGCACACTGGTCAGTTCTCGAGCGAAATGCAATAATATTTTTCAAAGGACACGTTTCTAGGGTTTTGTTGAAGCAAAGAGTCCTGTACTTTTGTCCACTCTGTGACAAGGTTTGCCTTGAAGAAGGAGAATTTGAGGCAATGGAAGAGAACAGCATAGAGTGCTCTTCGTGTGAACTGTGGTGCCACTGGTCATGCGCAAATCTGAAGAGAAAGCCAAAGGGGGATTTCATTTACCGCCTTTGCACTGAGATGGACATGACAGACAACATTGATATATTTTAAGAACTTGTTTAAGGATCTAGAAACTGCAGTTAAGAGTATGTATAGTTAAATGGTTACAAAGGGGTTCATTAATTAGTTCTGTTACATTAAAACACAGTTCATTCATTGTTCTAACAGCGATCTTTTTAAATTTGTAAAGGCTGCACAAATCGTCACTATGTCATCACATAGAGGCAAAAGAAGGATTAGCAGTTCAGTCTGCAAAATCGAGTATTCTTTCATCCTTCTTATTGCCTTCTCAACAAAAATTCTAAGGTTTGCAACCTTTGATGTTTGAGCGACGTCATCTTTGCCCATTTGCAAATTACTGTGCGTGGACGGTGGAATGGTCAAAGTGCACTGATAGTAGGCCAAGTGGTCTCTTATCTTGAAACCTCTGTCTGCCATCACCTGGTCATTCGGCAGAAGGCCCCTAGCAAATCCGCAGTTTTCAGTTATGAAGATATCCGTCGCTCTACCTCCATAGCAGTCGGATACTAAACTAATTGCGCCATTTGGTGTTATGCCCACAAGATACTTGATGGTATGATGGTGCTTGTATTGGCTCCAGCAAATCGCAGCAAGTTCAAGACTTGATGGCGTCTCTATAAAAACCTCAGTACAGTCGATAATCACCCTGCACTTCGGATAAAACTTGCGAAACCCATCTGGTAGATATCTCCTAACTGCACCTCTGTCAGCCCATTTGATGAGGGTCTGGAATTCTAAGGACATAAGTCGTATCCAGGTGAAGATAATTGATGTGACAAGACCAACCGAAACCTTAAATCTGTACGCAAGGTCTTGAACTTTAAGGTCTACCTTCAATCGCATCATTACCATTAAAAGTTCTTGCTCAAGGGTTAGTTTTCTTGCCGGTCCTGGACGCTTTCTTTCAAGTCCCCCTCGTAACAATTCTTCTTCAAACTCTGGGTTTACATCCTTTCGCCCTTCTCTCTGCGTTGTTACTTCTCCTTTCCAATACTGCATCCGACTGGATATTGAAAATAAATGGTCAAATACTAACTTGAACATTTTTGTACCTTCAAAACCAGTGTAGAATTGGACTTTATAGTCCCTTGAAACCTGCTCCATTTGATATTCAGGGCCTAAGCTAACTAGAAACTCTTCCATGCCTTTTGCTCCCTTAATCGGCACTTTCGGTTCTTCATTGCCAAAAAGCTCTCGAGAAATAGCAGTACTTCCAGCTCTCTTTCTTGGACTTCGACGTAAATTTGCTTCATCGTAGGACCTTTTCGCTATTGATGTACTGGGTGATCGAATACTTCGCTTTACTGGGGTCTTTTTCATTTCAGCATCGCTTTTCGTCAGATACAAAGTTGGATAATTAAAGTTTCCAACGGGCTTTCCTAGTTTGAAATGATTAGAACACACGTATAACCCCCTTCTTGCTTCAAAGTTTGTCAGTCCCTTTGATATTTGTTTATCCCACACCTTTCTCAAAGCTTCGTCTTTGGGAAAAGAGTGAAAAACAAGCTTATTCACATGTCCTCTGACAACCAGTTTATCAGGCAACCATGATTTGTTGTCACAAGGCCCAACACAAGAACTTTGATTTGGCATAGTGCAAAGTAACTTGAATCTTTTCGATAGACAAGTATTATTCTGAAGATTTTGTCTTTGCGTTGGTATAAAAAATTATTTTGAGTTCACTTTGTGTGCATATTTCTCCCACCACTTTGCCCGTTGATTCATGCCCTTCTACGTAAATCGACTGCCTCCCCTTATAAAGAACCAATAAAATACCATCCCAGAGGTCTTCCCCTTAGTTTTGTCCAATCAAACATAAACTGGTATCATTTTACGAGGTATCCGCCCGCAGTTGTCTGAATCAGTGAAATGACGCAGTAACGCAGTAGTGCATGACTGTGCATATCGTCGAGGAACTTTGCGAAACTTTGAGCACGTGAATCTTGTCGAAAAAGAGGCCTATGACGATGATTTTTGTTGCAAAAGAGAGGTACATCCATAATGGCTACAAGGAAACAAAAATTTGCCTTCAAGGGGGCGCTGTGAGCACAGGGAATCGATTTTCCCAAGCGCGGTTTGGCTTAGGCCGATTTGGAGGTGTGATCAAGATCGAAGAAAACAAGGAAGGAAAGTACAAATTATTGACTTGGTAAGTACTCATATCACACAAATAATGTTTTTAGCATAAATAAATCCATAATTGAAGCCGATATACCTGCAAGAACAACATTTTCAGAGCTCAGAAAGTTTTGTGTTTATGAGCGCGCCGCCATTATGGCCTAATCCCACCGAATTCAAAATGGTAGCCATAACCATGAAAAGGCTTTAAAGTTAAATCTCGTAGCCTCTATAAATTTCCCACAAATTCATTGTTTCTTTAGCCACACAATGAAACCTGATGTGACAAAACTGTCGAGTACAATATAAGTGCAACAGACTGGTAACCGACTGCAAATCGAATCATTTGTCTGAACGAATCGACATTCTTTCTCGCTGTCAATAAGTAGCACAATGCAGAACTTGATTCGATCATCAAAAGAAGTGATATCTTGTAATAAATTCATTCGGCTCTCTGCTTTTGTGAATGGCAAGTGGCTGAAGTCTGGAGAGACGTTTCCAGTTTTTTGTCCATCTTCGAAAGAGGTAAGCTTTGGTTTTTCAACATTTTTGCGAGGTTCCTTCATCGCTTTCCCTAAGAAACTGCTACAAGAAATCATGAAGAAACTGTTGTAGCCTACTATTCCACAATCATTGTCACAAATTATTGGACAAATTCATTGTTTGCGATATTTTGGTCTTGTAAGCATTGTCTCCTCCATTTCCCCCTCAATCGATGTTGACTCCGAGAAACTTAGAGAATGTTAGGATCTACCGGGGTAACAATGGTAAGTTTGGAGTTAAATGGTCTAGGTAAACTATTTGGATAAATTTTGCCAAAATCTTTGTTGACAGCTTTCCCCACGCTGGAAAACATGTATGTTCCGCCAAATATCGTATGCGTGGAGCAGCATCAAGAGCAATGGAATAACAATAGTTCTATTGTCTGGAGACAATTAAAATCAGCGAAACGAAACGAAACGAAACCGAGCGAAGCCAAACGAAACCGAAACGATTTTATAATCAAATCTTTAAAGATTGATTTAAATAGCAAATTCATTATTTCTTATCTTCCAAATGGCTGTAAATGATCATTTTAGTAGTGAAAACCAGGAAATTGGCAACGTTGCACTCCCAGAGACTGTATAAGCTATGAGAAAATTTTGAACGATAGCATGTAGTTGAAATTAAGTCAATTTCCAAGTTTCGTATTTTTATCTTGGATAGTTTAGCCATGGCAGGGCTCTGAAGTTTCCATTTTTTGTCATTTGGGAACATGAAGCTATTCAATTTATTTCTGCGCGGCACGACTTGATGTCATTTCCTCTCGCAGCAACAAGGGCAGATTTTGTAATACAATAGCATCAGTCGCTTTGGTTCACACCTCAAAACAAAGCGATAAGCGAATGCAGACAAAAGAAATTCTCTCAAGCAGAAATTGAAAACAAATGAAGCCGCAAAGTTGCCCTGAGACCAGTACGGCAAACTCTCGTTTGGTGCGGGCGAAGGGAGGTTTTTAAGAGAAGGTATGTGCTTATAACGACAGAAGAAGGGTAAATCTAAAGTTCTGTCTCGCAGATTTTGTTTATTTGATTGATCGCCCTTTTCAGACCACCGTAGAACGATGAATTTAGCACATCAAAATCTTTTCAAGGCCGTTGACTGTTCAACAAAGCATTTTTTACTTTCCCAGAAAGCCAGAAAGTTACATGACCAATTCTAAATTCATTGAAAATGATTTCAAAATATTATTAATTTCACTCCCGCTTTTAACTCTCTTATCCTTGACCTCAGTCAAATCTAACCACACGATGCGTAAATAGCCTACAAAACTAAAGGGTTTCACGTGATTGACGCACCTGGGCGGCATAATGTCAGTAACAGTGCTCTTCCAAAAGGAGCCTTAGGTCTTACATTTTGTGTGCAATTCTCGAAATTTCTTTGGATATGAAACGAGAAGAGGTGGAAGAAACATTCATGAAGACTATTCCTTATATTAACTGAAAGAGATATCGAGAAACGACACAAAATAGACATGGTGTGTGGAAACATCGAAGGAAATGTGAATTGTACTTACACCTTCGTTGCAGAAGATAAGGCTCAAATCCTTACTGGTTCTCAGAACACGCGGAAATCATTCAACCTCACGAAAATCAGCCAATGACATCGTCGCTTCTAACCCCCTGAGACAAAATCGGTCGTTTGTGATGAGGTTTCTAGTACCCTCACAAAAACTGAAATGGATGCTCAAATAATGCAGTTATTTAAGATATTTTTTCAGAAAACGGTTGCAGAGATATTCGTTCAGAGTTGTTTACATGTTTAGACAAATATCTTATTTAGAGCCGGAGCTACGAGCGTTTACCGGCCAAGAAAAATTGACCTTTCTTTGAAAACTCAGATAAATTGCTAGGAAGGAGATATATCTCTTAAATAATACACAATAAAACAAGCTTTCATACCAACATTCAGTACGACCAGCATCAATCGACCAGAGGCGCCCTTAAAGCCATTAGAGACGGGAAGGAAGAACGCATAGTAAAGTCATTAACAACTCAAGAGCTTGTCATTACAACTATATGGAGCAGCATCCTTCCAAGAACAAGATCGTGCTGGTTCAAGGTACTGGAAAAGCTGCCAAAGAACATCTATAATTTCTGCATTCGTTATCTCAACAATTCTCTACCAAATGCAAGCAATACAGCACGGTGGAAAACAACAGAAAGTGCTTCATCCAAAGCCTGTGACATGCAGCAGACGTTGGGACATGTTGTTGCTGGCTGTCCCTTACATCTAGATGAAAGAAGATATAATTGGAGACATGACTCCTGGCTGAACATTATGAAGCTTATTCCAAAATCAGTCAGTCTTAAAGAATATGCTGATATTGAGGATAAAAATGTCAGATTCTCAAACCCATCGTTAATCACGGGAGATACTTACAGGCCAGACATTGTTTTAGTCAAAGATAAGCTGCTTGTTATTGTTGAACTGACCGTTGGTTTTGAGACAAACATTATAAAGAATGGACAAAGGAAAAGAGAAAAGTATACAGACTTAATGGATACAATGAGACAAGAGTATGACGAAGTAATTTTTGTCAATCTAACCATGGGCGCATTAGGAATTATTGGTAGAGATAGCTCTGAATTGTATTTAGCACTTTCGAAGTTATCTCTTGACGCAAAGTCCACTGACTTTCTAGTGAAACGGATAATAAATGTATGCATCCGTAGTACTTATTATATTTTCTGTATAAGAGACAAAGAGTGGACAGATCCGGATCTAATGAGTTGGTAGACTGCTTGTGACTTTTACCGTCTACGTGCCATGCCTTATAGTGAGTGGTATAGTAGTTCTTAACTTTTTCCTGATATTCGTTGCTTTTTATTGTATGTATAGTGGAATTTTAAAAATGAAGAGATGAAGTTTAAAAAAAAATTATTATTATTACTATTACTATTACTATTATTATTATTATTATTATTATTATTATTATTATTATTATTATTATTATTATTATTATTATTTATTATTATTACTATTATTATTAAATTCTTTATAGTTGGTATTTACAATAGCTTAAATACAGTTAGCTAATTCAAACCAACTATCTGCAAAGAAAAAAATTACAACAAAATAAAGAAAATAAGTATATTTACATCGATTTACATGATCTACATAATTACTGTTTGCGGAGGGATTTCCAAGATGTTGTTCTTAACGGAAATTTTTGCATGTACAATTTTCACCCTTCCATTCTTTTATCAATCTTTTGAAATATACAACAGATGGTGAGCTTTTTAAAGCGTCAGGTAGGCTGTTCTAGAGAATGCTACCTCTAAAAGTCAACGAACTGGTCCCATAAGTTGTCATTTTTGCTTATGGCAGCATTAGCAAAATCGCGGAGGCTATATACCTTCTCACTATATATACGCTATATACGCAGAATCGCGGAGGCTATATATATTATACCTTTGGGTATTATATTTCGTTCATAATCGGTAAATTTTTTGTGGTAGCTCATGAAAAAAATTCATCAAGGTGAGTGCTAAGCTGAGTTTTTCACCAAATTATTGCAGCGCACCTACAAAAATGCTATAAAGCGAATAATCTTTATTTACTATTAAACATTGAGTAGCAATGGGTAGCAATGGGTCTACTGGGGTAAAATAAGTAGGCTGCATTAAAATGGATAGTTGTAATTGCTAGAGAACTGAAGACCCTGAACTGATAACTCAACATTTACTTATCAAGGAGGCTTGTTCGAGCATTTTTAAAAATGATAAGTCCGAGATTATGATTAAAGCAAGTGTAAGTGAAACAACGGCTAACCCATAACTATGTCAGAACGCTTTGGATCCATTACAAGATCCATAATCAACGCGTGTAAATATCATCTGCAGGTGATAACTGAAGTCACTGATGTTAACTGTGAACAAGTCCAATATGCAATCGATGCAGCGTCAGAGTCATTCCAGACCTGGAAAAAGCTTGCAAGCAAAGAGAGGAGTGTTTTGATGAGAAACCTATTCGAAAATGTCATGCGACACAAGGAGGAGCTTGCTCACATCATGACGTCAGAGTCTGGAAAGCCAATTCAAGGAGTTCGAGCGGAGGTGCACTATGGAGCTTCTTACTTCGAATGGTTCGCGGAGGAGGCAAAGCGTATGTATGGCGATATTTTGCCTGACTGTGATGGAACTAACAGAAGATTTGTTTTCAAACAACCAATAGGGGTGGTGGCTATGGTTACACCTTGGAACTTTCCTTTCGCCATGATAGCAAGAAAACTTAGTGCTGCAATGGCTGCTGGGTGCACTGCTGTTATAAAGCCATCAGCAGAGACGCCTCTGACAGCACTGGCATTGGCAGCAATAGCTAAAGATTCCGGTATTCCTGATGGGGTTATCAACGTCCTGCCCTGTTCAACGGGTAAGTTTCATTACTATTTGACCGCATGGTTAAAAGATTTACAAAACATTTAAGCAACTATTCCGGTTGCATCGAAAAAGTTCAAATTTTTGAAAAACCTAGTGCCTCAACTCATGCCTTTTTCATTTAAATTTTGAGGCTCTGGTACCCAGGGTAGCCTTTTTGCCCCATGTCCAACTGTGTCCTTTGCTTTTTTCCGCAACAAATCAAAGAACGCAGGGCGGCAAAGGATAAAAAGGCATAAATCTACCAAGTATACAGTACGTTGAATACTGAATAGAAGTGAATTAACTCTGTTTGTCAAGGGGGAGGGGGGTGTTTCTGACCCACCTACACAACATTTATACGCTGAAACGGCAAGAGATATATAACAACCCTATATTCTAACAAGCAAACGGCAAGAGATATAACAACCAGTCGTTCTGACTTTTATTGTTTGGGATACTGCGAATTTCCCCTTTAGTAAATCACAAAGGAAAAGATGTTAACACTCATCATTTATCTCGCCTTCTGCTTGCTATTCGGCTTGAAATAGTCTCCTTCTTTGCCCAAATCACAGCTCGTGGCCATCTTGGATTTCGATAATGTCTTGACTGAGAGTGCTGCTTTCTCACTTGCCCTTGAGAACAATAGATGGACTCTTGTTGAGAAAAGTTATTGTCTTCTGTCTATTTTGCTTATGAAAGAGTGCCCTTAGAGGTGTTGAATTTATTCTCAAAGGCATTAATTTGCTGTGTATGAGGAGACAAGAGCTTTTCATAAAATTTTGATTATGCAATTCTTCGTCGGTAGAAACTTGGAAGCGCCAGATTGCTGCAGAGAGTTCAAAAACTTGATCGTTTTTCCGTATTTTACAACAGTTAACTGACATGGTCATACGAGGATCACCTGAACTTAAGGGAAGGCACCATTTAGTGCCTTTTTATCACCCCTTCCGTGTTTAATGTTTGCTCCCTAGTTTCCTTGTGCTCTCTCAAAGGAAACCACCCTGGAAGGGGAGGGGGTGTCACGGGGGCTCTCAGCTAAATTTCGGGTAGGGGTGTGCCGTCCACAATTTCAAAATTGGACCGTTGGCTAGACGAATTTTTGTGAAAATGATACCCTTGGCTAGACTAATTTCTCCATTGAAAGTGCTCTGAAAGGGCGTTTTCTAGACAAAACTTGCCAAATTTTCGCATTCTCAGGACAGAAATTTTTTTCAAATTTGGTTTTTTTACAGAAATTACCGAACTTTTATAGTTCTTGGACCAAAATTGCCAAAAAGCATACCCCTGCCTAGACTAAACTCGACTAAAATTACCAAAAAGTATACCCTTGGCTAGACTAGAGGTCCTTAAAAGTATACCCTTGTGGGCGGCACATCCCCAAGAACCTCCCCCCGTGGGGGTGTACTTAGGGGCCGCAAACATATCGATTATTTCCCCAATAACGTCGTTTGGACGTTTTAGGGGGGAGGGGTTTCGCTCAAGACGTTTTCAAATTGAGACGTTATATCGAAAAAAAGGTCTGATCAAAAAATCACAACCTGTAAAATCTGAACGTTGTCTTTGTTGACTGTCTCTCATTGTCAAAATAAGCCTTCTAATATGCTTGGATCTTAAACTCTTTCATTTCAAAAGTTGGCCTACAAAAAAGACACTCAGACCATAACATAAAGATCTTTTTAAATTCAACTCAACAATGATACGAAATTAACCAAGGACCGAGATACAACTTTTTACTTGAGGGGGCCACGGGCAAACTGGGTGACAAGTGAAGCGAGCCAAAACCTAGAAGGGAGTCTGGGAGTACTCCCCTGGAAAAATGTGAGACCACGCTCTTCAAATCGGCTAAAAACAGTGCTAATTTTTGTTCCTCAATACAAAACTACTTTGGGTTGTACACATCCCCAAAAATCAAGAATGCTTAATTTGCCTTTACCAAAAAGCTTATGTAGAGTTAATAGCAGCACGCTTCTAGCATGCGACAAGTTTGTTAGCTATGAATATGATATTTACTGCTAAAATATCCCCACAGGGCTTCCTAGACTAATGAAAGGTAGAAATTGAACAAGATATGCGTGAGGAAATGAAGTACCTTTACCTATCTAATATTCTGGAACACTAAAATGATTAAAGAATAAAGATTTACTGCAGCAGCTACTGGAAATTTTTTTGAGGGGGCCATGGCCCCCCTGGACCCCCCTGTATCTCGGTCCTTGAAATTAACTTGTAATTGAACTCAGCAATAGTACGATATCAGCTGAATCCTTATCCTGGTGGCTAAGGTACGGCAACGTCGACAATTATGACTTTCACAATTATGTAAAAAGGACTTCCCGTCAATAGTACGCAGGGAACATCCCTCAAATTAGGTTCTATAGGAATTCAGTATGTTCGTTAGAGGATTCGTTGGTTCAAGCCTTCATCTCTTCATCACTTGGATGAAAGTTCTATAGGATGCTGTTATTCTTTGATATGCAGAAATTTAAAGTACAGAATGGTTGCGAGTAAGTGTGTTTCTCACTTTTTGCAGTTTATTTTGCTGTTGTTAGAATCGTTCTTAGCAATGACATTTGATATGAGCGCAGGGTCAGTCTCCACACTAAGCACTGCAAAATCCATGCCCATAACATGCACAAATTTCGCTTATATCGATATTTAGGTCATGGACGCTTTGTGGGGGGGGGTTAGGGGGGGTCTAAACGAAAACGTCCAAACGACGTTGTTGGGGAGAAAATCGATATGTTAGTCGCCCCTTACATACTTGACTTGACGGGATGTGTCGCTCAACAGAGTGTCCTTTGCAGTAAAAATTATGCTAGAGGGGATTTTGTAGAAGGGAATTCTTTACGGTTCTCTTGAAACAATGGATCATGTATACTTTTGGCAATATCTTTATACGACAGGGCACAGGGTGTGCAGATATTTGCCACACACTCCCGTCATTTCCCTAGTCAAGTACCCCCCGGATGGCAACGATACGCTTTGTTATTAAGGAAGGAACACGTTTTCTTTCATATAAATAGTAATATGATTTTCCTGAGGTTGAAAATTCATATATTTGTTGTTGCCATTTTCATGGACAGTGAAAATGGCAAATGCCAACAAAGAGATGGCAACAAAGAGATGAGACACACGATGCATGCCATTATTTTCCTTTGCAGAAAATACTCCGAAAATAGTTGAGATGATTTGTCAAGATCGACGTGTAAGGAAGTTGTCTTTCACTGGCTCTACAACAGTGGGTAAGTTATTGCTACAGAAGTCAGCAGATACCGTGAAGCGAGTATCACTTGAACTTGGAGGAAACGCACCATTCATTGTCTTCGACTCAGCTGATATGAATCATGTGATCAACAGTGCTATCTACGCCAAGTTCCGAGCAAATGGGCAAGCTTGCATTGCTACAAACAGGTTTCTTGTTCAAAAAGGTATTCACAAACGCTTTATCGAAGAGCTGACAAAAGCTCTTGTAGCACTAAAAGTAGGAAGTCCTTTTGATGAAGACACGGAGGTGAGTTGCTTGATAAATGAAGCTGCTGTCTGCAAAATTGATCGCCATGTATTAGATGCCGTGCACAAGGGATGCAAGCCTGTGTTAGGTTGTGAGCGACATCCACTTGGTGAAAATTACTACAAACCAACAATGCTGGATGACTGCAATGAAAGCATGCTTGTTATGTCTAGAGAAAACTTTGGACCAGTCGCAGCAGTGATGAAATTCGACACTGAAGAGGAAGCAATTGCAATAGCCAACAATTCAACAAGTGGGCTAGCAAGCTATATTTTTTCGCAAGATATTTCACAGATTTTTAGGATGGCTAAGAGCATTGATGCGGGTATGATTGGGGTAAATGAAAGTTCATTACCAAGTGAGCTGGTTCCTATGGGAGGTATGAAAGAATCCGGTCTTGGTAGGGAAGGGTCCAAATATGGTATCAATGACTACTTAGAATTAAAGTATGTTTTATTAGGTGGCTTATAGTCTATAGTCAGAATCTAACTGGATACTGTGATGGAGTCATTTTATTTCAGTTGCATTAGGGATCTGTCATAAAGTATCTACTATAGGGGGGCGGAGGATATTTGACTTTGAGCACAATATTATTCAAAGCCGCTATCGAAAGGAATACAAAATTCTGTGGCCCCTCGTGCAGAGAGGAGGAATTTTCGTGCCCCATTTCGATTTGAATTTTTGAAGTTTGCCCATAGCACCCCTATATCACAGGGTGCTCTCCTCTTTCCAATTCATCTTCAGACTTTGATTATGACACCAGTATTGTTTAACGCTATTTTATACTGAACTACTGTGCGTGCAGAGGCAAGGCAACATGTTCATTCTTCGTATTTTGTTGCCAAGCTTTGTTGATGAAGCGAAGAATCATAAATTTCAAAAGAACAACTTTCAAGGAATTCGCATCCAAACTTTGAGTTTGTTTTCGCCTCAATGCACTTTCAGCATTCAGCAAAAAAGAATTTGCCACTATTTTTGAGTTGATGGGCTGATGCAAGGATTCGAAGAAGGATGGTTCAGTTGTGAAGGTTAAAAAGCAAAACAAGCATCAGAAAACGGAAAATCCGCTTATTCTTTCAAAAAAGTGAATGAAACTGGAAAGTTGAACCAGTGACTGGATTGGATTCTGACTGCATAACTGAACTGATTTGACTGCATAACTGAACTGATTTTACTTTTTTAAAGACTTTTGAATCTTCTCTCGCATAAACTTCACAGTATCTTCAACATTTCAAAAAGCTTTTGTAAGGTTACTCAAGGACACATTTGATGGCCCATTCAAAATCTGCAAATATTTTCTGTGGCCCGCTATCAAGCCCATCAAATTTTTGGTGGCCCCGGCCTATATCCTGTAGCAGATACTTTATGACAGGTCCCTTAAAATGACAGTTTTTGTTGCAATATAATGTGTCCTTAGAAATTGGTTCACGTTTTATTAAGAGTTTGTTTACACGAGAAACTCAAACCGGTTTGAAATTTCTTCCGATCTGAGTTGAGCTCGCTATGTCTTGGTCAAAGCACTTGTGATGTTTACATGAAAAAAAGCAACTTCTAACTCAAACTGTGGTGAAACTCAACTAGCGTGTTCAGATTGGCGTGAATTGTCGCCCCGCTTTGAAAACACCATTATCGTGACTCTTGACGTTCCGTTTTTGTTGGCTATACTTCCCATTATGTTGATTGACATTTTGAGAACCTTTTGATTGACACTGACACGTTGACATTTTAGTTGATAGGCGCATTCTTTTAGTTGTGGTAGTTGTAAAGTTCTCGAGCATTCAGCACGAGGTAGATCCGTTCGCATTGATACGGCAAGTTTAGGCCAAAGTTAGTTGTTTAAATGAAGCTGCCACGATAACTATGTAAACGCAAATCACAGGGTCCAGAAAACGTCATGGCTACACTGCTGTCAGTTGGAGGAACGTTGTGCTTTTTAATGCCATATTTGAGGAAGGTTTAGCAACTTTTGGAAGGAATGAAGCATTGCATTATTTTGGCAAATTTCATGAATTTGCAGAGTAATAAGAAACGCAGTTGGTTTGAAAACCTTGTTATTTTGCCTTAATGAAATGATAAAATGAGGAAGATTTTACGAACAAAGTTAGGATCCGGAGGATGTCTTGAACCTTTTCTGGACTCTGGCAAATCATTCTCAAGTCGGTGAGAGATGTAGCCTACGCGTAGACCCATTATTCCAAAAGAAGTAAGGGTTTGAGAAACAAGAGCAAAGGCTTGCTACGGCCGCCCAATTAATTATTTTAATCCTCTTTTCAAATTATTTGTGAAGCGCGTCTAAACAAAGGCTGCATAAATTAAGTTTCCAGAAATCCAGAAACCTCGTAGCAAGCTTTTGCTCTTTGTTTCGTAGACCCTTTCTTCTTTTGGAATAATGGGTCTACGCGGGTGATCTCGCGTTCAAAGTTCACATTGGCCTATTGTTTTACAGCGCCAAAAGAACACGATCAATCTCAGACCGAAACTTCATGTGAACGCAACGGGAAATAAGCCCGATTTGAAATTTCGGAACGGTTTGACTTTCTCATGTAAACGGACCCTAAATGTTAACCCTATCTGGACAAAGTGTGACCTAAAAAAGATCTCTCGTGGTTTCGTCCTGGTAACTACTTTTTGCTAATTCCATAGGCTAATTCTTTGAGGGACTTATCCTAACTATCTAGTTCGCATGCGCCATCCAAATTTCGTCAAGATATCTCATGCATTTTTGGAATTATAACATTTTCCAGAGAGTAGATTTAATCTTTTAATTGTTTTATGGTCAAGCACTCATAACAGCTTCAAACTTATTAGGTGACCCTCGCTACAACTAATTAAGGCCTACTTCTACTTTAAAATTTGTACAAATATCTGAAAGAAATTAATAAAAAAGAAAGAAATGTACAGTGGGTATATATCAGTGGCGGCCTGGCTGGGGGGGCCAGGGGGCCAGGGGGGCCTAGGCTCCCCAGCGTACTTTTTTGAAAGGGGCGCCAAAGCTTAAGAAGGGCGCCAAAAACTTTATGAAGTTTGATGATTCAATCACGTTTTTCCAGCACCCTGCGGCAGGTCACACGGGGTTGTCCATACGGATGTGTCTGATGCAAATGCATCAGCCATTGTCACAAACAAATCATTTTGGGTCTATGTTAGTTTCTTAAAACTGATTGTTATTCCATCAGCCACAGCTTTCATGTGAAAAAAGAAATTAGCACAGGTAAGGAAGTCGGAGATGTCGGAGCATGTTTCTCCGACATTTCTCGACCCCTACTTTTTCATTTAGCCCCATGTGCTCTGCTAGATGTTGCAGATGTCTTATCTGCGAAAAATTTTGATTCAATTCCAGTTTTTTTTAAGCAAGAAAGGTATACCTCACATACATCTTAAAGATAAACTTCTGTCTCTTATTTCAATTGTAAGCCATCGCCTATTTTCACTCATTATACATTTTTGATATTTTGCGTTAAGATCAAAATGATGTTGATCCTTGAATTGTTATTTTGATGTGAGGCTCGCTACTGTATTTTTGCCAACAAAGCCGCTGAATCTTACGAATTTTTTGCAGATCAGACATCTCCGATTTCTTTCATTTTCATTTTCATTTCAATGTATTAAGGAGGGAGGCCCTTCACCCTAGTGGCTGATTTTCAAGGGGCCCTCCGCATAAAAACTTACAATAAAAATCAGATAAAGCAGAGCAGAGCTTGTGGAACCAAGTAAAAAATTCGGAGTTGAAAAATATCGGAGAAACTTGCTCGGATATCCCTGACATTTCGGAGCTTTTTACCTGGCCTAGAAAATTACTGCACTATAAAAAACCTGGTCATTCGTATCTTGCCAAACATTGGCGATGATTCTTTTCCCACTGTTGCCAATGATCCTGAGTAGCAACCTCATAAACTTGAACTCTGATGCAAAAACCATAGCCGAGAATTAGACCCAATTAATCCAAAAGAACAAAGTGTCCATGAAACAACTATAAGTAAAATATCTTTTCTTAGTACATAAAATAAACAACCTTGGAAGGAAGGTCTTCCTGTACCTGAAGAGTGTCAGAGAGGGCAAATCCCTTGTTTTCCAAGAGTTTGAAGGGCATGGTCACGAAAAATTTTCCCCAGACCCCCTCATTTCCCTCAGTCACTCAAATGTCTACATCCAGCCCTGGCCCAGGTCAAGATTTCAGAAAATACGAGTAGGAAAATCAGGAAAGTTCCAAGGCTGCCAATCTAGTCAGAGACTTGATAATGATGTTTGATTTGTAGGGGCGCCATTTTGCTGCTGGCCCCCCCTGACGAAAATAGCAAGGCCGCCACTGGTATATATACGAAAAGATTACATGATAAAAACATCTATTCTGTTAGGAACCTCACGTTAGGAATATGTGTCTTGCAGAGCCTGCAGTTGCATTTATCACCTTTCCAGCATCTAGGTCATTTTTTGAAAATTGGAAGGGTATTGGATTGTTTTATTTCTAGCGGTAATAGCTGCCATAGTTTATTTCCAAGGTAGGCTATCCTCTCAATTCCAAATGACGTAATCCGTACCTTGGGAAGTTGAGCATCATTGCCACGCCTTAGATTGTAGCTAATATTTCTTTCCATGAAAATATCCTTCATGAAAGTCTTCTCCAAGAGAAAGCCAAAATCATTCCCGTAATCTTTATATGCTATGCTTAACGCTCTTTCTTGAGTACGGTAAAAACCCGCGTATAAGAACCTAGTCATTAAGAACCTACAGGCTGAAATTCTGAAATTAGACCTCCAATATATAAGAACCCATTCAGCCAGAAATTCGAAATAGGTTCTTATTCGTAGAGATCATCAAATTAGATCAACACTCCATTTGCTTTGTCATTGAGCCTGTACGGACTGATACTGTCATATGTGTAAATTGCAAAGAACTCTAAAGATGCGTTGAAAGCTTTTCATTGTATTCTTTCATTGTAAAATTTCTGATTCTTCCACGAACTTCTGTTGTGAATTGGGCCTCATGAACTTAGGTGCCTATGAACTGACAGTAAATAATGGGCTTGAAGTTTCAATCTGAACAAAAGAAATACCTGAAAGCCTTGAATGAAATAAGAACCAATTTAAGAACCTTAACAGCCTAACTTCCCACTAAATATTCAATATATAAGAACCTAATCAGGCTGACTTGCAAAATTGTAGGTTCTTATACGCGGGTTTTTGCTATACGACTTATTCTATGGTCCAAAGTTCTATCATAAAACTTCCAAACAAGTAGACATTAACTAAATTGAGATATGACAAACGCCCTCATTAACTGCTGTAGTTTTTCAGTGTCCATGTAACATGATATTCTGGCAAGAGCATGGAGTTTTTGGCCAGCCTTTTTGCAAAGAGCCCTGACATGTTCTTTGAAAGAAAGTGATTGATCGAAAGTAATGCCGAGAAGAGTTTCCTCTGTATTTTCCTTCACACAGGCTTCGCCTATTGTCATTGATATTTCATTATTTCTTTTTGCGCCAAAAATCATTAAGTGGCATTTGTCTTCACTCAATTTCATGAAGTTGTTTGGAAACCATTCAGTTATTTTGAGGGCATCATTTTCTTAATGCATGATGACATTTTCGATATTAGGACCAGACGCATAAATAGTTGTGTCGTCTTTTCGGTCTCCTCCAGGAACATGAAAAGGTCATTCAGGTATATATTAAACAAAAGGGGTCTTAAGACTGAACCTTGCAGTACTCCTCGGACGGTTTCTGTCTATTTGCTGAATGAACCGTTAACCTTTACCCTCTGCTTCCTGTCGGTGAGATAGCTTATAGCTATGGTTCAACAGCAATGCAGATCTACTGAAGCCGTATGCATTTAATTTTGCAATTAGCAGTTCATGATTCAGGCAATCGAAGGCCTTCGACGGGTCCGTCAAGACAGCCCCTGCGACACCCCCATTGTCCATTGTCTTTTTGCAGGCTTCCACTAGACGTAGAAGTGCATGCTGTGTGCCATAGCCTTCCCGAAACCCACCAAGGAGTGAGGACAGGAAACTTTGAACAAAAGGTAACATTTGATCCAGCATCAATCTTCCATAACTCGATACATTTCTCCCCGGGGTTTATAAGTTTTGAGTCGGGACTTCACTTATGTGGTGTTTTGTACCGGGGAGATTCAGGGCCTATTTTTTGATTCAAGAATCTGTCGGATGGACATTAGAGACTTTGAAGCTTCTGCCTGCCCAAACCTTAATGCGTATGGCTACCTCTGTTATGAACCTATCTAACACATGGTTGTCTAATAAACTAGACCATTTGGATCTGCGCTTGACCCTCCCTGTTCTGCAGGAATCCAGGTTTTCCTCGTCTGTTGGACGGACTAGATAGAAAGTGAAATTTTGATGCATGTTGTTCAATTGCATCTCTGTCCTGCTAAAAAGCACTTTTCTTTACACTCTTAGTATCTATGCAACGCTCAACTTTTCAAGATTGCGCTTCGACGTAGCTTTTTTCTTAAAACGATTGGCATGTGAATACATTACGTGCATGCAGTCTGTCTGTCGGACGGACACTGTCGGATGGACAAAATTTTCCTATCCTTTTGGCAAAGCCTACTTCATACTGGAAGCCCTTATGCCCATGTGGCGCCATTTCGAGTAAACTTCTGCATAATTCTGTGCAAAATGTTGTCATCAGCCCCATATTGAATGAAAACTTCGTCTCCATTCAGCACCATTAAGACGAGTTCAAAAATGGCACGTCTTTGGTCAAAAATCAGTTTTTATGCAGCAAAATTTACACCTCACGATTTTTTCGTGAAAGTGATGGTGAAACGAGTCACTATATTCCGCCTGCATATACTGAAAACAGTTGAATTACTTTGGAACTCACATAGTTTTTGTTATTAGCAGAAACACGATTCTCTTTGAGTGTGACCAATTTCGAAATAGGCCCTTCACAACTGGTCCAGGGACTGATTTTGCTTCATTTGTTTTCGCCGGGGAAGTCACCGGGGTAAAATATAACGGGACACTTAGCCGGTGGTGTAACTTTGGTTATTTGTGGCAAGCTTTGTCCAGAAGACACACAATCTTGGCACTTGGGCAAGACAGTAGCAGAAGCCTCACAAACGGGGCACAATTTTTTGGGACACAATTTTTTGGGACACTCTGTGGACATTTAGATATTTTTAGATACGTACTTTGATGTCACGTGAAAAATGCCATGATAACATTCCCTAGGCCAATTTATGTCCTCTGTGATCAATGCTTGTCCATGAATATCTCTTCTGTGCCGAAATCCTACTGCGCTGCTGCGCATATCTAGTCCGCAAAGACCTGATAGAGTTAGAGCCTATTTATACAGCTGAAATCAGACCTTATAAATGCAGCAGAAGTCAGACCGTGCAATTAAAGCTAAAGTCAGACTTTACAAAAATGATATACAAAACATGACTTATAAAACCGGTTCTTTTTAGAAGAAAAGGTCTTATGAAAACTCTGAATTCAAATACAACACATATTTAAAGAATCATACTTTTTTCCATTATGGCGGGGTATATTTTTTCGAAGTCCTTTCTCTTGAAAAGGAATCTACGCTAAGACCAGAAAGCAACGCGGCTTCTTATCTTGACTTGAAAAATCGACAAAAGACCAATGACGCAGCATTTTACTCAACTTTATTTACATTTTCTGAACGTAAACTACAAACTTATCCATGAATGCAAAAAGGATAAGGCATGCTCTACAACGAGTAGCATGCATTTTAAATGCACAAACTCGAAGTTTAGGTTACGTCTTATTGAAATTTGTTCGTTTAATATGCTAGCGTAACTTGTTTGAACTGAGGCCATAATGGGGGACGCCTAGCGAAGAGGTCGTTTCATCCTCACCTTCAAAACCTTCAAAAATCCCTATGTAAAGTTACTTGATCTCAGTCAAACTTTCACATATTTTTTTTCAATAGACCTTTTAGCTATTCTGGAAAAGAATGTGGATCACACGATATATCACAACATTTTGTAGAATTTTCGAATGTACACAATAGTGATAGAAGCTCCAATGCCATTCAATCGAATCTTGCGTATAAAAGTGTATAAAAATATCGCTCGATCCAGGTTCTTTTGTAGAATAGCTAAAAGGTCTATTAGTTGGTGACATATTGAAATTATTCTGCTTTTTCATAAAAACCTATTCGAGGATCTAATTCAAAAGTTAACGACGAATGGGCATAATGCCCAACGCTACTCTTGTTTGCATTATTTTGAAAAATGATTGTGGTTCTATGGCCAAAAAACAACTTTACTCTGCATAGTTTCTTGTTAAACTATAGTGCCTTTAACTGCGACAGTGCTAAAATTTGTCCACTTGGTCTTCCCTTACACTCGAGATCACTTGTGATATTCTAAATCATTCTTATCTACTGGTTTCTGAGCCTTGTGAGCAGGGGCGGTGCCAGCCCAGAAAAAGTGGGGTGGAAAAGAGATAAAATTGATGCCAAAAGGTATACCTAACAATTTCTATGTCATTTTTGCTAAGGAATGAATACCGACCTGAAGAAAGTGGGGTGGACATGTCCACCCCAGTCCACCCCGTGGCGCCGCCCTTGCTTGTGAGCGCGTAGCACTTTGACAGTGGAGGGGCTGATATGCGAGCGAATCGAGCCAAATGGGGGTTCGAGCGCTTGCCCCCGAATAAAATCTTCGAGACCACGCCCTCTAGAACGTCAGAAAATGCTTTTCTGGGGGGGGCATTAATAACCTTCTAATGCCGATTTGCCCAACAACTCGAGCAAAAACAAACGACCAAAGCAACCAGGCATCATCATATTTACCTCGTATTGAATCAAAGCACCTCGTTGTTGACCCGTCCTAAGATTCTTCAGCAATGCGCTTACCAAAAGCCGTAAAAATGTTCATCTAGTTTTGTTTCAAATTGACATGGTGTTGTAGATGGGAGAAATTTTTACCGATAGTCGTACTAATTTTCATGCTGCTAGGCAAGTATCGTGTAGGTAAATACGAAGGCTGAGGTAGTAGGAATGTTGATCCGTGCGAATATACATCCGTTACCGTGCAGTTGGGACTGAATTTTGCTGCGGACTGAGACCAATATATGAATTCAATGAAATAGCTTGTCAGTGTTTACATGTAGTCAAATGCCAGAAATCAGTATTCTCCTCTAGCTTGCCTGATAACAGCCATGTGACACTGCAGAAAAATGAATTCGTCTTTCTCACCTCCTTTGTCAGGATGATGTGTGAGACATAGCTGGCGAAAGGCTTTGTTAACTTCTGCATTTGATGAAGACTTATCAACTCCCAAGTAGTTGTAAGCATTTTCAAGAGCTTCTGACTGAGGGATATCAAAAATTGTTTGTGTTAATCTATCTATAACATAGTTGGTAGTACCTGCTGCTATCCAACCTCCTACAACCCCTCCCATTACTGTACCAAATGGACCGAATAGCGAACCAAATGTTGCCCCACCGACACCACCAGCTATTCCTCCAACAATCGCTGCTAACTCATCAACTACGCTCTTTGCACATCTCTTGCCACTTATCTCTCCTTTCCACCAACGTTTAATGTGCACGTATGCTTTGTAAATCAGATAGACAGCCGCTAGACCTACCATAACAACGGTGCCACCTGTCTTATCAATGACTCCAACGAACTCATCAATTGAAGAAACAATCGTCCTGTTATTGATCAGTCTTGGCAGCATTTCCCTTATTTTATCTTGAGCAACTGATGGAATCATAGCCCATGCCTTAGCTAATCCCATGCCTCCACACGTGCTATTCAGTTCCTCATCTTTGAAACGTACTAAATCAAAGCCTTGGCAATTATCTGCAGGAAGAGAATCTTCGCTGTATTCTAGCATTTGCTCATAAACCAAGCTCATACGATATCGAAAAGCTTGATCTTTCGTTGCTCTTTTTGTATCTTCAGAGAGTTTCTCAGCAAGCATTCTGAAGGCCTTCTGGTTATTGATTGTAGCTTTCAGTGACTTCCACTGAGGCGCGTAAGGCCTTTCTTGATTCCCAATGTACGCAAGATCTTCTTCATCAAGGTAAAAGAGAACTCGACAGAGATCTTCTTCCCTTCCTTCAAATGTTTGTATCAGCTTTTCTCTAATGCTGTCCATCCATGATAGGTCCTCAACTGCTGAAGCCATTTCACCACGTAATGATTTATTCTGCTTTGGGTGCTCTACCTATGATTGAGAAATATTTCATTACATCACGAATTTGAGGGAGGTGAGTTAAGGTGAGGCGAGGTGAGGTTAGGTGAGGGACGGCAAGGCAAGATGAAGTGAGATGAGGAGGTGAGCCACATTTTTATCGTTGATTTCATGATATCTATAAACGCAGACAGAGCGAAAACGATGCACGCCTGCATTTAAGGATGGAAGACAACAACTCATGGAGCCAAACGTCTGATCGAGGAAAAGAAAGACTACATATTTTCAATCGTAAAATGCTTCTTTGCGGCAATTTATGGATGGAAAGTATTGATAACATGGTACACATGTTGTTCAGTTTTCTCTGTCTTTGATTCTACTGCAAAAAATTCATGTAAAGAAAGTCTCTTATGCAAAAAATGAAGAGGATGAAATGGCTGGTGATAAGGTATTCTATTCTTTCAACTTGAACTCCGAGGATGCCTTCATCATATATCAAGAGCTCTCATAAACCCAAGGTTGTTCTTACTCGCAACACAGAAAGAAGGTCGAAATTTTATTGATTCCGAAAATTTTCAACCTCTTCGATATTCCTCAATGATGTTGATTCACATCAGCGACCAGAGTTTGTCGAAATTGCTTCAAATCACTTACGAATGAAACCGGCGTGTGTGTAAAAAGTTTTGTGCCAGCTTTGCTGTGAATTCAATGAGAAAGGGGTGGACAATTTTTCAAATAGTAGGACCTAGGATTTTGAAAAAGGAGGGCTGTTTTACAATATAGTCAGAAAATTTAGAATAAGGCCCTTTAATTATAATCAATTACGTTCAAGTAATAAGATTGTTGTTTACCGTTTTCTCACATGATGTACAGATGGCAATTCACGAGACGCCACAAAGTTGATGTTGAATGATTATCAAATTCATAAAGTCGCATGGATTTCCTTTCTATGCAAGTTGAACAAAAAACAAGTCAATGGTATCAAAATATTTCTTCTGATGACCAAGTCAAATTCCTCACTTGAAGTTTAATCAAACCTAAGCATGGACTTGCCCCTTGGGCAAGTCCAACCTAATCATAACTTTCTTGATGATAGTAGTCACCAGCTAATCTATGCAGGTGCTATTGTTCTACATTTGTATTTGCTTTGCACCAAAAGGCAGAATAAGTCTGCTTACATTTGACTAAAGGTACTGTTCCTTTTTGGTTTGAATATTGTTTGCCTGTCTGCTTTCTATTCAGGACAGTAGATAATCAGTTAAACGTGATAGGAAATAGAGGGGTGTCGCCCTAATTGAGGGTATTCTACATTGGTCGAATATTCCTGCTGAACGAAAAAATTTTCAGAACGAAACTTAACATGAACACTTTCGTAAACTCTTCACTGTTGTTGATATAAAATATATTTGTCATTGGTGATGTTGTCTTTAAGAGCGAGCTACTCAAGAACATAGTGCTCGAGAGGGCCTAAATTTCCAACGTCGCCCTGATTGAGGGTATCCAAACTTTACATGGTTTCAGGTAAATTTAAGATAACTTGGTGTGAAAATTAGCAGCATATCAACAGATAAAGAGTTTTTGTTGTTATGAAATGTTTTCTGATTGTGTTTGCCGTGTTTCGTTATCCTAAACGCTGACCTTTGTTGCCGCTTTCCTTCAAAGACTTTTTCAAGCAAGCTGACATTAAGTTTTCCTCCTTCGGTGAACTGAACGATGCTTAAATCAATTCATGACAAAACAATATTTTCTACAGTCCAACGATAGAACAAACCTGTTTTTGCACCGTAATATGTCCTTTTACAGCAAATAGTATTCGCCTGTCATGCGTTGGCAGCGAAGATTTCGTTCAAGAACCGGAAACCGAAAGATACCACAGTACCCTCAATCAGGGCGACTTTAGGCCAATCAGACGGCGTGGAAAAAAGAAGCCCGTCGTGGCGGAAGCGGATGTCATGTCTCTGAAGAAGCATGAAGTACTTATTCTGGACAAGCGGAGCTTGGCGAGAGGCCATTTGTTTGTTGTGAAAGTTTTAACAACGTCAAGAAACCAAGCAAAAAGAAAATTGTGCATCGAAACGTGAAAGGAAAAATGGCGGATACTTACAGTTACGTCTCAGGTGAACTTCGTTGCGCACTTTTCCCTCTGTTTGTGGACGGAATTTTAAGAAACACCAACAAGAAAAAATGTAGCAAATGGAGTCACTAAAATAATTTCGCCAACTTTTTGGTTTCAACTAGACCCAATCTCCTGTTATTCAGCAACAAACGCAAGACAGTTAAAATCGGTCAAAATGCGTTTACCCTCAATCAGGGCGATACCCCTCTAGCCTCTCACTAGTGACACAGGTAGAAGCATCTCCATACCAAGACACCTTACCACTAAAGTACGACCAATAACTATGTAGAGTTGAAACGTTTTTCGCTGCCATTTCGGCTCTAGTATATTGTTAAAAAGCTCTGTTCTAGCTGTATCCAAATTTGTGCTCCGTTTATTTGTTAAAGCAGTAGATTTTTGTCTACATACGAATAAATGGCCAAGGGTTAGCAGATTTTAGAAAATCTGGTTTTCTCAATAACGAGGGAAGCAGCTAGTCGCTACAACAACAAATAAGAAGGACGTTGTCACAGTCAAACTGCATCGAGAAAGAAAAATTATCTCAAGGGAACTGAACCGAAAGTGACTTTTTCATGCTAGACGTTGTTGATCTTTTTGAAAGAATATTTTGTTTATATCTTAAACAATTAAATTTGACAAGCTGGCAATTTTAAGAGAACCTTTTCAGTGTTTCTTTGGAGTATCGCATCGTTTCTCGTTGCCAATCTAGCCACTGGAGAGATTACAATCGATACATTTATGTATTCAAAATTCGAATAAAATATTTTTTCAAAGGAAGCATCAATGGACACGAAAAATGACTTGCGAAAAGCAACGCCCCTTGAGATAATTTATCATGC
This sequence comes from Aurelia sp. 3 sensu Dawson et al. (2005), assembly GCA_964020215.1. Lineage (NCBI taxonomy): Eukaryota > Metazoa > Cnidaria > Scyphozoa > Semaeostomeae > Ulmaridae > Aurelia > Aurelia sp. 3 sensu Dawson et al. (2005). Next base: position 4,849,574 of record OZ026593.1, read on the forward strand.
ACGATACAATTTCACTTTGGTAAAGTCCTTCTTATTTGTTGTTATTTTCTAATTCGTCTAACTCAATCGAAAATAACTTTATTTACTTATCAACACTACTTTCTAACTAACGACAAGCTACAGACAACAATAGATATCTTATAATATAGTATGGTCAGTCTAGTGATTTTCCGCCAAAATGTCGAGCTTTTAAACAAAGTACTCTTCAAGTATCATCCAATATCAAGATTTTGAAGGAAGGGAGGGTGGGGTGGGGTTGTATGTCTTGTCAAAAGAATCACTATTCTTTGCTTATATGCCTAGTAGTCACTTGGGCCTTATTCTACCCGCTTGAATATCTCATGAACTAAATTCATTTATTTTCTAATTCGTCGAACCAAGGTCTAACTCAATCGAAAATAACTTTATTTACTTATCAAGACTCCTTTCTAAATAACGCTAAGATACAGACAACAATAGATGTCTTACAGTATAGTATGATCAGTCTAGTGATTTTTCCACGTCAAAGGGGGGCATAATCAAACACAAAACTCTGTCAAAATGCGAAAGGGAACACAATATGTGTATATTTATCCATTTCTTTTATCGTCTATAAAACAAGGTTTGCAGTCACTGAATGGAATTCCTTCAATTCGTCTTTCACGTAACCATCTTTCACGCTCCAGGACTTCCATCTCCCGTGTCTCTTAAAAAGACGATCCTCGACACCCATATTCGCTGCCGCGGTTGCTCCACCAGAACGTAAACTGTGAAGTCCGAGGTCTTTGGCATTAAAACCAATTTTCTCTGTCAATTTCAAAACATTATCTCTTGTAGTAGAATAACTGACCTGGCAGTAGGCTTTCCTCAACGAATACTGATTTTTTTATTTGAAATATGTGAGAGGACGAAAATGAATTCATCTATATCGGCAGACAACTGACACTGTGCCAAGTAGTTGGACAATGTCTGCCAGGGGCATATATCGGTGTCTGTTCTGGCTATTACGAATGTCGCCCCTCTCTGTATACGTCAGTTTTACTCTTCGAAATAAACAACAGCAACTATGCAGGCTTGAATTCATTATCTCTTGTTCTCAAGGAGGAAATTTGGTTAAATCTCAATGAATAACATGTTTCAAAAGACAGAGTGCAGTGAAAAGGAGCTGATGAGCGGTGGTAGTTCGATGCTTGTCTTGTTTTGATGAGTCATTACTTGACTTGGATTCATCGTAACCATTATGCGAAGTTGTTCTTGCCCCCTACAAGCTTTATGGTTTGGATCCCCCTTTTTCATTTATCTCTCCAACAGTTGCACTACGATGTAGCTAACAATAATTTCAATGTGAGCTAATGTAGTTAACAACAAAACAGTTACTTTGTATTGTATGTTTTCAATGTGAGCTGTGTTCCCATCTCGGTAGTGGCTAGTTATTGTTCTCTATTAGGGTCTGATTACATGTGAGTTTTCAACACCCGGGTTGAGTTTTCAACACCCGGGTTAAGTTTCAACCCACCTCACGCTAGCGAACCTACACGCACTACTGTAGTGGATACGCCATACAGAGGCGGGGTATTGTGCTTGATGTGGTGGATACGCCATACGGAGGCGGGGTATTATGCTAACGTGGTGGGGTATTATGCTTGATGTGGTGGATACGCCATACAGAGACGGGGTATGCTAACGTGAAATGAAGGAAACGAAGACTTGTGGCAAGTCAATGGGGTTGGCGGATTTTGACGTAATTTTTCAATCTAAAGTATACCCAACTAATTTATGCCATTTTTCTTTGACAATTTTGCCGAATTTTGGATTTGGGCCCCCAGTCCTCCCGCGGCAACGCGACTGGCTTCATTTTGTCTTTTATTTTACTATCCTAATTGGAATCGGCTTGAATGGCTAGGGTAAGGTGGCGGTAAAGTGAGCTACGGGGTAAAGTGAACTACTCAGAATATTCACGCTTTGCTCCGAAAGTAGAAAAGCAATGATAAAACATAATTTATGACTAATGCTTGATTATTTATTCTGACAGAAAATCGGAGAATTTTTGCAAAAGAAAGGTTTACTTGTGTTATTGCAAAAATCCCCTAATCGGAAGCAGTGAAAACAACTTTGGGTAACTGCAGTTTTAGGTTTAGCCAGTCGTTTTTGGTCTTGATTTTTGACTCTAAGATGAAATTAATTTCAGAAACCTTTTTATTGATTAAAAGCACACACCATATGGTTCTTTTCTCCAGAAAAAGATGGCCAAGAAAGACTTTCTTATCCGCTAGCATGGCATTTTGAAAGGCCTACCATTCAGTCGAAATTTTGCCTTGAACGGGGTAAAGTGAGCTACCTGCACTGCATGCATGAAACCGTATGAAACTGGAGTTTTGATGCATTCCAAGCTTGTTTCATGTGAGAAAGCGTAGCCTTTACTAGATTTCTCAACTTACATCAATATCTGCATATTTCAACGTAATATGGATGCATATAGCCTAATGTCTTTGTCAGGCTTGCAAAAAATGTATTTCAGAACTAACAGCTCAGAACTAACAGCAACTGATGCAATGGGAATTCTTAAGAGTCCCTTTTCTGCGAAAACTTTCATATTGATTCCATCTCAGTATTTTTTATGGGACCAAAAAGAATCCTAATTTCCGCAAAGAGGTTTCTTGGGGGCTGCCATGTGCAACAGGTTGTTTGGGAATATGATTTTGGACTACAAGTATTTATTTTATAAGAAACTAAGGATTTGGGTCAGTACTTAAAATTATCTCATTTTTAGTGATCAGAGCTTCTTACGAGTTTCTTGAAAGTTCCATAACAATCTTCATGTTCATTAATTGAACTCTCCTGAATGTTTCAAAACAATGTTATTTGAAGCCTTTCTGATGTCATCACTCAAGTACGTGCCGAGAAATAGGGGTGCTGCCAGCGGGGAGTGGGGTTGGGTGCTTGGGGGCAGAAGCCTCCCACAATTATGTTGAGCCCCCACCGGCTCCTAAACTTCTGAAAGCTTCTGAAAGCTTCTATCGACTTTCAGCACTTCCATAACTTGTGTGTTATGTTTTTGGAGAATGTGGTCGCATTTGAAGCCACACCAGATCATGATCGAAAAACCATTTTTAACCAACCAAAATATATTACTCCACTCACTGTCGACACTCTGACAGTATTTTTCCCCCCAGAATTCAATCTCTGGCGTCATCTCTACCGAGAAGTATGGTAAAGGAAACAGGTGAAATAAAGTAAAATATGTTAATGATTTCTTTTTTAGATGAATAGTTTCTTTTTGTTATATTTTCCCAGTACTGGAGTTTCTTAATTTTTTGGCGTTAAGAGAACTGAGTTTCTTAAAAATAACAAGATGCATGTAGCTCTGTGCTAGGTTTTTACCAGGCTGATCATTCATTTTAAACATTATAAATAAAAAATATGAGAAAAAGCACGACTACAAAAAATTTTATAGCCAAGAAATGCGATAGGTTAGAGCACATAATATAGCATCAAAAAGGATCGGCATTTTCTCTTCACTTTTCCTCCATAGTATGAATATTTCAACTTACAAATTCCGACGTTTCTCCTGGGGCGTAAAAATAAGCTTTGCTCAGCCCTGTCTGAACTATTTTCTACTTAAGAAGACATACATTTATCACAAAAGCAGTTTAAAGTCGATAAAACAACCAAGTTTTGACAAGCACTTAGCTAGTTCACTTTACCCCGTTTTGCGGGGTAAAGTGAACTACCCAACTGCTTACGAAAAACACCCTGATGCGTCGAAACGTCAATCATTAATCATTAAAAACATGCACCAATATTTCAGCAAAAGCGACAATGTCACTTTAACGCTGCAGATTTCATATTTTTATCGTAATAAAAATTTTGTTCCACGAAAACCTACAAAATAGTTCACTTTACTCCGTCTTACCCTATTCGTTTTGCAGTTTAATTATGGCTTAAATCACTCTTCATAGATTTCGCCGCCGAAAAGTAGTACCTTCGGCTTGTACACCCTGGTCTATCATGTTTCAAGGAAGATAACAAGGTGTTCGAATGAATTTTTCGTACCTTTTTAAGGGTACTAAGTACAAAAGAGCAAACAAATTGCAACAATACAACGAAATAAGTTGCTTTCTGAACGAATATCTCTGTTCGAATGGAGTGGATTCACAGAGAATGACATTGATTTTAGTTTATCAGCTGTATTCCTCTGTCTTCTGATAGTACGAGGATAAAAGATGAGATTTTGTGGCAAATACTAAACTACAAATAAATTAGCTAGTTAGCAAAGATTTACCTGTTAGGATATCAAACTCTTGCTAAATCTTTACACCACGACTTGAACACAGCTTTCGATTTTCAAACGAAGAAGGAAATGAAATATAGACATTTAATCGCAACCCAAGCATATAATCACATGATCACGGATAAATGATTGGTCCCTCATTGGTTGAGACTCAATGAAGTTGTTATTGAAATTCATATTATTGTCTTCTTTCCAAAGGTTAGAAACCTTACACCAAAAGTTTCCTTGATGGATCTCCCCTTAGCGATTAGACTTGCCCCAAGTCTATTTCGTCAATCAAATGTCTACTTAGCGATCGAAAAGAATACAGAAATACGAGACAGTTTCACTTTTCAACGAAGTCGTAGATCAAGAACCTTGCGAAAGGTGTGAAGGTACTTTGTGTAAGTGTAAGTGGAACCAAATAAATAACATTTTTAGAGTAATCGTTGAGATAAATAATAAAGTCACATCTTAAATCAATTGTGTGTCTCAAAAAATGTCAAACTTTTGACTTATGGAGTACAAAATACAAAAAAATGTAATGTTTGTATGTGCAAAAATTTAACATAAGCTTGTCTATTTGAGTAAAATTTAACATATCCTTGTTTAAAAATTCGACATATCCTTGTAGTTTCGTTAAATTTTACACATACTTGTATTTTCGTTAAATGTAAAACCTGCTTGTTTTCAGGGGCGCAAATGCAAAATTTTTTTAGGGGGGTGTGCGTTCAAAGGACCGAGTTTTTCCACGAGGGACCGATTTTTCCAAAACAGATTTTTTTTGCCAAAATGCCATGATTTAATGAAAATACAACTACAGTAACAGGCACAATGTTTCTCCAACGATTGAAACGAAACCAAACATAAGTGTAACTGACCCTATGTTGTCTCTGAGTAGTATCTTTAGCCGTCTCCCCTTAATAAGGACATGCCTGTTTGAACAAAAATTTGGGATGCTGAAACTAAATGCGAGCGAAGCGAGCAAAAATTGGGTTGGGGGGCTTCCCCCGGGAGAAATTGTTTGCTACCACACACTTGAGATTGTCCGAAAATGCCCCATTTTGTGAAGAATTCGCCATTTAGAGATGTAGCAGGAATCGACCAACGGAAGGTTTTTCCGTGAAATTCTAAAAAAAGAACTTAAAATCACTTAGAAATAGATTGGCTTTTACTGTTGTTCTATGAACTATAAGCATGATAGTTTGATATTTCTAATAAGTTCCTTGCATCTCCATCTCCATTTCTTTTAATCTTCTTTTCCATAACCCTGACTTCAGTGAAAAAGGAACAAAGCTTAGCGAATTATTTTGGGGACTCCGACTGGCCGGAAGGAATTAGGATGGTCTAATCGAAACCTCAAAAATAAGTATGCATTTTAGGCATGCAAGCAATATCCTTTTGGACATGTTGACCACGACTATGTGTTCGTCCTGGTGAAATCTCCAAATGCCACATGTGGCAGGACCACGAGGAGGATTTTATGTGACATTGGCCAAAGGTGTAGACGTGGTAGACGTATGTATGTCGGAGGCCCACCGTCCAGGGGGATGCGGATCTGTTTTCCTGTGGTAAAAATTTTTAAATCAAGGTGACTAAAGTATAACCAGAAACTATGCAGAGTTAAATAGCTTTGGCCATAGAATTAAAGAAGAATTAAAGAAGAATTAATGTGAAACCGGCTTTAGTATTTGTTTGTAAAACAGTTTTCTTCTTATATTTAGCATTTTGTATTTAGTGGTATATTTAGATGTATTTTTTTTTCTCCTTTTTAGATTTATGTTAAATGCCAGGGGGTAGTCATGACATATTGCTCCTCCTGGTAGCGTCTTTGTAGTGTCGTATAGTAGTTTCGTAGGTAGTGTTATAGGTAAAATGTTATTGTAAATTTTTGCATTGAGTATAAAAAAAAAAAAAAAAAAATTAAAGAAGACCTGCGCTTTTGAATGGTGTATAAGAGGTACAAAAAAGTTGCGAGACAAGCAACTTCCTAAAATTCCCATGGGGCTAAAGCCCCTTAAAGACAAATGACGGACATATATCATCTTGTTTAAAAATAGAACAAAGGATGGGTGGCTGCCATCATTTGTCCAATTGTTTTGATAATCTCTCAAGATCATCCAATACAATGGAATACAATAGACTATATTTAGATTGCCCAGGCCCCTGATTTAAGTCGTCTTATATCTCCGTCATTTGTCTTTAAATGAATAAAAATTTACGACTCTTGCAAGAATCCAGCTCCTCTCGCTAAGCTCTTTTGAATGATATCTAGTTTGCATTACTTTTGAAAATGTTTTCAGTTAAATGTTAGGTCATTTTCTCGTATGGGGTCTGGAACACAGGCTAACAACAACAGGGAATTAAAGCATATATCAACCTAGACCTTTGACCTTGAGACCCTTGTTTCCCTATGCTCCTTTGACTTGATAAAAGGAGTCTACGCCAACTTATTCGGGCCATGGCACCGGTTGCTAGCCTGTCCACAAGTTTCTCCGCAACTTTTGGGCAACTGGCAGAGTCATTTAGGCAACTTTTGGGAATATTGGCAACTTCTGCAAAAACTGAGCAACTTGCCCTTAGTTTAGAAACATTACAACAATTTCAATGATGTTTTGTTTATTCTCTGCAACAGTAATGAAAATTAGACATGGAAAGGATCTGTTTTCTGGCTGCCTGTGATTCAACGTCTTGCTTTGTGAAGAACTTGTCTTTGAAATTGGCGATTTCTGACGATAATGATGATGAAGACGATAATGATGATGATGATTATTATCATAATTATAATTATGATGATTATGGTTATGATGGTTATTATGGTTATCATTATTTGTCAATTAATATTGTTGTTGTTGTTTTTCTTGTTGCTGTTGTTTATGATCAGCAAATGATTCTTGCTAAAATTCTGAAGGTGTGTAAGATGGGCCCAACAATATTAGCGTCAAAAGGTACAATCTTTAAGAAAACTGTCGTGGTCTGATGAGAGATTGCTGAAATAAAGATCATCCTTGGCGCTAATCTTCTGCACACTCAGTTATTAATACACTAGGAAATAAAAGCGCATATTCCTAGCTCCTTCGGAGTGCCTCTTATGGTTACTATACTTTTTCAGTGACCACCATTCGACTCAGCATCAAATAAGAGCAGTCAGGGACGTATGAAGCATCTCAAACTTGGAGGGGAACGACACACTTCTTGTTTATTGCAAAATCTTGGGGGGGGGGCACGTGCCCCCAGTGCCCCCCTGTTCCTACGTCTATGAGAGCAGTTATGCTCATTCATGAGAATTCAATTGACTAAGAATGGTATGCTATAAGCCAAAAAATGAGAAAATCATATGCAATATAACATTTCGGTTAGTGTATAACATTCGATTTGTATTAAGATCTCGCAATGTGACTCGAATTTGTACCCGAAAAATAGTTTTTGGTAACTATTTTGATTCTGCAAAGATTAATCTCAACATAAGCCACCATTTCACTTTTAAAATGCTTATCTTGAGGATTTTTTAAAACAATGTTTGGTTTTGGCATGCAAAGGACTGCTTAGAGTCGCAAAATGAACAACGATTTCAGGTTAAACTTGTATTTGATTGGTTTTATTGAACTTCAAAAAAATCTTCTTGCTTCGTGTAGTGCCACAATACAAAGACAACAAGTAAATAACATAAAATATAAGCACTTTGATGCGAATTGAAAGTAGCGACGTGTCGAGCATAGCCCGTTTTCAAGCAAGGAAAAATTAATAGAACCGACACTAATTAAGCAAAAAGAAGGACAGATTCGAAGGATAGGGATAGTGCTCAAGCGAATCGATGTGACGTAGGAAAGAATGTTATTGAAGATACGTAAAGTGCTTGTTGAGTCCTGAAGGATACAAAGTTCCAAGTGCAAAAATGATCCGTTTTTCCAATGTTTTTCTTTTTGTGCTTTCTGTAGATGCATATAGAAGCCCAAGAATCGACATGTCATCGGTAGAATGGTTTGGTAGATTGAAATGGCGTGCAATGTTACTGTCCGGATCGTTTTCGTGTTGTTCATCTAAATGTTTATTGAACTTCACTTGCTAAGAAGCTATTGAGCTAAGAAGTTCACTTTATCCCGTATCGGGGTAGAGTGAACTAGGCGAAGTTGTCTCCATTGAAAGCTCTTTTGTTCAATGGAGTGATTTTGATTGTTTACAGAGTGCATCTCATGTTGAAGTTTAATGATCATAGCTACTTTGACAGGAAACAAATAGGGGAGAGTGGAATCCATCCCCCTCAGGTATTGACCGCATCAAAACTCCCAGGCAAGATAGGGTTAAGGAGAGGGTGTAAATGAGAAAGAGTAAGGATACAACTAAAGAGTAGGGAGTGGTGAAAAGAGCAGTGAAGAACCTCAGGGATGGGAATTGAAAGATTGCCAAGCATATATATGAACGGCCACTCTGTGGAGCGAACCTTGACGAAACCATTATGACAACAGATTGCCCACATCGAATGATTGGCAGCTAAAAATTCCAACAGGCGCAGCAAATTCCACCCAAAGCAATTACTTGGTAGGAGGGTGGGCCAGAGTGGCACCGCAGGCGAGCTAGGCAAGCCTAGTTTGTTATGAAGTTATTTAAACCTGGTTTCCATTAAATCGTAAGGGGTTCGGTGACTGTCTGCGATCGCCGCCGATCCCTATCCTCCATCTTCCATCTGCGAGGCTACAGTCTGCGACTGTCTGCGTTATACCTATACCATGGTCCTTTTCAAAGCCGCAAAACGTAGCGACAAACTACTACTATCATATAATTGGCCAATCAGATCAACGTGATCATAGTTTGACAAAAGCGCGTCATCGATGATTGCCGATTGCCTGCAATGAATGTTTCCATAACAGCTTTTCCAGATCGGGACAGTAAGGATCGTAAGATAGTGTCTCCATCAAATCAGGAACACAACGCAGATGATCGCAGACGATCGCAGACAGTCACCGATTTCGTTACGATAGCTCTACGATTAAATGGAAACCAGGCTTTACTAACTCGTTGAAAAATAGACCTAGGACCAATATCCAATAATTTTAGACCTGGTAGCATTTCATTTCATTTTTCATTTTTTTTTCATTTAAATCATACTTAAAGTTGGTATTACAATAGTAGATAACGAAATAGTAATTCACACCAACTATTTACAAGAAAAATATACTTTATACAAAGGAAAGAATCATTAGCGGCATATTTTGCAGGTGCATTTATCACCAGCCCAGTCTTTGATCCTCTTTTTGAAAGCCGCAAGTGTTGGCTGATTTTTAATAGTATCATCAAGGGTGTTCCAGAGGAAGCTCCCTCTAAAGGACAGTGATTCTTGCCTATAGCCCTGTGTCTTTATTTTGCGGCAGTTTACAAAGATTTTGTATTCTTTGATCACAAGTTACATGCTTCTTTCCATGAAATTCCCATACAAGCGATGGGTTAAGATGATTCGTCATTCAGGTTAAAGCAGATTTTCCTTACCTTTCATCATTATTTACGGACATCTACATAATTTTGAAATCATGGAATGTTAGGTACAAAACCCCTCCTCACATTACCCCAAGATGCTGCACGATGAAAAGTATTGGACCACAGGCAGGCTTTTATCGTCAGCTACTTTTCATCTTTTTTCTGAAATTTTTTTAGGCAAGCAGTAGGTGCGAGGAGCTGCGTGCGGGAAAGTGTCACAAACAGGAATGTGTGTAACAAAAGCTCGTCACTCCTTATACTTGTGAAAAATTTATACTTTGAATATAGATACTATAAGAGGCAGATGCAAAAAACGAAAACTTGTCTTCTCACACCAAGGCCTGTTTCAAACTTGAGTTATCATCAGAGTGTCTCTGACTAACACAACAAAGATATAATAGTTAATATAAACTGTATAGTATGAATATTTGACATTGGTATGTGCCCAGGGATTAAATTTGATGTTCTGTGGCGAAACATAAAATACATTGAAATGAGTCATGAGTTGAGGGTGGCATGTCCAGCTTTGAATCGCTTGCTTTCGTAGTGCAATGAAGATCTGTAAGAGTCGTAAAACAAAAATTCTGAAACAAAGGTACTTTAAGCGAATTATTTGCCATTCCGCATTCAAAAATGCGCTTTGGAAAACTGCATGACGATTAGCCAGTTCTGCATATATGATTGTTCTTCTGTTCCGCAAATTTGTCCTTTGACCAATGTACGTGGTACTATTCGCAGGGGCGTCGTGGGTACCTATTGACAGGGAGGGCATAACTTGCTGATTTTCCGACGAACAATGACGTCAAAACTAATGACGTCATCATGCGCATGCGCAGTTTTCTTGGGAGGAAACGTTCCGTTTGACGTCATCTGTTGTGCATTCATCATGTCATAAAAGAGTTTCAACAAATTATTTGCTGACCGAGAAATCATTTACGGATAATTCAGTCATAACTGCAACAGCGGCACAGTGGACCCAGGGATGGAAATAAGTCAAAAAACTTTTCTTCTAATATAGCAGCTCAAATTTTTTGTTTGGAGCACAAGAGTTGTGTGAACAAAATGCAAGAAACCCCATGTCAATATCTCTTTTCTAAGAACAAATATCGTACTTTGAAGTGACAGTTTTTATCGAAGATCAGAAGTCTTGACAACTTTGGTCACATTATTTTTCAAAAGTCACCTGTCTTCACAAAATCAACACTAGTGGCACAAAGTTTCTCAGATAACCTTCATAACTGGTTTCTAATGGATTAGGTAGATGGATTATTCAAAATCATCATTCAAAAGGCAAAACTTTATGAAGAAAACAGAAATTTTAAGGTTTTCCGAGGTAAAGACCCACGGTTTTCCCCCTGTTTTTAAGCTATTTTTACCAAGATGGTTTCAGTTTGCATGGAATTAGAGTCCAATCTCCACCTATGGGCCCCCTAAACCATATGATATTTGGAAAGCTCATTTAACAAGCTTTCAAATTATGTATAGCAATTAAGTATTTGGATAGCAGTTTAGAAATAAATGACACTTTATTAACGGGTACACTTACCCATTCAAAACCCGATGATTTTACCATCGTTAGCAACTGAAGTCACAAAATGACTCCTAAAAGTGCAGAATAGCTACAGAACCTTCACACATGATTTCAGATGGGTCATATTGATGGATTATTCAAAATCAGCGTTCAAATGACAAAAATTGAAGAAGAAAGTATAAAAATCTTAGGGCCAACGGAAGCACCAACCCACAGTTTTTCCCTGTTTTTAGACTATTTTCACCCAAGTGGTTTGAGTTTGGATGTAAATTAGAGTCAGATCCCCATCCATGGGCCCCATAAACCATATGATATTTGGAAAGCATATTTAATAAGCTTTCGAATGATGTACAAAAATTATGAATTTGGATAGCAGTTTGGAAATTATTTATACTTTTTCAAAGGCTAACTTTGCCCATTAAAATATCCAATAAATCATTTTCTCGGTAGCAACCTAAGTTCGCAAAATGATTCATACGCGGGTATGAATAGCTCAAACAACCTTTACATGCAACTTTTGATTGATTGGCTTGAGAGATTACTCAAAACTGACATGCATTAGCTTCAGAGCACAAAAAGTCCGGAGAAAAATGCAAATTTTAGGGTTGTTGGAGGCAAAGAGCCATGGTTTTACCCCTGTTATAGGCAATTTCACCAAATATTTTCAATTCGCGTGTAAATTTCAGTTTAATTCTGACACAACAGGTCACCTAAGCCAAACTATATTTGGCAATATTATTTCTATTTCGCTTGGATCTTTTGAATGTGCAACAGCAATGCTTTGCAATGTCCTCAAGTGTGATGCCTCGACAGTACTCCCAAAAGTAGATGGACAACACATGTTTTTAGCCATAAGGTTTGTATTCCTCATCACAGCATCGTCAAACAGGCGTCAATCAAAAGATCTCAAAGAGCGGAGTTTGAAAATTGGGAGGAACTTGAGTTTTGAGGTAAGAAAAGGGGGTTTGGTCCCTTGGGAATTCTAGCACCTTTTTTGTTTTGGATCATATCAGTATCAATCTTACATCATTTGAAAGCCCATTTCCCCTTGATTTCAAATATGTAATCCAGTTTCTCGTAAATGTCATCATTCTGGAAATATTTACCAAAGATTGAACCCTAGTGTCGGTTACTCCTCGCATCAAATCTATCTGTGACCTGCCTGTCAAATATGGCTTATGACCTTAAAATGACAAATGATATGAACATGCGGTCTTCAGATTTGGCATTAGGAGGAAATGGACTCACTGGTGACGTAAAATTGATGTTGCTAAGATTTGAAACGAAGAAGTTGCTAGAATTCCCAGGGGACTAAACCCCCTTTTGTTACCTCAAAACTCAAAATGGTCTCAATTTTCAAACTCCGCTTCTTGAGATCTTTTGATTGATTACAAATCACCAACTAATCTTGCCGTATTACTGTTTTAAAGACTTATTTCCAAAACTTAGCATTCTGGGTCCACTGTGAGCGGCGTGGCGTCGTGGCCAGGGTAAATTAACCCTATTTTGGTTGGGGGGGCAAATTTGCCCCCCCTAGTAGATTTTTTTAAATAACTCTGCGAGGAAGAATTTTATAGCCATGAAACTTCTTGACTTTTTTCAACTACTTATTGTGCAACTTCTCAAAAAGTTTCATTGAAATATTTTGAAAAATGAGGGGGCGGGAGACAATTTTCTGGGACTGACCCAGGAAAAATCGCAAATTCTCAAATCTCAATTATCGCGAAAAAAGGAGCAGAAGTGGAATATTTTGCAAATTTCTTTTTCAATGTTGTGTTATTTGATGCATTCTATCATAAATACCATGTTTGGATGGAAAATATGCTCCAAATTTAATTTTATCTCGATTTTCCTGATTTTGGCCAATTTTGCCGCTTTTCTTGACCACAGAAAGGAAAATGCTGACGTAAGCAAAAGTGGTGGCTATTTTTAAGTTAATTTTTATATCTACAGAAAGTACATGCCTGAGGCCTTTAGCACACCAAATTTGGTCGCTCTATCTATTACCAGTAAAGAGTTAGGTAGGGGAGGCTTTTTTGCCCCCCCCAACCAAAATAGTACTATCAAATAGCCCAACCACTATAGGGTGAAGTGGAGATAGCGAGTTGTGGGGGTTTGGGGGCGAAGCCCCCAGAAAATTTTTGGGGCCACGCCCTTTACTTTGGCTTAAAATGCATCTCCCAACATAATACTTGCCAATCGGGATGAGGAAATTTTGATAATTTTGTGACAGTTATTCGGTAATTCAGAGTGCGAGGAAAATCTTTGAAGAAACATCCTTTGCTTTGGCTTTCAGTGCATGTCCCAATATCATGCTTGCCATTTGACGCAGAAGACATCTCCGAACATCATGCTTGCCATTAGTGACGTACAAGAAAATTTTGATAATTTTGTGACTGTTATTCGGTAAATGAGAGTGCGAGAAAAATTTTTGAAAATACTTTATTTACTTTGCCTTAGAATGCATCTCCCAACATCATGCTTGCCATTGGCGACAATGATAATTTGTTTGTGATACTTATTCAATGAACAAGAGTGCGAGGAAAATTTTTTATTTAGATCACATTACAATTATTCGAATCAAATGGAGCGTTACAAAATGTCATCACGAAATTCTACAACAGTACGCAATCTCCTCCTTGCTAGGAGAAAAGTCATACACCACCAACGTACAAAACTTCCGCAGACGAAAATATCAATGAATCGTCCAAACAAGTAATACCGTCCAGTCAGTATCCTAGATGGAATGATTCGTTTCTACGATGTATGAATGAAGTTTGAAAGAGTGGAACGACAAACACCTAGTTTGTGCTTTGTGCCAAAAGCCAAAGAGATAAAGAATTTCCGAAAAATTTCTGAATTTCCGAAAATTTCCACAGTTCCGACGCTAGGGGGGGCAATTGCCCCCCCTGCCCCCCCAGCCACGACGCTTCTGACTATTGGAAGCTCCTTCGCATGAAATTGCATGATAAGGAATAAACGATTTTTATGCTATTTACATGGAATTTGAGGTTTTATCCGCCATGTTGTTCCATTCGCTATTTGAAAAGATGAAACCGGTTGGAGATACATTTGGCAATGTTTGCGATTCTTTCTTTTGCATTAGGTTATTCCTGGTGTTGGTACATTCAGAGGGCAGTGTTCAGAGAGGAAGTTTGCTTTCATGGGAAGTGATGTAAGGTTTGGTTGGTGGCTGTTTTAAAGCTAAGATTGGTTTGGTGTTTTGGAGCTTTTCTTTTGTCCATGGATCTGTAACGCTGTTGATTAGTGTGGATATAGTTTTGATGACATGTGTGTAACTGACGTTGGGATAATAAGTAGTGAAGAGTGGGATGAGGTTTTTTTCTTTTAAGGGAGAAGGTCCTTGCACCTTTGCCTTGTGAAATGCCTGCTTAATCAAATCTTTGGGGGTACTTACGGCGTAAAAAACAGGTTTTCAATCCAGATTTATAGCACCTGGTCTCAAAAAATGACAATTCAGTGAGCAACTTTTGGGCAAATTTTTGAAAAAGTGGCAACTTTTAAGCAACCATGAAATTTCGAGCAACTTTTCGAGAAATTCCGAGCAACTTGTGGACAGGGTCAACGCAGACCCACCTTAAATTGCATAAGCCACCTTATGGTCCAAAGTCCTTTTGGGCCTAAATCAAAGGGTACAGGAATAGAGGTGTTTGCAACAAGCAGAAACAAAGCTCTGACAAACGATCAACTGTGAGGATGGCTTGCACAAGAGCTGTATTCATTGTTGCAGCAAAGAGAACAGCATTTGGTACATTTGGTGGGAAACTGAAAGATACAACAGCAACTACAATGGGAATACTTGGCATCTGTCGCAGCTTTAGAAGCGGGGAATGTTGACCCAAAACTTGTGGATACTGTCATATTTGGAAATGTGATTCAGGTAATGTTCTTATTGCAGGGATGAATATTCTGCCCTGGGAAAAGCCACTCCAATACTCATCCTATTTTCTCAAAAAGATAATGTTGTCTGCATTTGGGGGTCCTTCAAAAGGAATTTCTGGGGGGTGAAAAATTCTCAAATATGCTTTTCTGGGGGTAAGAGATATTTTAACAAATACTTTCCTGGGGCTAATGCACCTTGGATGGAGATTTCCAGGGAGGCTGTAGGAACTATCCCCTTTTCGCACCATGCTGTCCATCCATGGCATGGGGATCATCAGTCCAAAGTGCTGTTTCTGAGGGCCGGACTGCAGACTATGGCTGTTTCCAATGAGATCTTGGGTGTGCAAGAACAACATATTGAGTGTACAAGTGTGCAATTTTATCTAAGTGTGCACTTTCAAGTGTGCACATAACATTTTGAATTTGTATTTGTAAGAAATTCTAATAAAAAAGGTAATAATTGCTGCGAAAATATACCAATTCAAAGGCTTTTCTGTCCCGTATTCTGGCAGAAAGAGTTTGGGCCTAAATTTGATTGCACACAGAACGCCACGGGCATTCATGGACTTATTACAATGATTCCCAGATCTCAATTATCCAAATAAGACTGCTTACGGTGATAGATAGAACAACTGTAGTAAGTCTACAGCTTCATCAGAAATTCCAAACTTTCAGTCATTTCTTCTGAAGTTCTTCAGTCAGTTGCCACTGTGGAAAAATAAACGCTTCAAACAGTAGAGACACACCCAAATTCTACTGTGCCATGCCCTTTCTCAGGTGTGCAGTGATATTTCTGGAAAAAAATCTCAGGTGTGCACTTGCCATACTCTGCAGTCTGGTCTGAGGGGGTTGCTCCTAACTAATGACTCTTTTCCAAGGGGTGCCAATATAACTAATATCTTACTTCCATCCCCCATGGTTAAAAAATGGAGTAGCCCATTGTCAAAACGTTTTCGTTATTAACAGCTGCCGTTAGAATCCTCAGAATGTAAAACAAAGGTAAGAATTTGCATCTGCAGATGAAAATTTTCATTTAGAGCATTAATCATTCCAAATCTGGACTGTCCTTTGAAGTTAAACTCACAAAGCCAGAGCCAACAACATCCGTATACTTTTTTTTAGACACCTGGTATGTTATACTTTCTTGTAAAGAAAACAAATTAGGGTTTGCATTTTTTTAGGTCAACCCTGTAGAATAATTCTCGGAGCTCCTATCAATCATATATTGTTACCCATTTTGTATAAATACATGCACCTTTCTTTACTAGAGCTCCACTGATGCAGCATATTTAGCACGGCACATTGGATTACGTGCGAAAGTTCCGCTGGAAACACCTGCACTGACAGTTAACAGACTCTGTGGATCATCGTTTCAATCTGTAGTCAATGGAGCACAAGTAAGTGAAGCTATAATTATCAATCATTGTATCCCTACACCAAAGTGGGGCTTAGGGAGCTGTCATTTTTAATGCTGGGGACAGGCATGAAAGAAGTGTCAGAAAAACAGGAAAATTTTCTTACCCCATTCATGAAGTTCAGTAGAACTTGACATCCCATTTCAAGATTGCGAAAAATTTTATACCCCAGTAATATAGCTTGGATTTACAATAAAATATTGAACATTGAAAAACGCAATCTGGTCATGAAATAAATCAAATTGGAACAATTGAAAGAGTCATTGAAACAAAGAGCCATCACCAAGTATTTCAAGTAACTTCTTCCCTGCCTGATGAACATAACATTAACAGATGTAACTTTTCTTGTAAACAATATGCAATTTTTTCTGCTTGAATTATGTTCCAAACCTTTGGCAGCCCATCAGATATCTTGTAATTTTTTCAAAACATTTGATACCCCAATAAGCACGAGGCCAAAAAATTTTTTCCCCTCCAAAAACTCTTCCACCCCTGTATGGAGCTCTAAAAATGACCACTTGGAGATCAGTGTTCAAAAGCATTATTCATCCTCTAAAAAGGAAACTTGTGATCATGCGCAGAATTCAATTCAAACTTTGTTTATAAGAAATACATGATACATGATACAACGTACTGTATAACTTATACGACTCAGAAAAAGCGAAGCTTATCTAGTCTGAGCCGCTTTAAGAACATAACATGCCAAATATATACAAACGTCACGAGAAGAATAGCAATGGCTAACTGGTAAATATATGATGATTAATTTTCTTTTCAGATCGTTTATTTAAAGATTGATTTAATTTACTTTGTTGTTTTTTGTGAGTTTTTTATTGATATTGAAGGAGTTTAAGATTTTTTATTTCATCAGAAAATACTTTTACGTTATTGATATGTTTGATGTTGCCTGGGAGGTTATTCCAGAGTCTTGCACCTTTGTTTTTAAGCGTTTGGTCACCCCAGTGTTTGCGGGCTCTGCATAGTTTATAGTTTTTTCTTTGTCTTGTTTCATATTTATATTTGTCCTCGTTGGTTTCAAAATAGTTATGAAATGCATTTGGAAGTTTTTCTGGGTTATGATGCACTTTATGCATGAAGTTAAGAATTTTCGCTTCATTGAGATCTTTTATTTTTAAAATTCCATAGCATTTATGCAGGATGTTTGTAGAGCATCTATAATTTTTAAACTGTAAGACTTTAAGCATTCTATTTTGTAGTACTTGGAGTCGCTTTAAATGACATTCTTTAGCCACTCCATAAACTTCTAAGGCGTAGCTTATTTTTGGTTGTACTAAGCTGAGAAATAAGGCCTTTAGACATTCGACTGGGACCAAGTGTCGCAGCTTAGCGAACATAGAGCAGTATTTAACTAAGCTGTTTGTAAGTAGATCTATATGGTCATTCCAGATCAAGTTGCAATCTATTTGCAGTCCAAGGTATTTTAGGCTGCTTACTTCTTTAAGTTTGGAACCCATTTCGATTGTGAGTTCATTGTTGATGATTTTATTTCGATTTGGTTTGAAAAGACAATGATTTGTTTTACTGGTGTTGATAAGCAGTTTGTTTGCTTTAAACCACTCATCTAATTTGGCTAGTTCACTGTTGATTACTCTAGTTAAGTCATCTAAATTGTTGCTAAAGCAAAATGTGTTTGTATCATCAGCAAAGAGTCTTGGTTTAGCATCATTCATAGCGTTTGCCATGTCATTTACAAATATTGTGAAAAGAATTGGGCCCAGGACTGAACCTTGCGGTACTCCTGTTTCAATTGTTCCTAAGGCAGATTGTGCTTTATTGCAGCATGTGTATTGTTTACGGTTTCTGAGATAGCTGGAGAACCAATCTCCAACGATCCCTCTAAAACCATAATGATGGAGTTTGTAAAGAAGAATCTCATGGTCAATAGTATCGAATGCTTTTGATAGGTCAAGAAATACACCAAGGCCACAGTTATCTTGATACACACACAGTTATCACAGTTATCAGAAAGCATATTTATTTTGTGGAATGGTTGTGGATGGAGAATCCAACATCATGGAATGGCACCATGGAATGTTAAGGGTCATCGTTCAAGCTTTTTACTGATATCTGGACTTTTTGCTTAATTTTTGAGTTATCCACTGTTTTCTATGATTGGCTAATGGCATCAATTTGTTTGCAAAAAGCAAGGAAAATGCACTAGCTGGACTACCTTCCCAAAGGGATCTCTATTTAAAAACATTTTCTTAGTAGATATGAAATTGAGCCAAATTTCCATATGTTGTCCTAGTAATTTGGTAGCAAAGTGATGTCGTCAGATCAGCTGATACTTAAAGGTCAGGTAAAGGCAAATGCGATTTTTTTATATTCATAACTTTCAACTATGGGGAATCCGATAGCAATAATGTTTTTTATCTTTGCGGTGCAAAAGGATATGTTTGGGGGTTTTGAAAAAGGGCACTCCTTCAAAAAACCGCGTGATGATAGAGGCCTGGAACTAGCTAAGTCGTGACGTGAAATGAGTCATAACAAATTCATCACTTGAGAGGCCCAAAGCATTTGAAGAATTAACTGTGAAGAACACACGCCGCATTGCAGATAAACATCGAACAGTAAACAAAATAAATTTCGGATGGCTGCCAATAGCTTCTCTGATATTTCCAAAGATCGAGTATTGAGCGGCACCTCATAGTTTTCCCTCAATACAGAAGAACGAATTGAACACAGTCAGGCCAAGTTTCCTGTGTTCTGCTCTCCTCAAGTGGGACCGACTCTGCAATGGAAACATAAAAACATCATTTGAATTATTTTGATGCAAATTATTGTCTTTAGCTGTGAATGGCTGGATTAAACCATGGTCTTGATCAAACATTTAACTGTTGTGTTATTTCAAAAGACTACGGAAAAACAAGCCTTGATCTCCCCAGGGTTTGATTGTTACTATTGGGATTCTTTCTCCTCATTAGACTGACAAGCGCCTATCGAAGGCACATTTGAATTTGCATGATCTGTAAATACAAATTATATTTTGTGAGGCAATACAATACACTGGCTACCTAAAAAGTTCGCAAAGAACCAGAGCGTTATGGAAGAAAAGGAAACATATAAACGTGGAGAAAGAACTTGCACTTACTTATCCATGAGTGTGATACATGGCCTAGTCCTACATGGCAAAATCCGATACATGGCAAAATCCGCGGCAAAATCCGGTGTCATCATGCTCGAAGAGTGGGTGAGTTCATTCGATTTCAGCTATAATTTCATGTTTAGCTCGTCGAAGAGTTCTCAGAAAGGTGCCCTGGAATCCAGCTAATGCTCTTGTGGCAGCCAATGAATGTTTAAAGTCGTTAGGACTGAAATATCTTGCGCAGACCCGCAATGTTTTCGTTGTTGCAAGTCTGAAGGGTTCCCTCTCCAAGTCAGTCCACAGCTCACTTCTACGACAAGTCGGTCCGCGCCAAAGTTCGGAATGATGTGCACATACATTCTTCTCTGAACAAGCTAACTATAGCCACGACGATAAACTACCTACTTTCTCGGCGTTTTGGTTTGAGCAGTAAAAATAAGTAGTCGTTTCTAACTTTCGTGACATGGCAATCGGTGAGTGCAAACAGACTCCTTCATTCCCTCGCAGCTTTGCAATGACTCCTTCGACTCATTCCACGTCACGCCTCTGCTAGTTCCAGGCTCTTTTGCTTGCGCGGTTTTTTTGGAAAATTTGACTTAAAGACAGAATTCGACAGGCGATTTCGATAGGTTCCAGAGCTCATATCGAAATTTCGTTTGAAATTTTGAAATCTCCAGGCCGTAAATGATCGAAATCAACAAAAATGTCTTTTGCCTTTTTCTGACCTTTAAGATTAGTGGATAACTTGGAAATGAAATGAGATATCAAAGAATTTTAAACTGGCAGTCATATCATTCGACAATGCTATTCATTCGCACCAGTAAAAAGTTTCACGTCATGTTCTCCCTATTCAAATGTACATACACATTGACCCTAAAGACCGTTCTGCCTTATAGTTTTGGTCAGCGACCCGCGCATTCATCTGATGCACACGCCTTCTAACAAACAACACAGCATGCGGTCTAGACAAACATTATTATTATTAGTATTATTATTGATTTATTTAAAGTAGGCAACATACAAAATAGCTATAAAACAAGAGCTAACTCAGGCCTACTATCTAAAAAAGTAAAATTTGTAAAAAGAAAAAAAAGAAATCAAATAGAGAATAGTTATCTACAAATACATTTTTACAACGTTTTCCATATTTACAATGTTCTCTTCAAAGCAGTAAAATAGATCAGTTCAGGAACCCAACCTGAGCCACGAAAGGTCTACAAAGTCTACAATTGCATTCTACTCCTCTCCAGACTTTGATTCTCCGTTTAAAGCTAGAGAGGGTTTCTGACTGCGTTATGTCATTGGGAAGTGCCTGCCATAATCTACACCCGCGAAACGATATCGTCTCCAAGCCATTGCACGTAGTGCGCACTTGAGGCAATAGTAGATCATGACAGCCTCTTAACCCATAAGGACTGCGTTTTTCAACGAAGATCTCCTTCATGAAACTAGGATTAAGCTCCCATTTTGTTTTATAGACCTCAGTCATCAGCAACTGTAAATTCCTTATGTGGATTGGGACCGCATTGTCTCTGAGTAACATTGTATCATAATCTGATGTCATATCTTTGTAGGCTATCCGTAATGCCCGCTCGTGAATACGGTTAATTTTATTGTTCAGTGTTCTATCACAGAACATCCAAACAAGAGGACAGTAGTTGAATTGGGACAAGATAAATGTCTTCATTATTCGTTTTAGTTGACCGGTATCAAGAAAGTAAGAAATTCTTGAGAGTGCATGTAGCTTTTGACCAGCCTTTTTGCACATGGACTTTATTTGCTGTTTAAAGCATAATTTTTTGTCAAGAATCACTCCCAGCAACTTTTCTTCTGTACTCTCTTTTATCGTTATCCTTCCGATATTTACTGACACATCATTACTTTTGTCTCCAAATACCATTAGGTGGCATTTGTCCTCATTCAACTTCATACAATTGTTTGGAAACCATTCTGCAATTTTGAGGGCATCGCTCTCTAATGTTGCGATAACACCTTCAATATTGCTATCGCAAGCGTAGATCGTTGTGTCATCTGCATAGTTACATATTTGAGCATCTTTCACAAACATGAAGAGATCATTGAGGTATATATTAAACAAAAGGGGCCCCAAGACTGAACCTTGTGGTACACCGATCATTGTTTCTCTCCAAGTACTGAAAGACCAATTTACCTTTACCCTCTGCTTTCTCTCACTGAGATAGCTATGAACCAACTGCAATGCATTTGGACTGAAGCCATAAGCACTTAATTTTGCAATCAAAAGCTCGTGATTTAAACAATCAAAAGCCTTTGAAAGATCCATGAGTAGTGCTCCAGCAAAAACCCCTTTATTTAAGGTTTTTTTTACAGGTTTCTATGAGTCGCAACAGTGCATGTTGGGTTCCATAGCCCTCTCGAAATCCACACAGAAGGGGAGAAAGAAAGCTAAGGGCATGCGATTTTATTTGATTCTCTAAGACCCTTTCGTAAATTTTGGACACAGACGATAAAACCGTTATAGGTCTATAGTTCTTTTTGATAAAAGCATCAAGACTTTTGAAAAGAGATGAGATCTCACCAGCTTTCAATTCCTTTGCAAAATAGCACTCTGCCACATTAGAATTGAAGAGTTTCTGGAGGAGGATAGCAAAAATGTCTGCATTGTGTTTAAGAATCTTAGCCGGAATGCTGTTTAAGGGAGATGATTTGTTTGTATTCAGTTTTTGTATCTGTAAATGTATCTCATTGACAGTCACTGGCTTAAATTCAAATTGGTTCAGTTCGCAGCATTGTGGCCGCAACATTGTGGCCGTCAGCCAAAACTACAACAAGTGCAGATAGGCATCAAGGTTTCTCGACTGATAAAGGTAGTTTTTCAGCGATGTGGTTGATTTCTCGTTTGAAAAACTGGGTTTTGCGTCGAAGCAGTAGGTTTCTCGTTGACAAGGTAGTTTTTTCGACCGTTAAAGTTAGTTTTTCAGCGATAAAGTGGGTTTCACGCTCGATAAAGTGGGTTTTTCGTCGAAAAGTAGGTTTTTCTCTGATAAACTAAGTTTTTCGACCAATATAGTGGGTTTTTCATTCATAAAGTGGGTTTTTCATTCGAACAAGTAAGTTTTTCGTCGAAGAGGTAGGTTTCTCACTAATAACGTACTAGGTTTTTACCGATAAATTTGGTTTTCAGCCATAAGGTGGGTTTCTCATTTGAAATTTTGATGGACTGTCCTCAGTTCGGGGGGGGGAGGGGTGGCGATCATGGGGTCTTGATGATCACGGCCCAAAGGCTGCGATGTGTTACGAGGAATGATTCTTGACAGCCCGTAGTCTGGAATTCAATCATTTACGACCCAGCATAAATCTATATGTTTTTGTCTCTGTAGGAAATTATGCTTGGCGATGCAAGTATTGCATTGGTTGGTGGATCAGAGAGTATGAGCCAAGCTCCATATGCTGTCAGAGGAATACGATTTGGAACTAAACTTGGGACAGAACCAAGGGTACGTCTTAAAGATTAATTAGAGGAAACAGGGTCTTTAAACTAAGGCTTCCTCCGCACTGTTTTGTACTTGGAACAGAGACTTTTGAAAATGCAAAACACAGTGTGAACAGCAAAAACCCAAAAGCGGATGCTTTCGTAGATGCTAGCAAGTAATTGTTTGGGAAAATGAAAGCATGTTTTCAATCGTAATCGCTATTTGTGATATCTCAAATACTAGTCAATCCTGTATCTTTTCAGAAAGTGGCATTGGTGTTAATTGGTAGTATTTTCTCGTTATCTGGAGTAGTGTGAACCCCCTTTTTTACATTATGTCCATTTGAGATATTACAATACATGTTACATCTACATCCTACTGTAATTTCTGATTACTATACAATGACATAACACTACAGGGATGAAATCACAAGGAACAGAAGACAATGACTACCCCCCCCCCAAGGCCATTAACATAAAGACATGTAAATAGGTAAAGATTAGATCACAATAAGGCCTCCTATTACTCAGAGATGCCTGAAGAGCCATCTTTTTTCTTTGAAGGCAAACATTGAAAACGACGGATTTTACTTGCAGGCATAGATATGCAGTACAGAGCGCCAGAAATGGGGTTCCCAAGTACTGGAATTGAAAAGGAAATCCTCAGGGTCTCACAAGGGAAGCTAATTCGAATAAAAAGCAACTACAAAAGTTAAACAACAACAAAATGCTACACATATCATTAACTACTGTCATATTCTTCATCATTGCTGCCATATTCTCATATGTTGTCATACACTTCATCATTGTCAAAGTAGTTTTATGCTTATCCAAATTTGTGTGAACGGGCAAAATACATTGAAGTGAAACAATTTAAAATGCATATGGAGAAATGTTGACATAGACTCCTAAATTTGGAAAAGTGGTTTGCTTTTATAGTTGTATTTGATAGCAATATATTTATATTTGGAATTTTTAGATGGAAGATACCTTGTGGGCAGGATTAACTGATGAACTTGTCAAGCTTCCCATGGCAATAACAGCGGAGAACTTAGCCGAAAAGTATGGAATATCGAGACTGGATGCAGACGAGTTTGCATTGCAGTCTCAGCAAAGATGGCATCACGGTAGGGTTTTGTTACTTGTGACGTTGAAGACTTCTTCTTTGTACTGTGATTGCCACGGCAAAGTGTATTGGTGAAATTTAAGCCCCCTCGGGAGTCTCTAAAACCTAAAAGAGAGTTTACAAAGCCAGGACGGCAACGCTAGCGAGAAGGTAATCTGATATTCGACAAAGCAAGTATTGCTTCCATACGCTACCTTTAATAGATCACCAAAAAGGCCACAATGAGGCCTTTTATTACCTAGAGATGCCGGAAAAACCATCTTTGTCTTTGAAGACAGACATTTAAAACGACGCAGTTTTACTTTGCAAGCCCAGATCTGCAGTAAAGAATGCCAAAAATGGGGCTTCCAAGTTGTGAAATTGAAAATGACAACTCCAGAGTCTTTCAAGGGAAGCAAATTCGAGCGAAAAACAAGGAATCTTTTGAATCTGAAGTGCTAAAACAAAAGCAACATCTCGTTGCAGTTGCCGTTGCCGTCTTGGTTTTGCTAATTGACGTCTCGCTAATTGCCTCCTCCTCAAGGTTTATGCAGCTATTATGGCAAGTGCGGTAATATGTGATGCCGATAGGCTTCTGGTACTTGTGAGTGTATGGCTTTTCCATTATTATTATTATCATTATTATCATATTATTTAAAGTTGGTATGTACAAAATAGTTCTATAAGAGATCTAATTAAAACCAACTATCTAATTACAAAATATACAGGAAAAGAAAAATGCCAGTTCATCAAAAATAGTAAAAAAAGAGGACACGAGTTGAGATCAGTGCTTCTATTTGCAATTTTTGCACATGCATCTTTCACCTTTCCAGTTTCTAATTGCATTTTTGAATAATTGTACTGACTGTGCATTTTTCATGTCATCAGGAAGATAGTTCCAAAGGATGCTGCCCCTGAATGACAATGAATTTGAACCATAGGTTTCGGTTCGTGTAGGTGGTAGTCTTAGGGCCTGATTACATGGGAGTTTTCAGCATAGGGCTGAGATTTCAGCCCGCCTAACCGAGGTGAAACTCCATCTCTTCTCTCTGGTCAAAGGCTCATAAGATTGCATTTCCGATTACATGTGATATTTTCAGCCCTGGGTTGAAACTCACCATAGGGCTGAAATCTCAGCCCGCCTTGCTCTACCCGGGATGAAACTTTAATCCTTATTGTCACACCTAATTATCGGTTAATCCCTATTGTTTTACATCGGATGCACTGACGTAATCAAAATATTGGAGTGCCTTCACAATTGAAAAATGTGATTTCACACGTGGCAGCAGATTCCAGCCCTGGGTTCAAACCTCCCATGTAATCGAAAATATTTTCACCTCGGGCAGGCGGGATGAAATCCCAGCCCTATGGTGAAAACTCTCATATAATCAGGCCCTTAGTAAATTTTGAGTTCTCAAGTTGTACGTGAGATCTTTTTTCTCGAAAAACTCCCACATAAAAGATGGATTTTCAAAATGAAGACATTTATATATCTCCAGCATTAATTTTTGGAGATTTCTTTGGTGAATAGTACATTCATTTGCCTTCCGAAGGAGGGTTTCAAACGGAGAATCAAAATCATTCAGAACAAGTCTGAGAGCTCTTTTGTGGATCCTGTCAATTTCTTTACTCGCAGTCTTTCCACAGAACATCCAAATGAGGGGTGAATAATTGAAGCAAGACATTATGAAGGTATTATACAATGTCTTGGCCTTGGGCTGTTCTAGGTAGTGTGAAACGCGCGAGAAGGCACGAATTTTCGAATTCGCTTTTTTGCTGATGGCATTTGCATGTTGGTCAAATTTTAATTTTGAGTCAACTGTAATTCCCAAAAGTTTCACTGTATTGACTACCTTGATCTGTTTATTGTTGATGTTTAGTTGCATTTCTATTTCTTTATTTAATCCAAGGAACATAACTTGGAATTTACAGGGATTTGCAACCATTTGGTTTCACTTGAACCAGTAAATAGCATTACTGATATGATTTTCTAAGCTCAAGGCAACTTTTTCAATATTCCTATCATACTTGAACAAGGTGTTATCATCTGCAAAGTTGCAGACATCACAGTCTTGGATGAAGAGCAGGAAATCATTGAGAAAGAAATTAAACAAGAGTGGTCCTAAGACGGAACCCTGTGGGACACCGCAGACAATGTCTTGCCAATCACTAACGGTAGAACCGATCTTAACGCGCTGCTTTCTATTAGAAAGGTAGCTAGCGATCAACCTCAGGCTGCGCATGCCAAATCCATAGGCTTCGAGTTTCGCAATTTGAAGGTCATGTGGCAAGCAATCATACGCCTTTGATAGGTCCATCAGCACCATTCCAATGGTGTAATTTTCATCAAGTTTTTTGCGACAGAACTCGATAAGTCGAAACAGTGCATGCTGTGTGCTGTACCCTGCACGAAACCCGCATAACAGATTTGATAATACTTGATTGGCGAAGGGCCACATTTGCTTCGTCATGCAGCGCTCAAATACTTTGGATATGGCAGATAAAACGCCATATCCATTTAGGTCTTCTGGCTGCTGGCATCTGCGGTTTTCACTTTTAGGGAGTTAAGAGTATTGTCAATAAGAGAAAAAGTCAAGGGAATCGCTTTCGGAAAAAACGATTTTTTAATTGCTTCCAGCTCTGGGCACACAGTGATGGGGCTCCTTGGACCGGCAATGGAGCAACTTGATTGGTTCTTGATCGGTCCTCAGAAGCCATATTTTTGAATTCCTTTCGGACTGGCATTGCTTTAGAAATCAACAACAACGGAATGGCTTCTTGTGTAGGCCCTAGTATGCTAAGGTGGACATCGAAGGTTTAGCTTACTCGTAGGCGACGATTAGGCCTAGTCTGCAAGAGTTACAAAGAATTGTTGCGAGATAGCTGTAAAGAAAGACATTCATCTCAACACTGTGTGAAGGAAGAGAATCTGCAAGGCAATATAACTCACACAAACCAGTTTTTTAGTGCACCGCAAAGTATAAAACCTCTGTCTTATTGTACAGACCTCACAAGCTTGGTTTATACTTTGAATACGCTCTATGCTTTCTGTACAACACAAAACCGTTCCGTATCCGTATTGTAATGCATTTAGTATGGTTTTTCTTGTTTTCGTTTAGCAAACGAGAATGGCTACTTCAAAGAAGAAATTGCTCCAGTAACTCTTAAAAGCAGAAAAGGCGATGTCATATTTGATGTGGATGAGCATCCCAAACCAGCAACAACTCTAGAAGGTCTTTCTAAACTTGCACCTGTATTCAAGAAAAATGGCACTGTATCTGCCGGGAATGCTTCGGTAAGTGTTCATTTCTCAATTAGTCATTTTTGGGCGAAGGAAAAATGCCTTGACATTTGTAGGCCCATAGTTTTCAAATTAGTTATGATACTCATCCTTCAAAATGATTGTCAGTATGCGACTAGGTATAAATGAAGATTGGTAAAACGCAGGTTAAATCAAGCAAGTCAGACTGTTTGTTTGTTTGTTTCAATTTGTTTTGAGTGGGCTTGTCAGGATTTCTAGCTACTGAAAGCTGATTTAGGCCCACTGTGCATGCCGCATCCAGGCACGGGACCCCTAGTTTAACGTCCCTTCGGAAGGACGACGAGGTGAGATGTGAGGTCAGACCTCCGTGGTCACCCATCCAGAGTTTGACCTCACTCGACCAAGCTCAACTTCAGTCACCTGACGAAGACTGTAGAAGCCACTCGGTAACTCACCACGTTAAGACTAGTGACCATGGGCATACTGGCTTTAGGCTTTCTACCGTTTGTGTTGGAGATGCGCAGTATGTGTTTGTTTGGTTGTTTGTTGGATCAAAAACACAGGAAAAGTTCTGATTTCATGAAATTTAAATACCCTGCACTAACCAGCATCCTCTGCACCGTAAAGCTATACCATAATGCAGTTTGTTCAATCCCATATTGCAAATCTGAAACCTTCACTTGTTAAAAATTCATTTTTGGACTTTACTTTACCAGGTATTAATCCTAATGATCCAAATTGTTTTCTTCAATGCCGAGTCTTCTCTCAGCTATAGCTTTCAACAAAGACAAATTCTTAAAGTAGAAAAATTCGTTGTTTTCTTCATCCAATGTTCAAAGGGCCTTTGAAACAATGTTGTGCATTTTTTGCAAAGAAGATGTGCAACGGTTGCTGTTTAGCGCAGAGTCTTTCATGAAAGTTCTGTCTCCTATGAGGAATTATTTATAAGGAATTTTCTTTTCATTTTGGGCCATTCTGCCACCAATAGTTTCTTATGAGTTCTTACAGTTTTAAAGATCGTAATATAGATTTGTTTTACTTTTAACAAAAGAGTTCTCCTCATAGCGAGAATGCAAACTCCTACCGAGGCTTTGATTAATAAGTTAAAATGGTCAATAGTGAAAAGCTGATTAGATGTGAGACTGCAACGATTGTATTTAAGACTGCGTTCACACGATGCCGGCAGATTTTGAAAACGGTGAAAAATGTGACGGATAGGCCTCCTGTTCACACGAAAACGGCACATTTTTTGCCGGCAGATTTCGAAAACGGTAGATTTTGAAAACGGAACCCTAATCGGTATAAATTTGAAACAGCATCGTAAACAGAGCATTTTTTGCCGCTTTTGGATCGAGACTGGTCGATTCTTACGGCGTATGAACTTTTCTTTAGCATCAAAGTCCAGGAACGAGTTTTTACTGTCAAATTTCCGATCGTTTTCAAAATGTGCCGGCATCGTGTGAACGCAGTCTAAGTCTGTTAATGATCTTTAGCCTAATTATGTCTCATACGTACTTATTTATCAGAAATTCGATCGTAATAGAGGATTGCGCTAAAGATGGCGGCGAGGAATTTTTTACCGAGATGCACTGCGTTCGAATTAACAAATCTTAAAGATTCTATAGGAATTCGATTAAAGAACGCAATGCATATCGGTAAAAATTCCTCGCCGCCATCTTTAGCGCAATCGTCTATTGTTCGTATTAGCAGAGTTTCATTGGTAAACTTTTCGGCAAGACCCCATGATGATCAATCATTCTGATTGACGGGGCTATTGCGCATAAGCAACCTCAACGTTAAAGTCAATGAAATGAAATTCTCAAAACAAGTGTTTCAGGGGTCGCTTTCGCATCTTCTTAGATCAAACGATCTTCAATACTTCCTTCGGTACTTGATATTGATTAATGATTAATGATTAATGATTAATGATTAATGATTAATGATTAATAATGATAATGATAATGATTACCGTAGAAGCTCTATTAAGCCCCCTCTCTCTATCAAGCCCCCTATCTAATAAGCCCCTCCCCACTGAGTCAACATTTGAAATAAGCCCCTGTTATCTGTAAGCCCCACCCCCCACTTTTGCAAAGTTCTAGAATTTTCCAGATATTTCCATTTACTTAAAGAGACACAATCGCAAATTTTTTGTGTCTGAAATTCTCAACGAGATTCCTCATGCATAAAGTAGAGACCTTGTGCATTCCGAAAATATATTTAGTTTCTTCGTACGACTTCTAGAAGTATGGGAAAACGGTAAAAGGAAAGGAAAAATCATGTATTTGTACCCACACTTTTCTGCGACACGTGCACAAGGAAAAAAGAAAGACAATGGACGAATTCTCGCGCTGCAAGTTCTTTTCTTAAATCTCGGTCAATTAGATTTTCGGCGATTGAGTCTCTTTAACGACACAACCTTGCATGCCAATTTTGATATGGTTTGGGATAAAAACTGTGTTGAATTAATGCGTCTGAGTCATAAAATTGTATGTCGATTCCGCAATATATGGGATAAGAGAACTGAGAAGCAACCAAATATATCCTTGTCACTTGATTTTGTGCATAAGCCCCCCTTCTCTAATAAGCCCCCTCTCTATTAGGCCCCCCTCTGCAAGGTCCGGAATTAAATAAGCCCCCCCCCCCCGGGGCTTAATAAAGCTTTTACGGTACAAAGAAGAGCTCTGTTCTTTACACATTTTCAATTGATGAGATATATCTTTCAAACCATTTGCTAAAGCATTTGTCAACAAAATGCGAAAACAGTAGAAAATAAGAATAAATTCTACTATTTCATCTTATTACTTCGCCATCCATTATGTTTCTTTTAACAGGGCATTAGTGATGGAGCATGTGCGTTAGTCCTAGCAAGCGAAGAAGCATGTAAGCAACATAATCTTACCCCATTGGCGAGACTCGTGTCATATGGAATCGAGGGGGTTGACCCGTCAATTATGGGAATTGGCCCTGCACCTGCTATAAGGAAAGCATTGAAAGCAGCAAAGTTGGAGTTGAAGGATATGTCGTTGGTTGAGGTTAGTTTGTCTTTTTTATGTCGGTTAACTCAAAATATGTCCCCCCCTGCTTGAAACACTATTACAGCAAACGCGAGCAGAAGGAGGTGCACGATAGGGACGGGGATATATTTTCTAATAGCTAAAATACAGAAGTATCTTGTTTTATTTTAATTTTCATAATGATAGCCTCTTTGCAAATTCAAAGAGCTTGTAGAATCAATCTTTCAGAACAGCCGGAAAAAGGCCTAAAATGCACCATCGAATCTCCCAGGTTGTTTTCATTCTATTCGAATTCCTTTTGAGGATCAGCATGAATAATGAAACGATGAACTGGAACAGAGACAGTGACTGACATTGGTACTTACGTATTGCTTGGAAAGTAGGATTATTGAAAATGGTAAACCTTTTGTTTCCAGATCCCTTGATGTTGCGTTTTTGGCCATATTGGGGCTGTTAAGCAAGACTAATTTCTTCAACTTTCGAATTTACGACATGCATACAATCTTGAATATTACCAGAAAAATGCGGAAATTACTTAAACCTTGAAAAAAATTCAGTCAGGATCTGATTCTACTTTGAATATCGAAAACAAACGTACTAGGCTTCTTCCGCTTCGACTGTAAAATGACGATTATCATTTCGAATGATTCCTTACTCATTTGTCGACATTGTTTCCCCACAAATTTTGCTGTATACAGTACAGTTCCAATTCCAGTAATTTTGGCAACATGTTGACCTAAATCTAGCCAATGAAGATTGGTATATCAATTATAGCATGTGAATGTGATCCCTTAAGATATCATTGTCAATATTGGTTAAAAGATTTTGAGTGAGTTGTGAGCTTTTTCATTTTTGGAACATGACACACAACAACTGTGGGGAAACATTTTTCACACGGTAATAACATTCCTTTGCTTCAAATCAGAACATCGTCAAAACTTAAGAAGAAAGAAAATGTCGCTTTGAAGTTAGATAGAAAAATGAAGTTGAACGACGTGACTTTTTAGGCCCTGTTTATATGAGGAAAAACACCTCGCCTGCCAGACCCGGGGCTGAGAGGCGAGGTAGATTTCAGTCACTGTTTATATGAGATTTTTCACCTCACCTGTCAGCCCCGGGGCTGAGAGGTGAGGTGGAGTAAAGTCTCTCTTCCGTGAAATCAGGATGAACTGACCAATGAGAATCAACGAATAGATTCAATTCACCTCACCATACCGGTGGTGTTTCGTTTATATGGAAAAATTTCACCTCACCTAGGCGAGATTCCACCTCTAGTGAGGTGGGACTTCACTATACCGGTGGTGTTGTGTTCCTCATGTAAACGCGAAATGAAAGGACAAAGGATTTTATTGGAAGGTGGAATCTCACCTCTCAGCACCGGGCCTGGCAAGTGAGGTGTTTTTCCTCATATAAACAGGCCCTTAGTGTCTAATCACCTCCCAGTCGGAAAATTCCACTGATTGGAATTAGCCTTCACCGTAGTTTCCTTATTTTCAGGTAAATGAAGCATTTGCACCACAATTTATAAGTGTTGAGCGTGAACTCGGTCTTGATCGAGAGATAACAAATGTAAACGGAGGAGCAATCGCCCTTGGTCATCCATTAGCTGCATCAGGTGGAAGAATAACCGGACATTTGGCTCATGAACTACGGAGGCGCAATGCTAGATACGCAGTTGGGTCAGCTTGTATTGGAGGTGGACAAGGGATTGCTGTCGTTTTAGAAAATGTGAAGTAGATATTTGAAAACAGAAAATGAATTTTTAGATTTGAGAAGCTGCGAGCTATGGAATGCAATTCTAATGATCAATATGAATTTTTTGGATAGTGGCGATCTTTCTTTTATGACATGTGTACTGATGTCTCACCTAAAGTTCTATCGATGGACTTAGAAAAAGCGCCTCCGTAAGGCGCCTTGTGCGAATGACATCGTACCGAAATAATTCTTGGAATGGCTATCCTGTACCATCATCTCGTGTTGCTTTACCCTCTCGTCGAGTCCCAGCGAATTCCCATGTCTTGGGCTTTTCATTCCGGGTGAGCAAAAAAAGATTACCCGTTTGAAAAGCCGCTGCTTGCTGGATACCAAGACAGCATTGTCGCGGCTATTATACCGGGTGAGCCAGAAAATAGTTTCCACTTTTGAACATTCATAGCATGAAGAGTACTTCACAGATTTGAATTATTCAAAGCCAAAAGATCAAAGTATTTTTGTGATTTTTCTCGCTGTCTCACAAATCCAAGAAATATAGGTATATTCAACTTTGCAAAAATTTAATAGTTGCGAAATGACTGAAAAATGACCTAAAACATCGATCAGATCATAAAGGACCTCTCGCACAGATCGTTAAAGAAAATGTAATTGTTCGTGGGTGAGAGCTATCCACTGTACATTTATTGCCATGGGACTGAAAATCTTTAGTATTTGTTCGAAAATTGATGTCGTATAACTCTTGGGAGAGATGAAACGCTCCTTGTCTATTGTTCTGTGTAAGGAGAGTCCTTACAATTTGTTCATTGTTTTAGGCCCTTTTTCAGTCATTTTGCAACCATGAAATCTTTAAATTTACCGATACTTCTAATATGCATGAGGCAGCGAGAATAATTACAGAAATACTTCTATCCCGCTGCGGCTTTTAACTCAAATTTGAATCATTCAAATCTATGAAGTACTCTTGGTGCTATGAATTTTTAAAAGTGGGAACTTTATTCTGGCTCACCCGGTATTATTCGATAGTGGACATGTTCAAATACACTTTGTGATTTACTAGAATGAAGTTGGCCTCACAGTTCCGAAATTATAAAGGATTTCTGACGAAAGCCCTTAACAGAAACTTCAAAACAACCTTAAAGACCCTGTGCTCCCCATGATCCTTTGTATGCGCAAAACAACAGCAAAACATCACAGTTACTGTAAACAACGCACTTTGACCAAAGAGTATGGGGAATCAAATAAAAGCTGCCCTAATCCTTCAATTACTTTTGGAAGGTATTTTGTTTAGTTCAAAGCGATGACTTCACAACTTTCATTTGAAGGTTGATACGACAATAAAGCCTTGCGATCTAGGCCATAATCTTTTTCATACAGCATGAAATTCATTGTCAGACCAGAAAGGATCATGTGGAGCACAGGGTCTTTAAAGGGTCTCTTTCATCCTGGATTCCTTGCACGTGTCGTCTCTTGTTTGGCCCTTGAAAACGGCGACAACAAAGGCAAACCAAGAGACGACACGTGCACGGCATGCTGGATAAAACAGACCCTTTAAGATATCTAGAAATTCATGGCCAACCTTTCTCCACTTCGACGATTTCAGCAATAACGTCTCGTGCTTTAACGCGTGCTATCCTTTTGGAAGGGGAGAGAGTCTTTCTTTTGAGCATAGCGCCATTATTGAAGGCGATGCAAAGGTCCTGGGAAATTTGGTCATTGTTTTAGGCACGTCTTGAAGTTGTTTTCAAGAGCCTTGCTCGAGGAAATCCTTCACACTTTTATTAGAGTGGCCGATTTCAATCGAGAAGATGCAAGATTTAAGCAAAATATCCATGCCCTAAGCCCAACACCCTTAGACTTGCCCCAAGTCTGTTTCGTCATCACTAGTAAGTCTATCTGACCCTTTCCCAATTTTTTTGATTGACGAAATAGACCTGGGACAAGTCTATAATACCCTTGGCAAAGCGAGATTCTTCCAGAGATCTACCCATTGGTGAACCAAAGAGCCAAAAAGAGTTTTATCCGTTTTGTTTTCATTTGAATGAATTGAGCAAAATCAGGCATGCCATATCTATTCACGAGTGTATGAACTGTATCGAGTCGCATTATCTGTTGCACAAAGCCTATCGATGCGACGTTTTTGACGAGATTACTGGCGCCTTCAGAGAAATTATGGAACGAGAGGCAACTTTGCAGGAAGTTGCTCAAGGCTGAATTTGGAGTCAAATTGTTCCTCGATTCGTTGGTAAATGAATCGTTACAAACTGAGTCCTTTCATTCATTCATTCATTCATTCATTCATTCATTCATTCATTCATTCATTCATTCATTCATTCATTCATTCACTCATTCATTCATTCATTCATTCATTCATTCATTCATTCATTCATTCATTCATATATTTATTTAAAGTTGGTATCAAAACAGGATTATAAGGATAAAGCTAATTTACACCAATTATTTACAATAACCCAAAAGAAATACATATTAAAATAAAAGAAATTCAGCAGCTATTTACAAATTGTACAAAGGCAGCTGGTTCCATCCCAAGTCCTTTTGGGGGCAGCGAATGAGTTTTGATCGATAAAAAGTTTAGGCCCAGATCAAATTTCTGGCAGAAATCGATAAAAATCACCTGCAATTTTAAGATGTAATTGAATACATTAAAATTGAAAACTTTCGGACGATCAAACTTTCGGACAAAATTTTGTGCGAAAGTGTATTTGTCCGAACCTTGGTGATGTCCGAAAGTTTAAATTCATTGAAAATAGAATAGAAAAAAGAAGCGTAACATGAAATGTAAATTAATCAATGTTTTGCCAGTAGCGCTTGAGTTTCTTGAATATTTTATCTAAAAGTTTGGTTCCTTGACGCGTTTCTTGAAAATAGTTCATGCATAGCAACACCTTTAACTTTTGTTTACACTTGTTTTACCATTGTTCAATCTGACAAAAATTATATACAAATGTCCTTGTAGTTGCGATGATCACCATGTACCTTCTGTAAGTTGATATTTATGATAGAATCACAATCCATTTTTTAACATCGTTTTGGTATCGTGCTTGCTCTTTAATGTCGTATTTGTCCGAAAGTTTTTTTGTCCGAATTTCTCGAAAAAGCGTCCGAAAGTTTTTTTGTCAGAAGTTTTTTGCCGAAACTGTTCGGTCCGAAAGTTTTCGATTTTGACGTAGACAGTGCTCAGGTTGTTGCCGACGGCCAATTTCCAGTCACCGAAATTTACGTGCGGGCGGAAGTTTAGACAATAAAAAGTTGCTCAGCCGTAACTATATCTATTCAGTTTCAGAGCGACGTTTTCACCGCAAGCAATAGAATTTCCGCACGCTCGGAAAATTTCACTGACTGGCAGACTGGAAAAAGCCTTTAGGGCAATATCCATAATCGCTGAGAGTTTTGTCCTTGTATCACATTTACAGCGACTTTTATCGATTTTGAACGAATTTTTTGACCGGAAAATGAATGAAACTTCGTCTCCAAATGAGATATTTTTTCCATGCGCGCTACAAACTGTAGCGATGTTTCCCTTCTGCTGACTTCAATATCAAAGGAAAATCCGTGTAAGCCGTAGCCGTTTCGATTT
Organism: Aurelia sp. 3 sensu Dawson et al. (2005); assembly: GCA_964020215.1. Classification (NCBI taxonomy): domain Eukaryota; kingdom Metazoa; phylum Cnidaria; class Scyphozoa; order Semaeostomeae; family Ulmaridae; genus Aurelia; species Aurelia sp. 3 sensu Dawson et al. (2005). Next base: position 4,885,390 of record OZ026593.1, read on the forward strand.
TCGTGAGGGTACTCAAGAATTCACTGCGAGCGGTCATTTTGTATCATGTGGCTGGAAAGGCGCGATTTGATTGGCTGAATACCGTGAAATTTGGTGGTTTACAGTTTCCGCGTGCTTCAGCAACCAGTAAGGATTTGAGCTGCATTTCCATCATGCTTGAATTGCCTCACTCTCGTTAGAATTGTAGCCTCTTTATGAGCGACATCTTTTCCCGCGTAATTGCTGCTTCTGCAGTTTTGGCGCGAAAACCTATTGTTTTCTACCATCACGTGACTCCATGACATTCGCCTTGCGAAGGAAGCCACTGCAAGAAGCAAAGAGAACGGAGGAAAAGGTAAAACTTGTCTTGATAAATCGATCTCAATCTTGCCGATCTTAGCTCTTCAGATGGTTAAATTGTTGATTTGAAAACAAGATATTTAGTATCATGTAACTATGGCATTATTTTAAAGTTGGCTTGCTGCTAAGATTGATGTTATATCTACTTTCATTACGGGATAATTTAGGCCCGCCAAACAAAAACCATCTCTTATTCAAAGTTAACAACAGCGTTTGGGTCGAAGAGCGACAAATGAAGATAAATTACGTAGAAATTTGATGAAATTTGTCATCTTTCGCTGTCCGTTTTTCGGGCTGGTCTTCTTTGATGAATGAAGCGAGGACGCTATTTTTTTTAGTAACTTATTTGGTATGGATAGGATTTCCCGCCAAAAATCTTTCATTATTTGCTTTGATCTCAAAATAATATGTGATAGATTGGATCGATTTTTGGACAATGATCATTCTGAGTTGAATTTTGAACCAACTCATCTGCGTAAACATCATTTTGGTTTAATTGTTCAGGAGTTTCATGGATCCTTTTTTTGTCTATATGTGTCTATGTGACATCAGTCTTACTCTTATCTTACTTAGTCTTGCACCTTAAAACTGAGATTTTGCTACGCATTGGGAATTTTGTTGCAATTTTGCAGTATCCTTGGGTCCAACTCTTGTGTTCCACATTGTGTTGGATGTCAAATTTCTGTAAGAAATAGGGGTGAAACAAGGAGTTGACTTGACACCTACTAGCATGATTTGAATGCAGTGAAAGTTGAATTTATCATTTATGTATAGTAGAAACCGGTATAAAAGAACCTAGGTTTTTCTTGGGCAGCCCCCATTTTCACTTGCATTTGTAAGACACTGCTTATAATAAACTAAAGATGTGATTCACTGAAAGTTATTGGAGGAGAGGTCAATGCAAGCATCCAGGTTGGAAAGTTCGTCCTGCGCGCCAAAGAACTTCGGGGCGCACTTCAAAACTGCGGTGCGCGAATGTAAAAAAAATGGTGCGCAGAGCGCATAAATTACGGGGATTCTTGCCACAATGAGTCTGAACAAGAGGGGCTGTGAGTTGTAATTGGTATTTTACCTAAAGTTGAGATGAGCCAGAAATTAAAATTTGTCCAACTGAGCGAGAGCTCGCAGGAGCTCGCTGAACATGATAAGATTATAAAACATTATCATAAAAAATCGGAATTGGGCCATCCCTTGCTATTTCTATTTTAATTTTTGTGTGCACATTAATTTCATTTTTGGTGCGCAAAATTTTATCAGTCTCTTGGCATTCGGTGCGCAGTTGACAAACTTTCCAACCTGGGCAAGCATAAACGTTTTGATTTAAACACAAAGCATATCTTCTAAAAATTATATTTTTGTTTATAGTTTTGTTCTTTGTTGTATTTCTCTGGGTCCGCAGCAATATTAGTGGTCCTTCACTAATTAAAATAGACTGTGACATTCAGTTTACTAAAACTGAGAAACTCCAGGAGAAACTCTTGCAATAAAGAAGTAGATCCTTAGTTTAGAAATACTGTACTCTGAAGTTCAGATTGATGCTTCTTTTAGAAAAGTGAGTGTATGTGCTATGTTTAGTAGCTTTTACTTCTTCAACAGATTTTTATTGACTATCATTTCAACAAGACACCATGCTGGAAGCAAGATTGACACAAGGAAACTACCTCAAAAAATGTGTTGAAGCAATGAAGGACTTTGTTTCAGAATGCAACTTTGATTGCAGTAGTTCTGGCATTAGTGCCCAGGCCATGGATAGTAGTCATGTAAGTCTTGTCTTCCTTGCTCTGAATGCAGATGGCTTTGACCCATACAGATGTGACAGGACTATGACTCTTGGACTTTCATTAGCAAGGTTTGTATCTGCATTTTGTTACCTTTCTCTGACCGGTTAATGTGAGTGCTTTTTATTACTAAGTGACAGATACATATGTGCTGGTTGTGAGAATATTTGTTCAGAAAGACCCACTAAGTCTGCTAATTTGACCTTTTAGATATACATCCCCAGGCTCTTTGGCTGTGTACATGTATTAACTTTATTGATAAACTACATACTATATTTCTTGATTGATGTCTAGAAAAAGGCATCATTTCGTACAACTGGCAATGAAATATGTATAGAGGCCCAAGAGATTTCAATAATGAGGAAAATGAGAATTCAAAACTTTTGTACTGAAAACTTAAAGAAACCTTCCACCCCGGACATGGACAAGCTTGTTTAGTTTGTGATGAAACATTAAGCGGCCATTTGTCATCACAATTCCACATGCAATTAATAACGTTTTAGCAGTTCTTTGCTTCTTGAAGTGGTCTGATTTCTTCTCAGTCATTAGTGGGCTTATGATGATTTCAAGTGATAACTTAACGGCAAAGGTCATTACATGGTCACAGCTGAAAATCAGCCATCATTTGGATTGTTCCTTGAAACATCATCCTCTCATGACTTGGCTTTGTTGAAACGAAATTCATGTCAATGTCCACTTCAACGACAATACTGAAGTAGCCAGCTCCATCCTATTCTTGCCTGATCACCGCACTAAAAGATAATTTTACGTGTGCAACAAAATGCACTCAATCTGTGCATGTGCCAGTGTGTGCAAGTGCGATTGCACGTGTCAAACGAAAAGGCCTGCTTGTGCATGCGAGATACAAGCCTTTCAGTCTGGCCTTTCTCCTGTTCAACCAAACATAATCCTTGTTGATTTCCTATTCCTCACAGTTTGTCAAAGATCCTTAAATGTGGTTCAAATGATGATATTGTCACCTTAAAAGCAGAAGACAATGCCGATACTGTACAAATCATATTTGAAAGTCCAAGTAAGTATTTAACAGGTCATTTTTAACTTCTCAAGAAATCTTGATGAAAGATTGTTACAACCACTTTAGAATTTTCGGCAGACTTCCAAGCATTCTTGACAGTTCTAAAGGGTGCTACCACATACCGGATACTGGGTAACACAAAGAAACTTAACAGGCTAGATTGCACATATTCTTTGATAGTAAATTTGACAAACATAAACAAAGTATCAATGAAACTAAGGCACTATCTTTTGAAATGTTTGTTGGTTGGTTGAAGTTACGCCAAATGTCTGTGAAACAGTTTTCAGATTTGTGGTACTGTAATTCATTCATTTCTCAGGCTGTTCCCTCTTTTCCAGTCCATGCTTTGATGGATTTGAAAACAGCTGAAGGAATTTTCTGCTTTGTAGCAAGAAATTTGAATCAGGAACCATGCAAGGTCTATCATTTTGCAAAATTTTCCTTATGTGAGGTTCAAATCCATTATTATGTTAGTTTCACTGAAGATATGAAATGCTGAAATGTAGTAGGATTCCCCCTGATGGTGCATTAGGTTTTTCATTGCTATTGTATTTATCAACTAACAGACCAAGAGAAAGTCTCAGATTACGAAATAAAATTGATGGACATTGACGCTGAACATCTTGGAATCCCGGTAAGTTTACACATCGCTTTTTTTAAGCAAAGTGAAACAAACAACATAAAAAAATCAAGTAATTGATGTGAAGCAGCATAATGTTCTTGTCCAATATCTTTTCTATTGGTTCTCTGCCTTTGTTTATCTATTTGTCTGTTGTCAACATTGTTTGCCCTTTCTATCAAAGGTTTTTTGTCAGCAGCTTGGTCATTGGAATGAGACATACACTACAACAAAGCTTTGCTATTTGTTAAACAATGACAGGAAAATCTTCTGAAATGTCAATGGCAGTGGGAACAAAGCCTTCTTATTAATCTGCCTGTTGTTTTGTACAGATTAAGTTTTTGTTAGTGAATTGCAGACCATGGAATCAGGGATGACAAAGCTGCAAAACAAGTAAAGAAAAATAAAGAAACCTCACAGAGGAGATCAAATGAACCCAGCTGCAGCACTCTCCAACTATTGTTCTGCTAGTTTATACCATATACAGGTGTTTGGAAAACTAAGACCCTGAAAACGAAGACCAAAGACCTCGAAAACTAAGACCTGGAAAACTAAGACCTCAAAAATAAAGACCTCAAAAACTAGAGTTTCTTAGAATTTTTGCCATCTTAACACTAATTTTGAATAACAATAATCTTAACACTACCAACACATGTAAGAGCGGACGTTTCCAAGGATGCCTTCCAAAATGTGCATATTCTCAGTTTTGAAAACGCGCTGGTACAATTTTAACAAACTACAAAACGGAGCAATGTGAACGGACAGCATAAACAGAAGCAGTGTGAACAGAAGATGGAGTCGAAAACTAAGTTTCTCTGGAACAAAAATCACGAAAACTAAGCCCTCGAAAACTAAGACCTCGAAAATGAAGACCTCAAAAACGAAGACCTCAAAACTTGAGACTCAAAAACGAAGACCTCAAAAACAATTCTGCACATACTTTAAGGGTCTCAGAGGTTTTTCAAAGATACACCGATACACCGAAGAGACTTTAGCTGAGAGCAACCTTTTTATGATGATATGTCTTCGGGTCAGTTTATCGAGCAGAGATATTTTTCAAATTCTTTTACTGGAGAGGGATGACAGAATTTTTAATGACAGAGATAACAGAATATCTCTAAAATATGAAGATAAACCCCTAGTCACCAACCAGGTCACTTGAAATGATTCATGGGAGTATTATGTGATTGTTGAGTTCAGGAATTGGGTTCAAGTTTCAATTTAAATTCTGGACTCTCATAATGTACAGATGTATCAAAATCTCACCTTAAAATTCCTTTTAGGTATTCTGAAAGGGAAATCTGAATCAAACGATGGTTTAATCCAATTCGTTGAATGTTTGGATTTGCGCAAATGTGAAAGAACAGTTAATTTTCTAGTCTCCTGTCAATGAAACCTTCTACGTCGAAATTCAGTCGTTTGTGAAACAAAATGTTCCCTTGAGTTGTATAGATATGCCCAGTTCTGACAAAGATAGACCAACTTCGTACGTCAAGGCGTTTGTGCCGAGGCAAATTGCATTGTTACAAGTTAAGGTCTTGATTAACAATCATTTACCGTGCTCAGTGTTTTTACCATGGTTTTAAACTACTGTATTTTGGGTTCTTAGTTTTCAAGGTCTTAGTTTTCGAGGTCTTAGGTCTTCGTTTTCGGGGTCTTAGTTTTCCAAACACCCTACCATATACTGTACTTTGCAAGAGTCCCAGGTGGCACAAAACTTAGGTGTCTTCTATTTGATTTTCTGAAAGCTGCCCATACTTTATTGATGAATTTTGATTGTCCAATCAAAATATCAAAATTCCTATGTTTACTCTTTTACTATCATTTTTGTAAAGATGCATGTTACCCCTGACTATTCCATTTTGTGAGATTTACAAGTGCACTCTGATCTTAAATCTTAAGTTCTTTTTAACACCTGAAATTTTGATAATATTTATTTCATAGGATCAAGAATATGATGCAATTATACGCATGCCATCAGCTGAACTTCAGAGGATTTGCAGAGATCTAACGCAAATCGGTGACTCAGGTAAGAATAAGATTGATATTGATTAATAATTGATTATATTATGATATTACTAAACAGCGGAATCACCCAGAGCCACCCAGAGCCATCCAAAACACACCTGAGCCAGCCAGAGCCATCCAGAGCCATCCAGAGCCAGCTACAGTATAAGACCTTGCACAAAACATCTAATAAGCATGACACAACGGCTTATGATAATTTGCGAAGTTTTTAAAAACTTTGCAAAAACTTTGCAAAAACTTTGCAAAAACTTTGCAAAAACTTTGCAAAGTTTTTTCGATCCATCTAATATGGAGCTAAAAACTGTTAAATACATGGTGAAACGGTAGAATCTAAGAAAATTGGGTGAAATAAGAAACTTTCAGAAAAACTTCGCAAATTATCAATTGGCCCCCCTAATTGATAATTTGCGAAGTTTTTTTCAAACAGCCCAGAATTGGTCAACAACCAGGGTAGGGCATTGTGTGTCTGTAAAACATTATACAGTGCGTTCAATCGTCATCAAATCCACCCTTTCAAACAACTTTTGCCGATGTTTACGACAAGATTTGCAATCACCACACGTTTTAGGCCTAAAATATGAAATTGTTCAGAACAACGGGCAAACGCGTGAAAACTACTTTATTTGCCGCTAAATCAGCTTGCCTTGATACTGTCTTGATGATTAAACACAACAAAATCAAGTATCAGGCAAATTTAATAGCATTTTAAAAAAACTTCGCAAATTATCAATTGGCCCCCCTAATTGATAATTTGCGAAGTTTTTTTCAAACAGCCCAGAATTGGTCAACAACCAGGGTAGGGCATTGTGTGTCTGTAAAACATTGTACAGTGCGTTGAATCGTCATCAAATCCACCCTTTCAAACAACTTTTGCCGATGTTTACGACAAGATTTGCAATCACCACACGTTTTAGGCCTAAAATATGAAATTGTTCAGAAAAACGGGCAAACGCGTGAAAACTACTTTATTTGCCGCTAAATCAGCTTGCCTTGATACTGTCTTGATGATTAAACACAACAAAATCAAGTATCAGGCAAATTTAATAGCATTTTAAAAAAACTTCGCAAATTATCAATTGGCCCCCCTAATTGATAATTTGCGAAGTTTTTTCTAAACAGCCCTGAATTGGTCAACAACCAAGGTGGAGCATTGTGGATATGTAAAACATTGTACAGTGCGTTGAATCGTCATCAAATGCACCCCTTCAAACAACTTTTGCCGATGTTTACGAGGAGACTTGCAATCACCACATGCTTTAGGCCTAAAATATGAAATTGCTCAGAACAACGGGCAAACGCGTGAAAACTACTTTATTTGCCGCTAAATCAGCTTGCCTTGATACTGTCTTGATGATTAAACACAACAAAATCAAGTATCAGGCAAATTTAATAGCATTTAAAAAAAACTTCGCAAATTATCAATTGGCCCCCCTAATTGATAATTTGCGAAGTTTTTTTCAAACAGCCCAAAATTGGTCAACATCCAAGGTAGGGCATTGTGTGTCTGTAAAACATTATACAGTGCGTTCAATCGTCATTAAATCCACCCTTTCAAACAACTTTTGCCGATGTTTACGACAAGATTTGCAATCACCACACGTTTTAGGCCTAAAATATGAAATTGTTCAAAAAAACGGGCAAATGCGTGAAAACTACCTTATTTGCCGCTAAATCAGCTTGCCTTGACACTGTCTTGATGATTAGACACAACAAAATCAAGTATCAGGCAAATTTAATAGCATTTAAAAAAAACTTCGCAAATTATCAATTGGCCCCCCTAATTGATAATTTGCGAAGTTTTTTTCAAACAGCCCAAAATTGGTCAACATCCAAGGTAGGGCATTGTGTGTCTGTAAAACATTATACAGTGCGTTCAATCGTCATCAAATCCACCCTTTCAAACAACTTTTGCCGATGTTTACGACAAGATTTGCAATCACCACACGTTTTAGGCCTAAAATATGAAATTGTTCAAAAAAACGGGCAAATGCGTGAAAACTACCTTATTTGCCGCTAAATCAGCTTGCCTTGACACTGTCTTGATGATTAGACACAACAAAATCAAGTATCAGGCAAATTTAATAGCATTTTAAAAAAACTTCGCAAATTATCAATTGGCCCCCCTAATTGATAATTTGCGAAGTTTTTTCTAAACAGCCCTGAATTGGTCAGAAACCAAGGTGGAGCATTGTGGATATGTAGAACATTGTACAGTGCGTTGAATCGTCATCAAATCCACCCTTTCAAACAACTTTTGCCGATGTTTACGACAAGATTTGCAATCACCACACGTTTTAGGCCTAAAATATGAAATTGTTCAGAACAACGGGCAAACGCGTGAAAACTACTTTATTTGCCGCTAAATCAGCTTGCCTTGATACTGTCTTGATGATTAAACACAACAAAATCAAGTATCAGGCAAATTTAATAGCATTTTAAAAAAACTTCGCAAATTATCAATTGGCCCCCCTAATTGATAATTTGCGAAGTTTTTTTCAAACAGCCCAGAATTGGTCAACAACCAGGGTAGGGCATTGTGTGTCTGTAAAACATTATACAGTGCGTTCAATCGTCATCAAATCCACCCTTTCAAACAACTTTTGCCGATGTTTACGAGAAGATTTGCAATCACCACACGTTTTAGGCCTAAAATATGAAATTGTTCAGAACAACGGGCAAACGCGTGAAAACTACTTTATTTGCCGCTAAATCAGCTTGCCTTGATACTGTCTTGATGATTAAACACAACAAAATCAAGTATCAGGCAAATTTAATAGCATTTTAAAAAAACTTCGCAAATTATCAATTAGGGGGGCCAATTGATAATTTGCGAAGTTTTTTTAAAATGCTATTAAATTTGCCTGATACTTGATTTTGTTGTGTCTAATCATCAAGACAGTGTCAAGGCAAGCTGATTTAGCGGCAAATAAGGTAGTTTTCACGCATTTGCCCGTTTTTTTGAACAATTTCATATTTTAGGCCTAAAACGTGTGGTGATTGCAAATCTTGTCGTAAACATCGGCAAAAGTTGTTTGAAAGGGTGGATTTGATGACGATTGAACGCACTGTATAATGTTTTACAGACACACAATGCCCTACCTTGGTTGTTGACCAATTCTGGGCTGTTTGAAAAAAACTTCGCAAATTATCAATTAGGGGGGCCAATTGATAATTTGCGAAGTTTTTTTTAAATGCTATTAAATTTGCCTGATACTTGATTTTGTTGTGTCTAATCATCAAGACAGTGTCAAGGCAAGCTGATTTAGCGGCAAATAAGGTAGTTTTCACGCATTTGCCCGTTTTTTTGAACAATTTCATATTTTAGGCCTAAAACGTGTGGTGATTGCAAATCTTGTCGTAAGCATCGGCAAAAGTTGTTTGAAAGGGTGGATTTGATGACGATTGAACGCACTGTATGATGTTTTACAGACACAATGCCCTACCTTGGTTGTTGACCAATTCTGGGCTGTTTGAAAAAAACTTCGCAAATTATCAATTAGGGGGGCCAATTGATAATTTGCGAAGTTTTTTTAAAATGCTATTAAATTTGCCTGATACTTGATTTTGTTGTGTTTAATCATCAAGACAGTATCAAGGCAAGCTGATTTAGCGGCAAATAAAGTAGTTTTCACGCGTTTGCCCGTTGTTCTGAACAATTTCATATTTTAGGCCTAAAACGTGTGGTGATTGCAAATCTTGTCGTAAACATCGGCAAAAGTTGTTTGAAAGGGTGGATTTGATGACGATTCAACGCACTGTACAATGTTCTACATATCCACAATGCTCCACCTTTGTTTCTGACCAATTCAGGGCTGTTTAGAAAAAACTTCGCAAATTATCAATTAGGGGGGCCAATTGATAATTTGCGAAGTTTTTTTAAAATGCTATTAAATTTGCCTTTAATTTTAAAAATTAATTTGTGTTTAATCATCAAGACAGTATCAAGGCAAGCTGATTTAGCGGCAAATAAAGTAGTTTTCACGCGTTTGCCCGTTGTTCTGAGCAAGTTCATATTTTAGGCCTAAAGCATGTGGTGATTGCAAGTCTCCTCGTAAACATCGGCAAAAGTTGTTTGAAGGGGTGCATTTAATGACGATTCAACGCACTGTACAATGTTCTACATATCCACAATGCTCCACCTTGGTTGTTGACCAATTCAGGGCTGTTTAGAAAAAACTTCGCAAATTATCAATTAGGGGGGCCAATTGATAATTTGCGAAGTTTTTCTGAAAGTTTCTTATTTCACCCAATTTTGTTAGGTTCTGCCGTTTCACCGTGTATTTAACAGTTTTTAGTTCTATATTAGATGGATCGAAAAAACTTTGCAAAGTTTTTGCAAAGTTTTTGCAAAGTTTTTGCAAAGTTTTTAAAAACTTCGCAAATTATCATAAGCCGACACAACTGGTGGACTGTTAAAGCTGTGAGCTGTGAAGATTGAAGGAGTGGCACAGCCCCTATATCAAAACATCACACTACTTTTCTTATTAGACAAAGATGAGGTACTAATTGATATCATTCTTTCTTGTTAAATTATGATGCTTCATAAGATTTTATTTTTTGGACTTTCACCATGTGTTGCTTGGCGCTTATGCCCACGTGGTTACGGGGCCATAATTTCAAAATGAATTCTCAAAGGCACTTGTAACTACCAAACCTCCTACAAGAGTCTCCCCTTGACCATGCTACTTTAAAATGTTGCGCAAGTGTGTACATTGAGACAAGTTTGTCTTAATGTAAGTTTAAATTAGGAAACTGTGAGTTGGGCCTAAGTTGCACTAAGGAAGGCATCGTTTCATAATAGCAGGGTATTCCCTTGACCGTCAATAGGGTACTCCCCTCAGCAACATGCGTCATATGCATTGGCATTCATTGAATTTGACGCATTAGTAGTTCCTGGTTCGCATTTCGCAATTTATGCACGTAAGCATCCTCTAGCCAATCACAATAGAGTACGTTTTTCCTCCTCCTATACTTGGCTTAGTCATGGCCAGGTCGAAAACTTGGAGATCTCGGAGATGTCGGAGATCTCAGAGAATTATCTCCGAGTTATTCATCTCCAAGTTTTCGTGTTGGCCCTATATGCATAACTCGAAAACTCGGAGATGTTTGGAAATCTTTTCGAAACTTTTCTAAATTGTCTCTTTCACACTGTTTAAGCCTTTATTCACTAACAGCATGTAAAAGGATTAGTTTCGTGCTGTAAAACCGGCATCTCCGAGTTTTTCATCTCCGAGTTTTTGTGTTGGCCCTATATGCATAACTCGAAAACTCGGAGATGTTTGGGAATCTTTTCGAAACTTCTCTAAATTGTCTCTTTCACACTGTTTAAGCATTTGTTTCACTAAGTTTGACAGTCAGAGATTCAAGTAAAATGGAGCACATGCAAATATTGGAGATATTGGCCCAACTCTGTCTCTAATTTAAGAAGCTTTTAGCTGGCTCTGGGTGGCTCTGGATGGCTCTGGATTGCTCTGGCTGGCTCAGGCTGGCTCAGGTGTGTTTTGGATGGCTCTGGGTGGCTCTAGGTGGCTCTGGGTGATTCCGCTGTTTAGTAATACCGATTATATTAATGATTATACAATTAATAATTATAGTTCTGAAAGGCCTATTTTTTAACAGTAACAGATAACTCTATTGAAGGAACTGTTTGAGGATCCGTAAAGGAATTCATTCTTGTGTTTGCTTTTTCAGTAAACATTGCTTGTACAAAAGATGGCATCCGATTTTCATGCAGTGGGGGCCTTGGCACTGGAAATATCACCCTGCGACAAAACACAGCTGTTGACAAAGAAGAGGATCAGGTATACTATTTTCTAGACCTACATTTTTCTGACTGTTTGGGATATGAGATTTTCAGTTCAAATACATACCAAAACAAAATGTGGACCTCATTTCATCATTTGATTTCAGAATTTCAGATTCATAGATGAAAACTGTTGTGAGGTATTTTATAGTCGGAATGTTCTGATCAAGATTCTACATCATACTTTTATGGGAAGAAACTTTTCAAAGGAAGAAACTTCTATGTCTTTCACATTTTCAGTCAAAGTTTTCAAAAGCTTCATTTAGCAAAGTTTTCAAAAGCTTTATGTAATAAAGTTTTGTAAGTTGTTAACTTCATGAAAGCTTATTCCCACCAGATTCCCTAAAACATAGAGTTGCATAGTTTAGTCAAATATTTATATTCACATCATTTTTGTTGGATGTCTTGATGTATTACATGCAGGTTCAATAGGAAGGACCTTGTTTTCCAAGAATCCTTTCAAAGTATTATACCAACAAGTATAGCTATGGAAGGCTCGGAAGATTCATTAAGAGTTGTATAGCATGGAAGACATTACAAAGTTTCATAAGAAACATAATTCATGAATTTGTGGTTCCTTGCAATTTCTCATTCTGGCTGATTTGCAGAGGTATTTTAAATGTTTTGTGTTTTTCCAATTTGTTATTTAGTATCTTGCCTTGAAGGAGCTCTGCATATTGAGATACTAGATCTTTGCACAAGATCATATCTGCATTTGTGATAAACACCTACATTATCTGCACTTCTCTTTCAAGGTCTCAATTGAACTAAATGAGCCAGTTACCCAAACATATGCTCTCAGATTTCTGAACTTCTTCACAAAGGTTAGTCCAGTACATTCTAATAAGAAATGATTAAATATCATGTTCATTATCTCTGCAGTGAGAAGCCCTTCCATGAATATACCCCTGAAATTTCCAGAAGTTCTGAAGCCAATCATCCAAACAGGGAGATCTGGAAACCATACCCTGTAATTAGGGTGGACCAATAATCAGCGATAGACTCAAGCATTGCTAAATTTGAAAACAAGCAATTGGGCTCTATTGATGATGTGTCATTAATTATTGCTGGGGAGAGGTTGGAAATCATTAACCAGTATATGATTGAATTTTCTTGGCCTCTCTCTCCGATTTTCTTGATAAATTTGATGCCCCCTCAACATTGTGGAAATATTTTCAAACTCCATCCCAGTACATGCATATATGGTAAAAGTCTCACTTTTCAAGTGCATCTAAGTTACCCCTGGTAGAAAAAGCATGGAAATACCATGGGATTCCATGGAAAAAGCATGGGGAAAATTCCATGGAAATCCTTGAAATCCATGGAAATCCAGCGGAGCAAAATACCATGGTAAGCATGGGGTACTTACCATGCTTTTCCATGCTAGCATGGGGAAAATGACTACATGGAAAGCATGGAGAAAGCACGGATAGCATGGGTAGTGAAACCATGGAATACTATGGAATTCCATGGAAAAGCATGGGGAAAATTCCATGGAAATCCATCGGAGCAAAATACCATGGAAAGCATGGGGTACTTACCATGCTTTTCCATGCTAGCACGGGGAAAACGATTACATGGAAAGCATGGAGGAAGCATGGATAACATGGGTAGTGAAACCATGGAATTCTATGGAATTCCATGGAAAAGCATGGGGAAAATTCCATGGAAATCCATCGGAGCAAAGTTCCATGGAAAGCATGGGGGATCTACCATGCTTTCCATGCTAGCATGGAGAAATCATCACGTGGAAAAAGCCTGGAGAAAACATTTTCCAAGTAGTCTCTGTCTTTGCAAGGATTCCATAAGCCGTTACATGTCTAACGTTTTCATAGCCCTCCCAGCCCTCTGGCTTGTTAAATAATGCAGTGTTCATCACTTTAAAGTATAACCTACACCTTTGTTGTCACTACAAACGAGGTTTTCAAATTATATAGAAATGAATGTTGTATTTATAGACAGAGACGCAAAAACACTGCAAACCTACAAACCTGGTTTGGAGGAAGGTTTTGGCCAAAAATTGAGGAAAGTTTAATTGTCAAAAATAAAATTGTATATTGTTGGCATAGATGTAGAACATAAATCATCAATAAATACACAGAACCATTAAAAATCATGTCAACAGCGAGGTTATATTTCAAAACTATATCAAAGAAGAAAAATCAGGTTTGATCAGACAATGTGGCGAAAGAGAGAAAGTCTATGAGGAAATATGCATATGTGTCTGGAAAAAATGATTTTTGAAAAGCGTCCCAGAAAAGTACTTCTGCTTGCAAAATCACCAAAATTTTATTGTAAGGTAGATCTTCAAAAATTTCTTTCCTTACCAGTAGATAAAAAAATTTTTTTGTAGGCAAAGCTGATCGTTTGATTTATTTTTCGATTAAGTGAATCAAGCTCTTTTTAGTGCTGCCTGGTTTTGAAGCCTTTGCAAGAAAGCACTTATGTTTATTTGAGTAATTTCTTTTTTATGTTGAGTTTCTTGTTTGGTCATGAATATCAGAATGAAACGTGAAATGTTGTTGTGGACTTGAAGAATACTGCAAAATTTTCATTGTAAATGGTTTTTGAGGCAAGATTAGCGATGTTGCTTAAAGACTGTTGCTTAGAATGAGGTTTTCGATGCATTATTTCATACCCGTTAAGTAAATAGAACATATAGTTCACCATCATTAAATATATTTGAATTGTTGATTGAAGAGATGAAAACATTTTATGATAACTTTCGTAATCAAATCTTGGCGATTTTGCAAACAGGAGTACATTTTTGGACACCCAGTAGCTTTTAGATGTTCTCACCTTGAACTCTTTGTTACCCCTTTCATTGCCCCAATACCTTTCAATTAATGAATCATATGGGAAGATCCCTAATTGAATGCTTTTTTACGGTTTACAAAACACCGTCGAGCTGTTTTCCATCAATTTTATATTGTGTTAAAATGAGGAAGGTTGAGAGCATAAATTTCAGGTTTGGAGGAAGGTCAACAACTTTTTGCAGCTCTGTTTATAGAATGGAGAGCATATTTTATTTTGTAAATCCTTTCAAGAAGACCAAGGGGTCCATCTCGTTTTTCCAACATCTCGTTTCACCGACACTCATTTTTCTGACATCTAGATATTCCAAGATGACGTATTCCCTGACATTTGAGAGGAAATTCATCTCCTTATTCTTAAATCTTGTTTTTGGCCTTTTGTGCCCCCCCCCCTTCCATGAGAAAGTGGTCTTGTGGAATAGATGCATTCCGAGCCTTTACACTGATGTGAGAAACATCTGACCTTCTTTAAAGATATACTGCTTTGGGTACTTTTTCATCAATTACTAGTTGTGTATTAATCACTAATTCCTAACCTTTGTTTGACCATTTCATGTTATTTGCTAGTGTTTGAATTTGTTTGAATTCTAGCCTGTTAACAGGACCTCTTCGAAAATTTTGAGTTTATGTTCCAAGTTCTGAGGGGCATTTCACTCCCAAAAAATTTTGGACGTTTTTGGCAAGATTCATTTTGTTTTCAAGAAAAATTCTTCAAAAATCCTTAAAAGTCCTTTCGTTTTGAAGATA
Organism: Aurelia sp. 3 sensu Dawson et al. (2005); assembly: GCA_964020215.1. Lineage (NCBI taxonomy): Eukaryota > Metazoa > Cnidaria > Scyphozoa > Semaeostomeae > Ulmaridae > Aurelia > Aurelia sp. 3 sensu Dawson et al. (2005). The sequence continues at coordinate 4,900,553 of OZ026593.1, forward strand.
TCTTGTGTAGTTGATATCTTGTGTTGTGTGTCCCTCACCAAATGTTGGTTCAAATACTGTTAATCCGTCAATAAACACAAGTTTGAAGTAAATTTCAACTTGATATGGATGTCAGAATATCGAGCTGTCAGAATATCGAGATATCTGTGTATGGGGTTGATTGGAGTTAAAGCGGAAAATTTTAAAGTTAGCAAATAATCATTAAAGTGTCAGAAGATAGGTATGTCGTGATAATTAGATGTCAGAATTACGAGCTGATGCCAGACGAAGTATCAACTAAGGTAAGAAAGTTCACAACGTTGTTCCAATGTTTTCTACAAGGGGCATTTCAATCCTAAAAATCTCGCGTATTCTTTGCTCAAACTCCTTTTGTTTTGAAATATAATATACATACTGAAACTGTTTTGAAGAAATCTCATCTACGCATGTTCGAAAGAGTTACTCATATTTCAGAGAACCATAACTGCGTTAGTTAAGTTTCTGTTGATAGGGTCGTTTTGTTTCGAGAGAATTCAACGATCAAGAAAATGGATGAAATCGTGCGGAGATAATTTAGTTGCCTCGAAGAAATCTGGAACTGAATGACTGTGAGATTTATGTCTATTCAGCGTAGCTTGATCTCTATTTAACATCCTAACATCCTGACGAACATAAAAAGATTATCTTTATACTCATGCAATAGAGTTAGACCATTCCTTTATTTCAGTGACTGAAATCTTGGATCTTCCGTGAATCTTTGACAGAACCTTGCACAAACTTTACATCCAACAAGACTCATGTCAAAATAGCATGAAACTGTTGTCTGCTTTGCGCCTTTTTTCAAATTCAAACCTAACGATTTTTTTTTACAACAAACACATTTGTCTAATTTTCCCGGAGGACTTCTTTCTGTTGTTAATGGTGGTCAGGTTCATTTTCTTCATCATTTCAAGAAATTGCATGAAGCAATAACTTTGTAAATCCTCAAGAACCCCTTGTGACTGATTTAAGACAACAACAACTCATCATGTAAAGAAAGAAAATGTTTCATAGTCCATAAGGACAGGGATCTGTAATGTGCCTTACAAATTATCTTAACTTATAACATCCATGCTTTCCCATGCTTTTCCATTCAACAGAGGACTCTGGAAAGATGTACAACCAGGTCCTCCATGCTTTCCCATGCTTTCCCGTGCTTTAAAAATTATCTTAACTTATAACATCCATGCTTTCCATGCTTTTCCATGAAATGAAGAACCCTGGAAGGAATGCATAACCATGTCCTCCGTGCTTACCCATGCTTTCCCATGCTTTCCTACGCCTTAAAAATTGTTTTTACTTATGATATCCATGCTTTCCATGCGTATCCATGCTGCAACAGTAGTCCATAGCATATCTACCCATGCTTACCATGCTTTTCCATACTACCTTCATCACCAAGCTAAACATCAAAGTATGGAAAAGCATGGAAAGGATGGAGATTCCATGGAATTTCCATGGACTCCGTGCTTTTCACCATGCTTTTTCTACCAGGGACATCAAATATCAGCACACGAAAGAAAAGTACCATTTTCAAATATGACGAAAAACAAAAGCAGTTGCATTCAAGAATTACCTGAAAAATGTTATAGACTTATGTGTTGATAAACAAGCTTTCTAGAAAATGCAGAATGTATCTCAAACTATTTTAATGCTCCTCACCTGAAATGTTCATTACTTTCATTCACCCCTCTCTTTCAGCAGGCAAAATTGTAGAACACCCTCCGTCCCAAATGTTTTCCATCCCCTCCCTGGCAAGAAATAATGACTCATCTCTAAGTATGATTTTGCCATCAACTATAAGGCCAAAACATACACCAGAAATGTAAGGTTTTGTATTAACAACCCATTGTCAACCGTGTTTACTTGTTCTTAGACGAAGAGCAGGAAAAAGTGAGTTGAGACAAAAAATGACTTTCAGATAATGCAAAAGTCAACTTTGGCACTACGAAAAATCATGGCTTGCAATGGGACTTTAAGCTTGCTACCATGATTTAGTAAAATTTGCTTATTGGGTCAACCAATAGAAAACTGATGCTGAATTAGCAGGAAATAAATGGGTTAATACTAAACTATATATAATCAAATAAATGAACTATAAAATAAATTGTCAGATTGCTTTTAAATTTGTCTTGTAATAAAGCACAAACCATAGCAAGGCATATGCAAGGAAAATTGCTTTTTGAATCAACTGATTTTAAGATACTAGCTTTTCTTCCGCTCTTGAATTTAGGCCACACCACTGGCAAGTTCTGTCACCATGTCAATCTGCAAAGAAGTTCCTCTTGTTCTTGAATACAAAATGGAGAATCTTGGTCACATTAGGTGAGTATGACCATTACGCTTCCTCCAATTATCATATGTTGCCGTGACATTAAATCTTTGCTGGAGCACTGTAGATATCGAAATATTTCCTTATGTTTATAATCCCAGGTGTTACAAAGGTTGCCTCTTGAAAATGTCGAAAATATTGATCCGTCAGGCAAGCGATCTATCCAGTGGCTCACAATTTGGTTCCCTTGAAATTCCTTGAATTGTTCCCTGGATGATGGGGTCCCCTATATCTTGTCAGTGGAATTTTCCAAACAGATGGAATTTTATGCACTAAAAGGTCACTCAAGCATAACTTTCTATTCAAGTTGTGAGTCATATTTTTATGGCAAGCAATAGAATTTCAGTCCATTTAGATAAATTTCACTGACTAGGAATCGGTCATTTAAGGTTGCTGTTATGGTTTGCTTACGGGCAGGTTTGAGTTAAGGAGTATGGTTTTAGTTAGGGTACCCTAGAGTACCATTGCCCTGAACCGCCACCCTAGCGCATTCTGGAAGTTTTAAGCATGTTTATAAACTTAAAGAAATAATCAAATCTTTTATTAATAGATGGAAATGAATTGCAAAAATGGATTGCTGACACATTATTCTTGCCATAAATTTGCATTAGTTTGTGTCCTGTAATTTCTTCTTACACATAGCAGAGCTTTTCTGATGCAGTTGAAATGTTATGCCAAGGGCCCGTTCATTTCTCAATTTATTCTACCCAGCAGTGTTTTTGTTTTGATCCATTTACATAGTAGAATGCTGGCGAAGGTCAGATAAGTTGACTCTAGCGTTTTTTCAGCCTCTTTGAATGTAATATTCGAAAAGTCTTTTGACTTATCAATGTTCATTTTTTCACGGGGTTTCCATTCCAAAGCGAGTCAATTGGCTTACAATCGCCCGGAACCGCCATAGTGTGTGTGCTAAAACAGTCTCACGTTATGAATAGCGACCTCCCCTTTTTCCGATGAATGACTTTATGAATAAAAACATATGCTAATTTTTTTTTTGGCTCTATGGTGACGTTTCGTGGAGTTGGGAGAGGAACATTTTAGAATAACGTAATGCTGGTAGAACGTTTGAGAGGTCAAAACTGGGGAGGAACGAAAAGCTGTAATTTTCCGTCTGATCAAAGTGCAATGCTAATTACATATGGGATGTGACCCTAGCAAAGAACTTTTCTGACAGTATAGTGTAATTTTCTCTCAGGATAGCTGATTGTTGTAAAATGAGGAATGCGGTTCAGGACGATATGATTTATTCAGGCCGATTTTGTACCGTTGCTCTTTTGAGTTGTGGCAGTACTTAAAAAAATTGGTAAGGTTAAGTTGACCAAGTGATGCAGTAAACACTATGAAATGCACAATGATGGTAAATAACTGTTTTAAGTCCCTACCATATCACTCATAATAGGTGCTTTATCAGTAAGGTGGCGGTTCAGGGCGATGCTACGGTACTCTTTGTTGAGCTACTGCATCAATCATCAATCCACCCACCAGCGAACAAGAGAACAAATCTAACCTGAAATATTGAATATAGATTTAAATGTAGAAGGTGTATTTCATGCATGATTCAACCTGCATGAAGTAACCTGAATGAAGCAACAGCCTTTCTTTTTCTTGCACAGGAAAGCTCTGATAAGTTGGTAAAGTTTCGTTAAGTGAAATTTGCCATTCCTTTTGACGGATATTGGTGTTTCTGTAGTCAACGATTTTATCGAAAAGTCACTTGGCTTGAACTGTCTTCCTTGGAACATAAAACAAGCACCCTTCAAGGGTCTCTTGTGCCAAAGCGTGTGTAGGTTTAGTTAGCTGATACCTTCACACTTCATTTTTCATTCCTTGGATCCTACACTCGTATGACTACTAATTTGAATTTTATCCCTTTTTGAAAATATTTTAGAAGCATCTCATTGGTACAATGCCTCTTAAAAGTTTCAGTTTCATTTTATTTACATTCACTACATACAATTTATGCTAACAATACAAACAAATAACTAAACTACAAATATGAAAAATAATGTCAACAAAAATTAATATATACAATGATACAGAATATTAATACAATATACAAATACAGGGTCTAAATAAATTGTATATATGCAGGGAATTACTTAAAAAATCAAATACATAAATGATGCAGCGCTTTTATGCAGCGCTGTTAGCACTGACAATTTATTAACTGTTAGCTTCACAAATTTCAAGTAGGGTACATCTTTAGTCAGCAGTTCCAAATTTTTTTGATTGTGAATATGATATTTTGCTCCCTAGGTTTTACCTCGCACCGAAAATCGAAGAGGAAGACTCAACGCAAACAAATAGTGCTGAATGAACATCATATCAACTAAAGCTCAGATTATACGGCTTAAGTAACTAAATGTAAGCACGGTCGTATCCAAAGATATGAAAATTGCCCCTGGATAATAGATGGGATATCCATTTGTCAGGTATTTTGTCTAATTCGGCCAATTTTTGGTTTTGAATCTTTAGATAAGTTTCTCAGCTGTTGATAGCAGTTATCTGGCACTTTGCTTTAGCCGTGTCTCCTCAAAAAAATTTAATTACACAATTAACTCTATCGCATGATACCTCATTCACATTGGCAAGCTAAACCAGCTTTATCTAGGTAAGATTAAATTTCAACCAATCAAATCTATTCGATTGTTGGACTGACCAATTAGAAAGCTCCATTCGATAACCTGGTTTGAATTAAGCTGGTGTAGCTTGCTGGCATGAATGGGGTATTAGATACCAGGCAGAAGTATGCACGAATAGAAGCAAATATCAATGATAGTACTACTACGCGTTTTGTGACTGACTTCAGGCTATATTTCTCACAATTATCGCCGAATTCAGCTGTTCATTGCAGAATATACGGTATTGCTAACAGAACCAGAACGATATTTCTGCTTCTTTGGGTATGTACATTCTTCAATATGTAAATTGAGATTTGTTGAAGCTAAAGGGTCGAGCATCATGACTTGATTCTTAACCATTTGCATCTTTTTAATTGCTTCTTATAATAGTCCGTCGACAGTGTTCTGAGATACATGTGCTCACATAGAAAACAATTAAAGGAAGTTCTAGGTTTGCTTAACGGAAGACTTTAGACTCATACTCGACACCCTACTCCATAGAATCTGTACTTTTCTGAAAACTAGATGCAACAATCTTCCTGTAATACAAGTCCTAATAAGGCTAGCATAAAACGAAACTTTTAGATAAAGAACTACCGCAAAATGCGTATAACACACAATGTATAAGTTCCAAAAAGCGCAAACCAGGGGCTATTTCAGCTGAGATTGAATGATTTCCTTTCAAGAACTTGAAATAGGATTCATTTCATCCGTGGTATTCAATAGTCTGTGTCGTATTTAGTAGCCATCACTTATAATTTTTACCCTTCTGTCATCATTTATATTCAACCTGTCGCTCGTGTATTGGCAGTTTTGTTGTACATTGTTAGGTATATGATATTTCTCTGCAAGATGTTGACATTCCTTTTGCACTCCCTATCAACACTGCCTTATCCGCCTCAAAGAGACTACCCTAGTCCCTTCAATTTCGCCAGCTCTGAATTTTCACCCCGGAGGAGGTTGAATGTCAGAGAGGGTAATGAATTGTGGAAATATTTGGGGGAGGCGAAAATTAGTGAGCGCGAAAATTAAAGGGAGATTAAAAGGTCCATTTTCTATGAAAGAACTTTAGCTTTGATTGTAATACGAAGTGCAAGACATGCATTACTCTTCTACAACAATAACATTGTCCTCCCATGTGCCTGAGGGGTGATTTTGTTGTCCTAGTTCAAATCATCATCAGTCGTTCTCTCCTTAGCTTTAAATTGGGCAGAACATACTGTAACCTATAGCTCAATAGTACTTGTTGGCAAACTCTTTCATTCGACTGAAGACAGACGTTGGTGACTTATTTTTCTTGACAATTAGAGCAATCGGTATTTCGAGTCGTCCGTCGTCCTTTAGAGATTGGCGATCTTCTATACCTGTTGTCTCGAACGCGACCTTCTAAAGCGCCTCCGTACTTCAAGAAAAGTTTCCGAACGCGACTTAATTCTCTTGGTATGCGACCTATAACATCTTGAAGCTGCAATTTTACACCGTATCGGATTAGACCAATACTTTCACATTTGTAGGGTGTGGGCGAAATTTAAGGGAGCGAAACTTTGGGGTGAGCTAAGATAAAAGGGAGCCATAATTGAAAGCAGGCGAAATTTGAAGGGACTAAGGTAATCGCATAAAGCCGTGGTAAAAATGCATAAACAATAACCAATGACACATGCCTAACCATATCTGGGTATCTTTTTGGATAGAGGTTGAACGCAAGTGGCTTGAGCAATACCCTATTCACACTGCAAGTTAAGCCAGTTTAAACTCAACATGGTTATCGAATAGAGCCTTCTAATTGGGCAATCCTACAAATCCAATTCATTTGATTGGTTGAAATCTAGCCGAGTTTAAGTAAAGCTGGTTTAACTGTGTCGGTGTGAATGCGGTACAAGATTCGTCTTTGTTGCAAGGTGATATTTTTACTTTGCAACTTGTCTCGCCATTGCTTGCGAGGAAATTGCAAAGAGTTTTTAACAGAGTTGTAAAGTGTATGTAATAAGATAGATAAAAGCTGGTCCAGTAATATTATCTTTGGTCATTCAGCCAACAGAATGGCATCGGCGATCGGCGATAGTTTGATTCCTTCTCGCCACATCATGGATTTTGTCGAAACGATTTGGGTGTTGATCGGGTCCACAATGCCAGGCCTAAATGTTCCTAAATGTATAAATGCAGTTTGTTACCTCTGTAGTCTTCCATTCACTGTTTATCTGCTCTTTCTTGATCAAAAGCTGATAGCTTGCTCTTGACGATTTGAAATGAGGCTAAAGTTCAAACTGTATCATGCTCTGAAAATTTTGATCTGAAAACTAGTTGCCAGATCGATGCGGCCTCCCAACGACTCTTTCAGGATGAATCGCTGGGAGGCCACGTCGATCTGGGAACTAGTTCTCAGATCATATTTTCAGAGCGCGGTACAGTTTGAAGTTTAAGCTCGCTTCAAATCGTCGAGAGCAGGCCATCAGCTTCAAATCAAGAAAGAGAAGATAAACGGTGAATTGAAGACAAGAGATATAACGATATACATCTATTCATTTAGGAACGTTTAGGCCACTTATTGTGGACACGATCAACACCCAAATCGTCTCCGCAAAACCCATGGCCAAATCGCAGCATTCACAAAAAGGATCACCTTCACAATCTAACTTAACGCCAAGTCACGATTAATTTTCTAGAGCTGGGCGCTGGATAACTGTTCCATTCCTTCGTAATAGTCGACAAGCAGCTTTCCTTATTTCTTTTATTCTCAATGAATACACAATTGGATTGACAGCACTATTCAGGAGTACTAACATCTGTAGGCCAATGCTAACCGTGAAAGCAAAACTTGACAACTGACAAAAAGTGTCCCTAACTTTGAAAATGAAGAGGTACGAGACCATTTGTGGCGCATAACATGCCACAAATACTACTATTATAATTCCAATTGTGTATGTTCTTTTCTTCTCTTTTCTCTGCTGCCGAACCTCGACGCTGTCAGTATCACAGCCTTCTATTGAGCCAATAGAAACTTGGGCTTTCCGTTGTCGACGTATGATCTTGTAGACTAGGAAGTAAAAGCGCTCGCTTCGCTCGCGCTTTAACATTCCTAGCTCCTGCGGAGTGCTTTTATGGTAACTGTACTCTTTCAGTGACCACCATTCAAATTCAGCATGAAATCAGGGTTGGTAGTTCACCGGACCGCCCCAAAGCCAAACTGGGGTAGGGAAAAGGCCATACCTTTCAAAACGATAATCTATTTTTGTACCACCTATTGTTATATTGTTATTTTAAACAATGAACACTTGCATTCCATTGTTTTCACATACTATGTTGTGTAGCCCTGGATGAAAACCCTTTGTCTTCGATATTGTCTTGCAAAGAAAAATGTCCTAGATTGTGAGCGTCCCACAACATTTTAGGCTTTCAACACAAATCAGGTTAGAAATGTAGTCCAGTTTGAAGAGAATTGAATGAAAATTGACCAAACTATCAGAAGAAGCCAAAATGAAGCCAAAAAGCCAAACTTAATTTATGAAGCCAAAAATAAAAGAAAAGAGCCAAATTTCCAAAATTTGGCTTAAAAAAGCCAAGCTACCATCCCTGCTTGAAATCAGAGCAGTTATGATCATTCATAACGCCAGAAAATGAGAAACTCGGACATGCCCCTTTCTATAACATCCCTGTACCCCCAAATAAGCCCCACATAAACCTTAAAAAAATTGTTATGTTTTCAACACATGAATCCAGTAGCAGATGCTTCAGAGTTTCCTCGCGTGTCTTAGCTTCAGAGTGATTAATGAGACAATTTTGCCCTTCACCCCTGTCCTCTTTTTGAACTTCATTCAGATGTTAAAGTTGGTCCCTGCCATTTTTCTCTTAACTGAGATATCCTTTGATTGCTCTATGCTAAGTATGATTTGCTATCGAGCCATTGTCACCTAGAGTCCTTTGTGTACAGGCTGCATCTTCAGAAAGTCTGAAAATCAAATTTGGCGTAGTACAAAATATGAGTCTCCACTATAGTAGCTGAACTAATGATGAAAAGTTGACTTTAGATGACTTTTCCTAGACTTATGACGATGAGTCTCTTGTTTCCCTGTGCTCTTTGACTTGATGATGGCGCTTCGGTCAAGAGAGACTCATAGTATTACTAAGAAAAACCTGGCCCTATTTAGGCCCAAACTGAGCAATTTCTTCAGTACCAATCAGATTGCGAGATTTGTGAATCACCATTGTTAAGGTGTAAATGTGATAGAATAGACCTTTTAGCTATTCTACAAAAGAGCCTGGATCGAGCGATATTTTTATACAATTTTATACGCGAGGTTCGATTGAGTGGCGTTGGAGCTTCGATTGCAATTGTGCACATTCGAAAATTCTACAAATTGTGATGAAATATCGTTCGATCCACATTCGTTTTGAGAATAGCTAAAAGGTCTATTGTCGATTCGATTGAAGAATTGAAAACACTCCCACGGGATGGAGATTCGAAGCCGTGATTCTTTTGTAATTCCATTGATGATTGAACAAAATAGGGCCAAATATTTTACTGTTTCATTATGAGTCCCTCTTGAGCAAGGTTTACCGCAGGGATGCAAGGGACTCATCGTCATCAGTCTAGACTTTTCCATCACTTCATCTACTGTAAAGTGGATACATATTTCCGCTTTCTTAGGCCAAATTTGATTTTCAAATAATCTGACATTGCAACATGCCTGCAAAGGACCCTGGGTGATAATGGCTCTTTAATTGCTGACTATTGATGCTCTAAATCTACTATAGATAGATACATCAGTCTCTGAACCAGGAACGTACGCAGGAATTTGCAAGGGGGATCGGATGGTTGTTTCCCTTAATACAATCTAGGTCAAACTTGAAGCCTATTGATAAATACATGGCATACATAGATTCGTTTCAGATATCAAAAAGGTGGCTCCCAGGGCACTTCTTTGAATGGTCAGATTTCGAGTAGAAAACCTCTCCCTTCCACGCTCCAAAATCACTGGGAAATATTGCTAACCTGCCCGACCACTCTCTTCTCAAATTTGAAAGAAGTCCAAGCGTAGATAAAAGCTGAACAATATGCTTTTGAGCATATTCTTTTTATTTGCTTTTATCAGATAAGAGATCTTGTTTTGTTCTCCACAGTGACTCGTCTTTTCATTGCAGTTTCGATCCTTCCTAAGGATTTCTGACTTTTCAGTAAAATTTCAGTAAAAGTCTTTTCGAATTTGGCAAGTGGTATTTCACTCATTCGAAAAAGCGTGCATGATTTTTTCAGAACAGAAGGATTTTTACGGAGTTTGGTGGAACATTCGTGGAAACAAAAGGATTTTGCCAAAGATGTAGCAGAATTTTTGGAGTGAAATGCCCTTCGGAATTTTGGGGCAGTGTTCCCCAATCCCCACAATTTCTGCCAGTGTTCGGAAGCCTACCAATATTTAAAATTGCGCTAGTGCCCTCGCAGTAATACAGGAAACTGCGAAGGCAGTGTTACCTGCATAGTATGATGCAGGAAATAAGTGAAAATAAGTAAAACTGTGCCAAGGCTTTCCTTGAATGAAATGAATAGCTTCTAAGTTATATTTCCTTGCACTGGAGATTCTTAATTTTTTGATGATCTAAGAATGGAGTTTCTTATAAGCAGTTTTTTATGAAAGAATCATTCGAGTACAACTGTACATTTATAAATAGATATGTGCATTGATATGCAAGGAATTAAAGATAAGGTGTTCTGTGAGAAAATACTATGGTATGCTGGAATTCAGCTTCTCACATGAACAAACTTCGATTTTATTGAAATATAGAATGTCTTTTTGGTTCCCATACGTTAACTTAAACCTCAAATGGAGGATTCAGTGGCATGGAATATGTCCTTGTAATCGGACCGTACGACTGCACTACCCCGGATCTTATGACACTGGACCCTACGACCCAAGACGAACATTCAACCATACCACCCCGGGCCAAAGTTTGATACATCTAGCTTACAACATTTTTTCGCCACCGATGCTTTAGTGACCACGCAAGACATCAGTACGTGTCAAAGTTTTCATCGTCACGTAGAATTCCGTGTATTCGTACTGAGCTAAGAACGAAATTCGAAGCAAGAAATTCGAAAGCCAGTTGTTGCAAACAAAACCGGCCCCTCTTAATGCTAATAAAATTGATGAATATCTATGTTGAATATCCACAAATATTAACCCTTTCATTCCCACCGTTGCCATTTGGCAACACACATTTCAAGGTCTTCCACGACTCCCTAGCTTCCTTGGTCCGGAATTTGCTCCTTGTATTACTATAAAGGAGCCATTGTTATTTTAGAATGCGGCAAATGTTTGATGTTTGACTGCCTTTTCATAACAAATATTGAGCATTGAAAACGAGAGGAATCTCTGTGCTGCTATTTTATGGAAATGGTCACTGGATAATGATCTAGATAACGTTGAATGAAAATTGAAAAATATGTGTAAAAGGTTTATTCCCAAGCTGAAACCTGTCGGTTGGAGCACATTCAATCAAGTTTTTCGTATGCCTTGCTCAGCACCGCAAAACTTGTCACAAAAGTTTGCGTTGCCATTTGGCAACAATGGGAATCTAAATAAAGTCAATGGAAATTTGTATTGGAAAATAGTTAAGGTGGACAAACATGCAAAAAAATCATGCTGTTTTTTTCTCGAAAATGGGTTATTTTATGTAAAAATATACTAAAGACTACAGAAAAAAATTTTTTTGACAAATCTTACAATATTTGGGAATGAAAGGGTTAACTTCTTTGCATGATTCAAATCAGAGAAAGCAAATTTTCCATGTTTGAGTTCAAAGGCCATGAAAATAACAGACTCAGAAGAGGGCTATAAAGCATTTGGACTGTTAGGGTTACTTCAGTCTTTCTAGCCTTTCTAATTTTTTCATAAAAATAACAAGAAGTAAGGAAGTTATATCTTAAATGCGCAGGGTCACGTAACCGTAAACAAACCTGTTATCTCTATGATCTATATTGTTGGCATTGTGTTCTGCTCAGATTTTGGTGGATGGGGTGAATCCACAATAAAGTTACTTCTAAAAATCCACCAATATCTCTGCAGTCCTACAACGTATGAGTGTTTGGTTTATTTCTCAAGAAAATGCAAGAGTCCATCTTCAAAATAACACCTATATTTTGAGAAAAGTAGTGGAAAATCTCTGTGATATGGACTATCAAAAATCCTGAAAAATCATCGTTTCGAAAGAAGTTTGTTTACATTACCACTGCAAGAAATGTTCAAATTTCTCCATAGTGTTTAAGTTGGGAAACTTCACAGTTTCCAACTAGTTTCCCGATTGGAAATTAACACTCTAAATTTCGCTGCAGTTTTCGAATTGTTAAATTTACACCTCTGATTTACCATACATTTCCAATTATTGAAATTAACACCTCTGATTTCCCAATAGTGTTCGTCCTTGTAGAAACTACTAGTTTCCAACGAATTTCCAACATCAAAATTGAAATTAGGATTTCCACGCAATCACATTTTTTACAAATCGAATCATTTGACATTTTGGTTTTCCAAAGTTGCGATTACATTATCATCTCGCTTCATTTGATGCATTGCCATAAATCATAAAAAGGGGAAGTTTTTGATCAATTTCAAGGCATCTATTTCAGGCTTATCACATCCATGAAGGTAGGTGCCCAGTGTCCCTCGCCCAGTCCCAGCCAGGGCAAAATTCAGTACAATTACGAATTTTGAATGTACGAACGTAGAAATTTCTCCAGTGTTTAAATTGGGAAACTTAACCGTTTCCAACTAATTTCCCGATTGGAGATTAACACTCTAATTTTCGCTGCAGTTCTCGATATAGTAAATGTACACCTCTGATTTACCATAAATTTCCAGTTATTGAAATTAACAACTCTGATTTCCAATAGTGTTCGTCATTGTAGAAACTAATAGTTTCCAACGGATTTCCAAAATCAAAACTGAAATTTAGGATTTCCACGCATAGATGGTAAAGTGCGAGTTGCGAGTTGCGAGTTGGTTCTTTCTGCGAACTGCGAGTTGCGAGAAAGTGCAAAGTGCGAGTTCGTACATTTAAAGTGCGAGTTGCGAGCTCGGAAAAAAACTTCAAATGTTCACCTTTTTAGCCAAAAAACTTGGATGTTTTGGATGGGTCTTGTAAATCAAGGGATTCCAAGAAGAGTGAAGAATCTATTAATGTTCATCAAATCGAAATTCAAAGTTTAGCATAATTCGTAGAGGGGCACTAACATACGGTTTTTCTTTGCAGGGAGAACAATCTCATACTTATAAGTATAGCAATATAGGTATAGGTGCTATTTGAGTTGGTAATTCGCTATTTGTCCAAGACAATTTGGAAATCATAGCCAAAACTGACAAAGTTTCTTAGTTCAAAATTGAACTGTGATCGCTTCTTGGAGTTTCTTAATTTTGTGGAGAAATTTCAGGCTGATCATCACATCCATACGTCCATGAAGGTAGGTACCCAGTGTCCCTCATCCAGTCCCAGCCAGGGCCAAATTCAGTAAAATACGCCTAATAAAGGAGTTACCACCAATCCCAGGCCACCGATTTACGAAACTTATATTTGTTACAAGTTTTATTTGCTTGCTGAATCGTTAGCCATTTTTGTGTGAGACATTACTCTGATTGTGCTCTGGAATCATTCGAGACTCTTCCCACAATTACAGTTCACAGCTTCTTTGGTGTCTCTCAAATCCCATTCTAATAATGCACAAGAAAAGACTCATTTACCGCAGAGACAGCCACTATTGAACTTCAAAGGGAAGGCGATGACGTATCAACTTCGAGCTTTGCACCCAATTCCCAAATGCACGATAAAGGTTTTGAGCGCGCAAAACAGTCAGTCGTTTCAACTCATCTTTGATCTTGTTTACTTTCAGTTTTTGCGATCGCGCTGCTGCATGATTTGAATCGTAGCTGTCTCGCTGAATTCCACAAAGCTCGAGATCTACAAACCAAGTGACCCAGCAACAACAGACGTGATTCAGACAGGTTTGTGTAATTTCATACTTCAACTTTACTCTTTGTCGATCCTGGGGATAGGAGTGATTTACCTCGTTATGTTGTTATCCAGTCCTGCATAAGTCTCAACGCAAGTTTTTACTTATGCGCTGCAGTTTTTCATTTATATGAAGATGGCTGCACTAAGAGGACGGACTTACTCCATACCGAGTCCCAAATGCACAAATGAATAAAATCCAGTGAGGGTGTAGCTGCTCGACCAGCATTCTTCCATAAGTTTGTGCTTTAGTTTAGTGCTTAGACATTTGAACTAAACAAGTGGTCGCTTACAATTCCCTCCGATATAGCACAGAAACTTTTTGTGGTTGGGTAATTCATTAAATGTTTCTGCCTTTGACGTGACATTTTTCTTATCTCTGTTTCAAAGCCCAAATCAAAGCGGAAGCTCATCACCTGCGAATGTTCTTTCAAGGTTCAAGAAATGGTTAGTTGAAATTTTTTCTTCTTCTTGCATTGCTTGCTTGATAGAGATCGTGTAACATTTATGAATCTCCTTAGTTTTTTCTGCGAGGTTTTAGTAAGCAGCGTGACCATGACAGAAATTGACGGGTGTCTCCAGAGAATCAGTAACCGCCATTTGGATGAGCACTCCTTTCAGGGCCAATTTGCCTAAATTGGCGCCATAGTATAAGCATCTCACTGCGCCTGCGCACTCTGGATGTGGCCATATGGGAACGTTTGGGCAGTCCTGCCTTTCATGTACATATTCAAGTTTCTTTGTTTGTTTCTGTCTATGCTTATGCCCCTGCTTATGATGTCTCGTTACGATATAAACTGATAATTTCTAATGAAATTATCAAGTGGACTTTCCAAATATTGCATTTGGTTGCTGACGTAAGTGTGAAAACGGTCATCTATCTTTTCATAATCCCAGTCAAGCGTGCATAGACTAGGGGCGCTGCGCTGATGCAGTTCCCCTGCAGATGCAGATGCAGATGCAGATGCTGTTTCTGTTCTGTTCTGGACAATTAGAGCCCTGCAATTTCGCATGTGTCTTCATCAGAATTAAATCTATTTTCAGTTCATTGATGTGTCACGCGACCTTCTCATGACCTCACAATGTTGCATTTTCAGATCAGGCCGGGGAGGGTTCAGTTCTGTTCTGAAAATCTTCAATCATTGATTTCGAGAAACAAGCAAGCGGAAAAAAACATCAGTCCAGTTTTTTACGGAATTTGTGTGGTTAAATTGCATCTGTTTTGCGAAGAAAATTGGAAAACGAATGATGATGTCATCGCAAAAAATTCATGTCCTTTGCACATCTTTATTGCCAAAATACGCACAATCTTGTGTCAAATTGCAAAGAAATTAGTGGATAGAAGATCAATCTTAGTACAAATTGCTTTGTCCCTTCCTTCTCCGTTGCAACTGCATCTTTTTTCTTTATATGAGAAACTTGGATCAGGCCATGATACTAAAAGTTTCTTAATTTAACATGAAATTTTGTCCATTTTAGTACTAAAAGTTTCTTAATCGGTTTCTTATTTTTTGAATGCATGAATTGTCAATGTGGTCGCTAACACTGCTGCAGATATGTTTCTTGATATTTAAAACATCATATTGAATAACAGTGTTCTATCATGTTGAAAACACAAATGGTTAGATAATATTGCCCAATAATAAAGGTTCAACGATCTATTTGCTATAAAATTCATGCTTTTAAGTTTGAAAAGTTTTTTAGTACTTCCCAGTATAGTACTAGAGTTTCTTAAAATTTTGGCCATCTTAGTAGTAGTTTCTTACAAGCCAGTTTCTTATAAAAAAACGAGCATTGCAAAAGGTTCAAACATCTTCAAGCTGTCCTCAAGCTTTATATTTTGACCACTATTGAAGGAAAGTGACTATGGTGTATCGCCCCAAAAAATACTCTTACACCTTGTCAAGAATCTGCAAAGATCAGCAATTAAATCTATTCGAAAATCGACAAATCCACATACCCATAAACATCAGAAAAACAACAAATCCAGTCAACCCCAGAAAAGGTCAATAAACCGTAAATAAATCCAAGAAGAGCGTCAATTTCTGGAAGATAAGGTAAAATACTAAGCTTTTGAACGAAAATAAATGAAATCAATACAGTAAATCATCAGAAATGGGAGGATCTGATGAATGAATGAGGACGAGACATTTTGTTGCTGTTGTTGTTGTTGTTGTTAATGTTGGACTAACTCATGTTTTTGCGACCACCTATCTCGGTTCAATGAAATATTTTACCGTCTGAACCGTCTGGTGACTTGCGAACTTTCAAAGAAGAGTACAACAACACCTTTAAATATCTGGTAAGGAGAGAAGTGCAACTTCCTTGTTCAAAAGAGAGCAAGATAGATCGGGAATTTTCGTCCGATTATTTGGACCTGAGAAAGCAGTCTCAAAAGATGGTTTCGTTGTGTTTTTTCAAATTAGTCTCAAGGAACGATGCAAGGAACACAGCTGCAAACTGTTGACAGAAAAAGCAACGTGAATTTCAAGCCGCATGATCTAGTATTTACTCCACTCCAGGCCATCTTCAATGGAAACCAAAGTATCAAATCAGAGTTAACTCTGATCAAATACTCGTTTTTAAGTCGTCTTAAGTTAGATCTTCCCACTACTGGAAGTTTTCGAGCTTTACTGAGCTTTTATAATTGTCATTCCATAAAATTTGATAGCAGAAAAGTTCGAAAAAATCGAAAATTCCGCTAAGGATTGGAAAAATTTACAAACCTGCTTTCCAAAATCGAAGTGTTTCTAGGTCTAAAAAAATTATTCCAAAGACGCCTTCGAATGAAAACTTGCAAGCAAAGAGGTAAGATTCCTTTCTGGACGTTTGATGGACATCTAAACATAGCACGAAAGAATGACATGCTCCACTTAGTTTGCTTTTGTTTCCTTTATTGAGAACATCGAATACAATAGATTATATTTGACAGACTCAGTCTCTCAAGCAAAGTCATTTCAACTCCGTTGATTCACAGTTTCTTACGAGTTTCTTCTAGGCTTCGTAACAATCTTCATGTCTACCACCGTTCCCTGGGGGGGGGGGGCTGACGCCCCAAGCCTCCTACGCCTATGCTCAAGTACTTTCCAACTAATATTATGCATGCAAAAAATAAGTGAAAATAACAATGCTGGAAGGGCATCTTTGACTAAGGGAATTCATCCATAAGCAATTTTGTTGCAGTGCGTGACGAACCCTTCATAAGAAAGTCAACCCTTGGATCTCTAACGAAATCTCTTGTTCTTGTAACCATATAAATGCATTGATAACAATGAGCATTAATATCCTTGTAGCAGACTTTTTATTGCCCTAATACTTGGGGCTTTTGAGCAATTTCACCCCAATTTCACCCGTTCGCGGAAAAATTCACCAGTAGTCTTTTTTTTTCGTCTTAGCACTGCCTCGACTGCTGCTGCTGTCGGCACTCCAATCCAGTCGAAGAAAACAAAGAAGTAAGTAACTTATTCAAGCTGCTCATACTTTTGTGCAGCAAAAGCTATTAAAAAACTTAGGTTGAGTTGATGGGACTTCTTTTCCATTCCATAACAGGTAAAATGCAAGTTACATATATCTAAGATGACTTTTTCCATGCTTTTGTACTCACTTTCATATTTCTTGATAGCGACTTGGCTCGAGAAGTTGTAGGAGATAAATCGTAGTGCATTTTAATAAACGTATTTAGCCGTTTCTTTTCTTATTAAGCATTCATTTTTGTATTGTATTCATCGTAATTCCAAATGGAAGGCTCTTTGAACAACAACCTTTTGTTGAGGGGTTTGAAAAATTATTGAAATAAAATGAAAATTAACTGTTCATAAGAAGGCAATCAGTCTGGACTCTGGTTTGTAGAAAAGTATGTTCTTATTCACGGGGTCTTCCTGTATAGTATTACTATGACAGCTGTACCTTCCGCAGGGAAGTATCAGTGTGGAGAAGCCATGTGACAACTTCCCACTCTAAATCATTGGCTCTATCCCAAATACAAACTCTCGCAATTCATCCATTAAACAGTCGATATTAACATCTTTCTTTCAATTTCTGCTACAGTTCTTCGAGTGCCGCAGTAAATTTGTGGAAGAAAGGGGGTGGAAATGATGGCAGAACGTTAAACCCAAGAATTTATGTCTGATGAGAAAGATCAGGGTAACATCCTGAAAGTCAGTTCCCCCAACTGGCGACGTGCAGTAATTAGACGAGCTAATTGAAGACTTGATAGAAGAAACGAAGAAGAGGCTTGGACGAGTCCAATTAAATTTTGATGAAGTGAAGAGTCGTTGCTGAGTCTTCTATGAAGAAGGAGACCATCTAAGTAGTTGAAGTCAGCTTTAATTGACAACTACCGGATGTCCTAAAAAATTTATGCGTTTAAACAGTTCCTGCAGAGAAGCTTTCCTTCAAAAAGATTTCCGTTAAATTTATGACGTAGATGTGTTCTGAACTTACTATTTGTGTCCTCATAGAGCAATTCACTTAAACATGCAATATTTCTGAAGAAACCTAAACAGATGGTTTTTGAATTTTGCTGCTACTATCCGAGCCACTATCTATTCGTATTTGGGAGTAAATTTTGAGTCAGATCAGCGATTTAAAGCGTCAGTTTTTAAAAGTTTATTGCTCAATCAATAGGAACGGTGTCAAGCAGGGTACAAAGAAACTTTCTCACTCAAGTTTTGTTTCAGTTGTAGTTGCTCAGTTATTATAATGAAACATTAAGGCATTTGATTTCAAAGCACAACGAATTTCCAAGAAGGATATATTTAGAAGAAATCTGAGCTGCCCCAAGAAATCTTTGTAAGTCACCCAAATACCCAATTTCACTACGTGGTTTGATAACCATTTGTCGTAGGGTGCGTTATAATTTTGGGCATGTAGATGAATCACTCCGAGAAGGCGATTTTGAATTGGAGATGGAAGATAGCAAAATCTACGAAACAAAAAAATTTTTTTAAATCCAGGCTCCTTGGCAAAACTGTTCAAACGCTTAGCCTTTTCTGGGACACTCAGTAGTAAAGTAGCCATTAAGGACGTATCTTTTGTCATGTAGTAAAATTGTGAAAGATAAACAAGTAAATAAAGTAAAATATAAAACGCTTTGGTATGATACGTTTTAAGGATAGAATATTGTCAAGTCCTCTCTTGATAATGGGCTATGCTAGAAACGTCATTCTTAATTCAGTGCATGTCAAACTGCTTCCATTTTACTTTATTTACTTGTATAACCATCAAATATACTCTTTTAATCTTTGATAACTGGCTTTGGACTCGCACAATCAAGCTCCTTCATAGAAGCGAACTCGAAACCCTTAAAGGGAATCTAAACACACATACAAATATTTCTACAAAAATGCAAGTGGCTTGACGCTTGACCCACGTTTTTATGCTTAGATTCTCTCTAATAGTCAGATCATGTTTAGCGTCAACAATAACGAACAGAAACAATAAATATGGTGTTTGGTAACCTTGAGTGGCAGTTTTGGGATTATGATAACAAATGCAACTATGCTGTCATTGCAACAAACAAACTCATAGATCCAATGAATGAAAGTGGAACCTTACAAAAGTATATTACTGAGTTATGCATACGGCAAGAAAAAATACGTATTATTCGCTGAAAGGCAACTTTTACTTAGTGCTTACATGGGAATTTAATCCCGTTCTGCCTTGCCAGGGTATGGAGGGTGATTTTGTCCATGTCTATATAGACAGAAACTGGCGGGATGAAGAGTCTGCCCGAAGGCAAGGATGAAGCTGACATAAATGCGCATGCGAGAATGATCAGTTTTTGTTACTGTAATCAATTCGATCGTAGGAAGTTTTTATCCCGTCCTTGTCCTAATCGAAACCTATTTTTGCTTTTGCAGTAGTCATGCTTGACCTCAGTTATAAAAGCTCGTTATAAGCATCATTATTATTATGGAAGTTATGAAAGGCAATGTTTCCATCATTACATGCCTATCTTGTTCCTTACAATGCAATGTCATTTGTCGAGCTTTATGTGGGAATATGTTAGCAAGATGAAGTACAGTAGGTTCCAGCGTATAAGAAAGCCCCCTTCAGAAGAGAGAAGTCTCATTTTCTTCACAAGAAAAAATTCTACGTCTGAAATTAAGATGTTTCTTATTTTTAGGTTTGCCATAGTATATTCCTAAATGCCAAAAAACTATTCCCATTAATGACTTTAATGGAAGGTAGTGTCCTCAAAACAGGATGAGCATTTTCAAAATTAAAGATCCACACAACGAAAAAGTAAAAGAGGCTAATTGCAGTACAAAATATCCGGTTTTCACGAAGTCAGCCTGTACTGCATCGAAAAAGTGGTACAATATCATCGTACAATACTACCAGTAGTGTTCAATATGCATGCATGCACGGTGCTATCACGTACATTGACTTGGTTTGATTTGATGGTACCTATGTGTAAGAAACTTTGACCCTGATCATGAAAATGTCCCTTTAAATAAGAAACTTTCTGAGGCCTCACATTTAAAAATGGTTTCTTATACGCGGCAACCTACTGTATTTTAAAAGTTGAAAACTATTGCAGACATTTGTCTATATTTTATAGCCAATGAGTGTTTAATTTAACTGAAGTAGTCTGCAGAAATGATAAAGGTCAAAGGAAGATATTGTCTGTTTTGTGATGTCTCCTGTCAACATCAATGACGTTTGTAGTTAAGGTAGACATTCGACGGGTCTGTTGGTACATACATTCAAAAGTGAATTGGGCTCCAAGCTCCAAGACTGTGTTCTAACAGCACTAATTATCAATTATGTAAAATAAAACATAGATATAGAGAAGTTATCATGCTAGCTTTCTCAACTGCAACATCTTTTGTTACAGTTTCTCTACCAAGAAGGCGAAGAAAGGGGAGAATCATAAAATGCTTGAATTTCACTTGATACCCTAGTTTGGAAAACAAGTCAACATGTAACATTTCGCCAGTAATAGATTTATGCGAAACTCCAAATTTACCTATGTTTTCCAACCGCGAAAACTAATGAAACATGTAACTTTTCGTCCTAATAAATCTATGGGAAACTCCAAATTTACCCATGTTTTCCAACTGTGAAAACTCATGTGTAAATTTCCCTGCCGTTTCCTTCAAGAAAAACAGACGTTTATCCGTAATTTCCAACTTGGGAAATCAGGCGTTTATTTTAGAAAATTCATGGGAAAACGAAATGTGCTTTTAACCGCAATTTAACACCTTGGAAAACAATAGTGAAACTCGTAGTGTACACATGATATTTTTTTGGATTATGCTTGGAAACTAGACTTTTAACCATAGTTTCCTACGAAAAAATTATGTGTAAACCAGATCACTTCTTGCCGTGTACGTGGGCTGCCCCTTTAAATGCAAACATTTCTTATCCAGATCCCCAGTCGTTCATGAGCACCTCTGTTGACATTGAAGACAATGGAAGTATTAATACATCATAACAAAGTCTTTTTAACCAAATACATCAAACATGGACCTGGGGTCGTATTGTCGTACGATCTTGGGTTGTAAGTGCCGGGTCGCAGAGTCCTCGGGTCCGGCCAAAAGAACTTCTCATTTTTTTGTGCAAACGTGCTGGGGCTGATTTTCAGTATTGCGAGTTGGCAAGCTAACGGCTGCACGCATGATACAACCAAAAAGACCTTAGAAATGATCTTACAGGAGAAAATCGGCCCATTATGTGACCTTTTTGTGCATAGTTCTCGTTCAGGGTTTGTAGTGTTACAAAAGATGATAATGCTAGAAGGAAATTAGTTATGAAGTCATTTGCTAACTCGTTGCAAAATAGACCTAGGACCGATAACCAATACTTTCAGACCAGACCTGGTAACATAACATGGTCATCGACGTTAAAGCAGACTTTGCTTGTCTTTCATTATTATCTATGGACATCTACATAAGTTTGAAGTCATGGAAAAGCGATCAATCAGGGGAGTAGCAAAGGCAGTTACTGGATTGCATTATTTTCATCCAACAGTAGAACCCAAGAAATAACTATTTCGTCATCAAATGCCACTTGTTTTGCCAAATTCGGACTCTGCACACCTCAGTTATGTTACTTAGCTTGGCCTCAGCGGTGAGTGAATTGTTGAACTGTTATTGAGGTTACTTCCAAGTCACCCCTTTTGCAATAACCGAGGACTCTCCCTTGCTGTGATGAATTTATATTTGGAATTCTGTGGACTTGCCTAAGTCGTCATAGAAGAAAGAAAGCGAACACACTCTTCCTTTCCTCCAGGACGACTTGGGCAAGTCCAGGAAATCTGGAAAACATTGCATAACATACTTTAATCATACTCCACTTTGGTAGCGTAGCTTGGTCAAAGAACAGTCAAGCTTTATACTTGCAATCAAAGATCCTTTATACGGGTAAACAGGATTTTGGTTGTGGCCTTGAGCCAGTCATCCCGTTAACATTTGGAAATGATGACTCTGTGTTTCTAGGGTCACAGGTCTGATTTTTACGGTATGCCATTTTGGCCGAAGTTGAGAAACTTAGGCTATGCGTATGGCCTTTAAAATCGTCAAAAATCAGTTTCAAGAGTAATCACTTTGTAACTTGAGCTAAATCTTCACTAAGAATTTAGTAAAGAATCTATATGTTGTAATCAGTAAATTTTAAGCAGAAGACTTAAAAAACTACAAGAGCAAACTCTGAATTTGTAGCAATGCGACAAAACCAAGAGGAGAGCCTCTGCAAAATAGGGCAATAACTTCGTTGTATCTAACGTGAGCATCGAAATACTTTAACACGAGCGAGATAGATACTGCAGCTAACATAATATCAACTATTTGCAAGCTTTTACTCCCTTGGTGTTTGGCAAAAGCAGCTGCAAAACTTGTTTTTAGCTCAGATTGAACGCTGCCATCAAATTTCTATGGCTGCCATCAGCATCCACAAAGAAAGGTCGAAGGTTAAGGCCTATTGTTGAATTGAATTGCTAAAATTTGGGTACAAAACCCCTTCTTACATTACCCCAAGACACTGTACGAAGAAAAGTATTGGACCCCAGGCAAGCCTTTATCGTCAGCTATTTTTCATCGTTTTTCTGAAATTTTTGGAGGTAAGCAGTAGGCGTGAGGAGCTGCGTGCGGGAAAGTGTCACAAACAGGAATGTGCGTAACAAAACTCTTCATCGCTTATATATATATAGATTAAGACATAGAATATTATAATTTGCGGTAGCACTACTCCTTGCAAAGCAAGATTGAAAGTATAGACTTGGCGTCTGTAATATTCTTCTAATATTGTCATTATAGCACTAGCTAGCAGTGTTATTGTCACAACAAAAAGGTACCTTTTAGCTGTTATCGATTCCTGGTACCGAAAAGGATGACATATTGCAACGTATCGATCGAGCGTTACGAAATAAGTCAAGCAAAACGATGCTACTCCTCCAAAGTGGACAGCTATGGTTGTGATTGCTACTAAGTTACTTATATCATTGTGTGATGACATATTAAAGCAAATTGAGATAAATAACGGTTGAATGATTACTCCAGTGTACAAATCAGTTGCACACAATGCACCAACCAAGACGTTCGATGGAGTATGGAGTGCACGGGTCTTCACAAATGTGAAAATGCAAATTGCATTTCCTGCTATCGTCCACAAAGCAACTAGAACATCAATAAACTTGATACTTGAAATGATAGTCTTCAATGTTTCTTTTCCTTGCAGATCTTCTTGGCTGTGACATCCCATTATTTCACTGTAGAATGTTTCTACGAAATAAAGCTGTGTGTTTGATGAAGTTTTTATGTGACTTCGTCCACCTAGTAAGATATAATGAAAAATGGTGATTTGATGTCTATTCCTTGAGTGAAAGAGCTTAACTGTTATGACACCAAAGAAAATTGCTATGAAATAGAATTGCTCTCGGTGAAATATTCATTTGAGTTTGTTTTGTTCAATCAAGATAGATAGAGGACTTGGTGTAAATGAAACGTGTTTTTCAATGACCTGTCCCTGGTGTGAAATGGCTTCACCGTTATGACAGCAAAGAAAGTTGCTGTAAGTTGCAATAGACCCCTTTCACAACGACGTCAATTCTTTTGAAATTCTTCCAGGAACATCACTTGCTTCGATTTAATGTGGATCGAAATCTCAAAAGCGTGCATTGCTCTCAGCAACGCATGAAATTGTTTTGTACGTGTAGTTGCAACATAACGATACGATGTAGATTTCTCGCTGCACAGGGAGTCACATCTTTTGCCTCGAATTGAACGTTATTGTGAAAGGGGTCTATTGCTCTTGGTGAATTATTCAGTTTTTAGTTTGTCCAATCAGATAAGATAGATTAGTGTAAATGAAACATGTTCATCCATGACATGCTTATCCTTAGTGTAAAGAAGCTCCACAGTTATGACACACAAGAAAGTTCTAAGATATAATTGCTCTTAAAGAATTATTCAATTTCAAGTTTTTTCAATGTGGGTAAAAAGAGGACTTGATGTAAATGAAAAATATTCATTCATGACCTGCCTCTGGTGTGAAAGAGCTTCGCCGTTATGACACCAATGAAAGTTCCTGTACGATACAATTGCTCTTGGCGAATTATTCATTTGACTTTGCCCAATAAGGATCGATAGAGGACTTGATGTAATAAAACACGTTCACCAGTGGTCTTTCCTTGTATCAAAAACTTATCCGTGATGATCGTAAAGAAATTCCCTCTGAAGAAGAATCGCTCTGTTTGAGATATTCATTTGAATTTTGTCCATACATGAATTATAGAATACTTGATGTAATGAAAAATATTTATCTAAGATCTATTCCGTTATGACACAAAATGGTGTTTCTCATTTAATTTTATCCAATCAGGATAGAAAAAGGATTTGATGTAATGAAACAGGTTTATCCATGGTCTGTTCCTACTGTGAAAGAGCTTATAACAGATCTGACACCAAATTCTTCAAGAGACACTTGCTCTCCAAAATCCGCCCCCTTCCAAAATCAATTTTTTGAGTTCATGACCCAAGAGGATATGTCTTACACAACTTTGTATTGGCCTTAGCACATCAACCTTTCACCAATTCAAGCAAATTTTTAGAGATACTATTAACCCAATATGCCTTATCAACGATGATAATGTGGATATGGAACATTTTTTGTTGATCTCTCCATCCTTTGACGTTCAACGAGGAGATATTCTCACTTGATTTCTTGTATTAGTAGGACCATTTTGACTCAGTAACCCTTCAAACGAGGTTTTAACGCAACTGCTTATGTATGACAATAAGAACTTCCCTGATGAAATCAATACCGGGTGAGTCAATAGAAACGCCCGGCGTTTGGAAAAATCCTGATCCCTGAATATCAAAGCAATGATGTTAAAAACTATCCTGTTTTATCCCCGATGTGTCATATTAGGTTCAGTAATTTACCTAGCTTGAATCGGTCATTCTTTCCCGTCGAAGTAGGAGATTTTCTGCAGAAAGCCCCTTTCGAAAACCTGCAAAAACGAGCGAAATCAGCAAGCAAAATTTCCCTTTGTTCTCCTTCCTAGCTATAATGACTCTTGGATGTGCTCATGTATTTTGTCCTCGCGGGAGAATGGAATCCCCCGGAATAAGTTATTCATACTAGGGGGAAGACTTTTCAACCTACCAAAACAAAAGCACGTGCTAAAGCGTGCTGAATGTCATCGCTGTGAGGTAAATACATGATGGATTTTTGCTTGTAATTTTAGCACTTTTTTTAAGGTTTCTCAAAGGGATTCATTTTTTGAAAATTGCCTACAGAATCTGAACGGAGTGACTGATTTTAGTCAGAAAAATTTCTAAAAATAATTGAACATGTTAGCTATTTAATCAGATATTGTAAAATATCGTTGCTTATGTAATCAGGGAGCAGTACCTTTCAAACGCCGGGCGTTTTTTTTTCTCACTCTGTAGAAATATCATTGAGTTAATTCTACGTTAATTCATTTATAAATTTTATTTATCTTATTCATTATTCTTTTAATTTGTTCAACGTTTTGCCATCTGTCACGCTACCACCAGGTCCCCTTTTTGGTGAAATTTCCTCTTTGATTAGTTCTAAATAGTTTTACTATGTCCCTTTCCTTCCTCATGCCATGGGGTGGATAAAACACCTTGCTCCTCGTGGCATCTTATTCGTAGTATTATAGAATACTTTTTAAGTTGTGTAGTAACTATCGTGCTTTGTAAATTTTTAAGTGATGATATAAAAAAACACCAAACAAAGTTCTGTAAGATATTACCCTCGGGCGTCCAAAAAAGGGTGCTTCCGATTGAAAATCGCCAAACTTTGATCATGAAACCTACCATAAAATGTTCATTTTGATCTTCTTTGTCAATGTTCTGAATATATCTAAACTGCATCATATGTTGAGTTTATCAATCAAAAGACATGCAATAATGCATTGAATACGTCGTCCTGAGCTATATTCTTAAAGCAACATCCTTAATCTTGCCTGCAAGAGCCATTATATTGAAATTTTCATTAACCTTTACGTCCACAATAGGATTTTGCGTTTCATTCTGACACTTATGACCAAATGAGATTTTGAATGTAGAAAAAGAAACTGCTCATGTAAGTACCAGTTCTTTTTGCAGTATGCTTCAAAACCAGGCAGCGCAATAAAGAGCTAAATTTACTAACCCTATAGTGGTTGAGCCATCTGATGCGTCTTATTTTGATTGGTGGAGGGCAAGAACCCCTCTACCCAGCTCTTGACTGGTAAAAGATATCTAGAGAAACCAATTTTGGTTTGCTAATAGCCTAAGGCATGTACTTATTGAAAATGTAAAAATTCCATGGTAAAGAAAAGCGGCGAAAATGGCCAAAATTGTGAAGATCACGATAAAATTAGATCTGGAACATAATTTCCATCCAAACATGATAATTATGATAGCATACATTAAAAACAGTACAAAACAAAAGAAATTTGCAAACTATTCAATTTTTGCTACTTTTCCTGCGATAACTGAAATTTGAGAATTTGCGATTTTCCCGGGGTCCATCAAAGAAAATTATCTCCCTGCCCATCATTTGTTAAATTATTTCAATGAAACTTTCTGAGCAATTGCACAATAGGTAGTTGTAGAAATTCAAGAAGTTTCTTGGTCACAAAATTTCTGCGGACAGAGTTATTGAAAAATTCTCCTGGGGGGGATTCCCCCCAGCCAAAATAGGGTTAAACGAAATCAACTGATCAGCTATGGCAGGAGAAACGATTCGGTTTTGATCTAAATACTAAAACAGAGAAAAAAAAATCGTAAGATTTTGTTGATATTTCAAACAGGAGTACTTCTTTGAAACACCAGATATTGGGTGAAATATCTTCTTGACTTGACCAGTGAGAAGAGATAAAAGTCTTGAACATTTTGAAAAAGCTTAGTTTCATGCAGTGTAAGTATGTATGTAAAATTTGCCATCAAAGTAATAAAAAAGGACTAAAAGATCATAAAACATTAAAGGAAAAAATGAAAATATCTAATTACAAATGTACGCCATAATAAAAATTTAAAAGGCAAAATATAAGTTAAAAACACCCCCAGTTTGAAAATGGTAGGGATGGCATTAATAGGTCAATACAACCTTGCTTCCATAATGATCCCCCCAGAGAGGTGTCTATGAAAGAAAAGTTTTCACAAAAAGAACAGAAAAACAATGTTATTGCTGAAAAGTTTACAGTAATGTTGCATTTTTTATATTGTTGACGGATAAATTCTGTTAAAACAAAAACAAATCTGGGAAACTGAGACAAACAACTTGAGACAAACCTGAAAAATGTTTGATCAATTCCGCTCTCCTTGCTTTTCTTACTGCAGAACACAAAATTGGCATTAAAACACGCCAACAGCAGCCTTCCAAGACACCACAATTCAAACCAGAAAACAAACTGCTAAGATTGATGCTTTATTTCTTTGAAGTAATTTCTTATTCTTCGAGCCAGAACAACAATATTCTGAAAGGATTTATTGCATGCAAGAGAATTCATTTAATATGCAGTTCAACTGTCTTCCATGACTCTAATTGGATGAGGCTGATGGCAGCGTTTACCTGATACCTATTTTTCTTATTCAATTAGTGAAAATCCAAAAGGCAATTAGCTAACAGCATGATTACAGGTACTCGGATGGAAGCAAGAAATGCTGTTTTTCATGTACTTTTTCATAAGACACTATTTGTTTCTTTTTATCATTACAAGCAGCGGCAGCTGGTCAATTATTTAGGAAGACCAGGAGGGCTGGTCATTACTTCCGGGTAAGTCAAAAGTTTTCCTGCTCAAAATGCAACTACGCCTGATGATATCCATGCAATATATAATTCAAAGGTGGACATGTTTTAATCTATCTTAGGATGTACCCGAGTGAAAATGGCCACTCTGTTTTGAAATTGTGAGTAAGTTGCTAGTATATCCGAGTGCGACTTTCACTGACTGGAACATGACAACACGGTTATCATGGAGACAATGCTAAGAATAGAATGCCAAGATTTTTTTTACAGTTTTGATAGAAAGTTAAACATACTGACTCTAAGAGGCATTCAGCAAACAAGGAAAGTGTATGAATGAGACCGCCGATGATCGGCGATGAATTATTACGATTTAACTTTCTGTGTGCGCAAGAGGAGATGACAATCCATCAGACAAAGCATAGTCCCTTCGTTGGCTGTTGTTGGTTAGAGAGTTTACGAAACCAGGAGGGCAAACGCCAGCCAGAACGTCATCTGATATTCTGCAAAGGAAGCATTGTTTCCATACGCTACCTATGATATATCATCCAAAAGGCCAAAATGAGGCTTCCTGTGAATCAGAAACGCCAGAAAACCATATTTTTTTTCTTTGAAGAATAAAAATTCAAAAAGACTGAGCTTTAGGGTCTCCAAATTGTGGAATTGAAAAGGACAACTTCAGAGACTTTCAAGGGAAGAAAATTCGAAAAGAAAGCAAGGAATCTTTTGAATCTAAAGTTCTGAAACAAAAGCAACATTTCGTGGCAGTTGCTGTTGCCGTCTTTATTTCGTAAACTCCCTATTAGATTTTTGGAGTGCAGGGCAGGTAAAATCCTATGGTCGGTCGTTGTTGAGAATGCAAATTAGGTTTGGTGGTCTCACCTATTCTTGTGAAGCCTTCTGCAAAGGCAGTCCTGATTTAATGAGGGGGTAGTGTTCTTTTACAGAACTAGGTAAAGAGGATATCAGCATTCAAGGTTTTGAGAGATACACTTGCGCCAAGTCGAAGGATCATGGTAAAACCTACCAGTATTTCGTCATGGTTGCAGTTTATGTTACTATTCGTTCCCACCCTTTAAGTGATATAGAGGTAGGGCCGTCGAGAGCCAGCTCTGGCCCTGGAGTGATCCACAAGATCAGGTCCTAAAGGGGGTTTGGAAATTTTCTGTGACCACGCCCTTCAGAGTCTCGGAAAACCAGGGAAACACCCTTTTAAAGAAAATTAATTCAGAAAAATAGTTGGATTATTCCATGGCAAATTCATCGAAAAATACGGTATTGATGAATAAAGGACACCGTTCAGATTTTACCATAATAATAAATTTATATGGACCTATATTTCTACGGGCCCCTTGGGGCCCGGGCCCTGGACTTTTTACACCCCTACCCCCCTCTCGACGGTCCTGTATAGAGGTAAATGAAAACTAGGCCATCAAGAGCGATCTCTTTCCGGAGTGTTTTGGAGGTTGAAGGTAGTAACAATAGAACAATAGGATAGTATATTTGAGACTTCGAGAGATTGAGAATCGAGAGATATCAAATTGAGCTGAGATCGTTGGAAATTTTTAGAATCGATAGAACTTATCGTTAGAGACAGAGAGAAGAAGAAAACAATCGTATCAATACTGACACTTGTTAAATCGTTGAACCATTCGAATTCAGATGCTGTTGACGGAGAGCCTTTTGATGTACATATGTAAATATTTCTGACATTTTATTCGCGCGTTTTATGGACGCTCCAACTTTTCGATTTCGCCGAAGCACGTTTATAGTCTGAGACTGCGTTCACACGATGCCGGCACATTTTGAAAACGGTGAAAAATTCGACGGATAGGCCTCCTGTTCACACGAAAACGGCACATTTTTTGCCGGCAGATTTTGAAAACGGTAGATTTTGAAAACGGAACCGTAATCGGCATAAATTTGAAACAGCATCGTTTAAACACTCAACAAAGATGAAAACAGAACATTTTTCGACACTTTTGGATCGAGACAGGTCTATTCTTAGGGTGTAGGTACTATTCTTTGGCATCAAATCCTGCAACGAGTTTTTATCGTCAAATGTCCTACCGTTTTCAAAATGTGCCGGCATCGTGTGAACGCAGTCTGAATCTTGGAAAGTTTCGGTGAACCCAATATTACACAACACGAAGAACACAGAGGATAAAGCGTATTTTCAAATGGAGCATTGTGCCGAATTAATCAAAAAGTTTACCCATTTACCGGGCTTTGGAATAAACGGTGCAGTAAATCCCCGTGTATAAGAAGCTTGCTTGAGACAGAGGTTGAAATGAGCTCTTATTTCAAAGGCGCTAACTAGCCTCACTACATAAGGACCCTAACAATCTTGTTCCCAGAGTGAGTTCGTTGCTCTGGAATAGACATGGACGTTTCACCTCCCTCAAGAGTTATAAGACATTGATTTTCAAACAAATAAGAAATATTTTCAATCCCAAGGCAATTAATGGCTAGAGGATATATATCTCTCACCCATGAGAAATTGCATTCCCTTCACAAAATAATTTGATTTTTCGGCTTTTAACTAGAATTTGAATGACTCAAATCTGTGAATTAGTCTTGGTGTTATGAATTTTCAAAAGTGGGAACTTTTTTCTGGCTCACCCGGTACTATGAGTCTCTATTGCCTGAAGGGCCATCATCAAGTCAAAGAGCACAGGGCAACAAGAGACTCATCATCATAAGTCTACTTTACCGACGTCCTGAAACCTGATTTTATGGTGCAGCAGTTCTAGAAAACTGACTCTTAAGGCATTTTAGACCCAGTGGTTGTGAGAAAACATCAGCAGGTTATTTAGGCCAAATTGATCTTTTAGATGCTTTCTAAAAAAGAATGCAAATCAAGCGACAGATTGATACATTTTGTAGAAGGCTCGAACTTACACATTAGTGATAGAAGGTCCAACACTACTTAATCCAAGGACCGAGATAAAGGGGGGTCCAGGGGGGCCATAGCCCCCTCAAAATTTTCATTAGTTGCTTCAGTAAATCTTTAATTCTTTTTATTATTTTAGTATCTCAGAATATCAGATAGATACTCCATGTACTTATGTCGGGTATATCTCGTTCGATTTCTACCTTTCACTAGTCTGGGAAGCTCTTTGGGGGTATTTATATGCTAACAAACTTGTTTCACACCAGAAAAATGACGCTATTAACTCTACCGTGGCCTTTGGTAAATTAGGCTTTTTTACCGTTGGGAGTATGTGTACATCCCAATGTAGATTTACCTGTAAAAAGTTAATTGAAGAACAAAAATTGGCGTTGTTATAAGCAAATCTGAAGAACATGGTCTCAATTTTTTCCTTGGGGGGGGGAGTATCCCCAGACCCCTTCAAGGTTTGCCTGGCTTTGCTCTTCACCCGGTTTGCCTATGGCCCCCTCAAGTAAAAAATTGTATCTCGGTCCTTGACTTAATCGAACTTTTTGGAGAGCAGCAAAGAGCAGCTGAAAGGTTTCAAATAGAATCAGTACGGGGTTTTACCGTTTCTACAAGCGTAGAGAAATGAGTCGTAGTTGCAGCGTTCTCAGTTCAGGCAAAGAGCGAAACTACGACATGTAATCGAGCCTAGGCACTAAAGCTAATTTCAGAAGAATTCATTTGAAGGGCGCCTTGAATAGACCTTTTCAGAGTCTTCAAAAAGATCCTCAGCACCATTATTGTTCTGGTAGGGCTTTTATGGACCTAATAACTAATTAGGGAGGAGGATCAAACTTTAATAACCAATTGTGACCAAAATGAACTTCATAACAACAATCAAATACCAGCTTTACCACCCTTGCAGCAAAAAGCCTATTTTGCATCAAATTTAGTAAATTACAACGCGCACAATTTAGGAAAAACAGACTGTAGGTTCTTATTTTGGTACGTTCTTATCTCGGGGGGGAGGGGGGTACTCATATATGTTTTTTGTACGGGAACGTGCCGCTGAACATGGTATCATTTTCAGGATTCCGACTCTTGGTTAGGGTATCATTTTTATAAAATTCGGCTCTATGACAGGGTCCATACTTGTCATTTTTGACTCCGAAAGATCCTTTTAGGCCATTTGCACTCTACGAATGTGATTCAAAAAGCTTGGTTGGTAATATTTCCAAATTTTTCGATAGATTTCTTACAAATGTTTCTTTGTAGGACACAATTTTTTTGAAGAAGCAAAGGACAGGGTATTTTTTAAGAAATTTTTTCTCCGGGACAGGGTATCATTTTCAGGATAATGACTCCATGACAGGGTAGCTTTTGAAATTTTCCAGCATAGCTGTTTGTCAAAACAAATGTGTTGTGTTGTTCAATCAGTCAAAGATCAACTTAGATATAACAATTTTGTTTGGTAAGACCACTCATCTTTAAGACCCAGAAATTAGAAAGTGGCTAAAAATTACAATATTGAGAACAAGAATTCCACACTTAATTCTGGTCCATGCTTTACTTGCTATTGAAATTAAGTTCTATTTCTTAAAGCTGAAAATTGCATTAAGTATGAATTTCAATGCCACATAAATCATGGACCAGAAAGGAACGTGGAATTTTCGATTCAAATGCAAACCTCGCAGAAGCATTTATCTAATTTTTGGATGTCAAGGATGAGTGATTTTAGGAAACAAAATCTCAAAGTATAAGTTAGCCTTTGACTGATATAGATGGAAAATTGGAACATCGTTTGGCAAGCGCAGCTTGATGATAAGTCTTAGGGCGAGTACGACGACGAAAAACATGTTCAATTTGCTCATATTTCATTAGTTCATTTGCTCATTATCAATAAAGATGACAAGTCCATGTTAAATTAAATAAGTGACAAGTCCATGTTATTAGTGAAATAAATCAGGAGACAAGTCCATGTTAACATAAATCAAGTGGCTAAGCCATAATAACTAAGTACGTTTCGAACCTTCCTATGTCCATCCTCAGCAAGTTGACTGGGTGGAATTACGATTAAATACTAATGTGGTACACGCTGTGCACGGGGGGGGGGGGGGTTCTCGGCTAAATTTCGGGTAGGGGGGTGCCGCCCACAGTTTGAAAATGTAACCGTTGGCTAGACCAATTTTTGTGAAAATGATACCCTTGGCTAGACTAATTTTTCCTTCAGAAGTGCTCTGAATTGGCATTTTCTAGGCAAAACTTGCCAAATTTTCGATTTTCGCATTTTCTAGACCAAAATTTTTAAGAAGTTGGGTTTTTTTTACAAAAATTACCGAATTTTGACATCTCTTTGACCAAAATTCCCAAAAAGCATACCATTGCCTAGACCTAACTCGACTAAAATTGCCAAAAAGTACACCCTTGGCTAGACTAGAAGTCCGAAAAAGTATACCCTCGCGGGCGGCACATCCCCAGGTACCTTTACTATGGAAGAACCCCCCCCCCGTGGCGCTGTGGTACAACATGGATAATTTTCCACAGATGTAAAATTATTCACATAGTCCACAGCCCGTCAAACGGGTAAACCTTAGTTTGACACATTCAGTATTTCATCCCAGGGGGGTACTCCATAACTTTCAATGCGGTCCATGTCAATACTTGGGGTCCAGAATTTTACGTTAGATCAATATTTGGGATCTGTGAATTACAACATGAACAAAATTCAATATTTGGGGTCCACAAATCTGAAAAAAGGAACAATCATGGAAGTTTACACGGGTCTCCACAATATTAGACTCAATATTTGGGGTCCCCAAACATTACGCATAATATTTAGGGGTCAGCAAAGAAATAGTGGCATAGATCCCCCCGTATTGAAAGTTAGGGAGTACCCCCCTTGGGTGTTTCATGTTGATGTAAACAAAATTTTCAGATACAGATAGCCTATTGTTTGATTATTATCTTCCTTTGAGCTACTTTTGGGTTTTGTCGACAGCTAGGCTGATGACGGTTCGTCCTAAATTTCGCTCTACTTTTATGTTTTTGATCCGAACCTTTTCACTCAGTCTACTTAAAAACAATTCAGTTCAATAAAATGAAGGTAAAATATCACGTTAAAGGAAGTGTGCAATGGTAAATAGGCTTCTCTATGAATAGAACAAGGAATATGCGCAAACACAGCATTGTTTCTTTAGCTATCGATGATTAACAACACGTGTGGACCATCAATTTCAATGGGTTATTTTTAGATTTTTCTGCTCTGTGCAAATGCAGGCTTATATCCTTGCACAAACCCTTTAAGTAGATAAGTAGGTAAATCATTTTTGTAATTTGGAGCAAAAGCTTGGACGAATTTTTTGTCTAGTCGACAACCCAAGCTTTTAAGGCAGACTGAATTTAGAGGTCAGCAATCTGCATGGAAAGTTGTGCAAGAAAATCGAAGTGTGATTTTGGATACTTGGTCCTGTTAGTACAAGTTTCCACGGCGCAAATCTTTACATAGCGATTTTTCTGGTCTTTCAGGAGATGAAAGTCAAACCCATAGCTAGTTTGCAGTGGGGTGTCAGGTACTTGAAAAGGAGACAAACCCTCTTCTCTGTTTTCAAAATCAAAATTTAAAAGGGATTCAGCGGACAATATTGTGACGATGATCTTCGTAGGAATTCACACTATAGAAACACTGCCAGGAAAGCATTTTATCAATACTTGATGATAATTCAAGTAATATCAATACACTGAAGGTTTTCAAAAGAAACAGATATCATATTCAGCATTGGTTTCAAAATCTTTAGAAAGGCGGGTGTTAGAGTTTTTACTTCCTTTTTTAAAATGAATGGCCCCAAAGAAACTTCAGCTATTTCACTTTTTCTGTACCTTTCGAATTTGTGAAATTTTCAATACCTTCAAATCTGAAAATTTGGACTTTTCTCCTTCTGTAAAAATTCAAGAATAAATTTTGAAAGAAAACCTAATGCTGTCATAAGTTCTATATTTCTTGGGGAG
This sequence comes from Aurelia sp. 3 sensu Dawson et al. (2005), assembly GCA_964020215.1. Taxonomy (NCBI): domain Eukaryota; kingdom Metazoa; phylum Cnidaria; class Scyphozoa; order Semaeostomeae; family Ulmaridae; genus Aurelia; species Aurelia sp. 3 sensu Dawson et al. (2005). The sequence goes on from OZ026593.1 coordinate 4,935,606, forward strand.
AAATATGAAAACAACTTAATCCTATTTTGGTTGGGGGGTTGGAAATTTGCCCCCTAGTAGATGTTTTTGAGAATAACTCTGCCAGGAAGAATTTATAGCCATGAAACTTCTTAACTTTTCTGCAACTACTTATTGTGCAACTTTTCAGAAGTTTCATTTAAATATGTTGAGAAATTAGGGGTCGGGAGACAATTTTCTGGGACTGACCCAGGAAAAATTGCAAATTCTCAAACCTCAATTATCTCGAAAAACGGAGCAGAAGTGGAATATTTCGCAAATTTCTTTTGTAATGTAGTGTTATTTGATGCATTCTATCACAAGTATCATGTTTGGATGGAAAATGTACTCCAAATTTAATTTCATCTCGATTTACCTGACTTTGGCCAATTTCGCCGCTTTTCTTGACCACACAAAGGAAAATGCTGACGTGAGCAAAAATGATGGCTATTTTTAGGTTAATTTTTGTATTTACGGAACTTACATGCCTGAGGATTATAGCACACCAAATTTGATCGCTCTACAGTCAAGAGTTAGGTACGGGGGGGGGGGCTCTTTTGCCCCCCAACCAAAATGGGACTATCAAATAGCCCAACCACTACCACTATAGGGTTAAGAATTGTTGGTAACCATATTGCAAAGTTACAAATCAACAAACTCTAAATTTGCTATTAGGACAAAACCAGGGCTGCACACCATCAGTGCAAAGTATACTGTACAATTACAAGCATAGCATTATCTGCAACTTTACAGGTTTATAAAGAAAATCACACAATTTGATCAAGAAGCTGCAACATAAGAATCCCATGTTGATTCATGAGTTATCAAGTTTTGACGGAGCTCTCAATGTTAATTTTGGTATTGTTGCGATAACTTGGACTATATAGAGAGTCTAATGAAGCAGTTTCCACTAGAATTTGTCAAATCTGTTGCGTTTTTTCTGGGACACCTGGTAGCTAAAATTTCTTTCAAGCAATTCAGTTATTAAAGGGAATAGACATAGGTATATCTCATAATCGCTATAAATAGGCCAGAGAAACGCCGACAATCAATTGTTTCTTTAGCTACACAATGAAACCGGATGCGTCTAAGCTGTCGAGTACAATAGATTATATTTGTACGTGAAGAGTTATTTGGCTAATTTAAGCGCGTGATTTCGTGATTTTGGTATTTTCGACTCGTGAATTCGTGATCGAAGACTCCGCCGTGCAGCGTGATCGGTCAAAAATTTGGTCGATATTTCGTGAAATGGACTTTTAAAGTACGTGATTGTGGCTTTAACTTCGACAAAAAATGCAGTTTTCCAACGTTTCATAAATTTGTTTTCATATTTTTAATGTATCTGAAAGCATGGTAATCATACTTTGCCTTGCCAAAAATGCAAATCACTGGTGATGTGGCTCGTGGATTTATCCCCTATCAAGTTAACCAGTATTTTGATCCTCCATTGTCTTGCAAATTTCCTTTTCCTCATCTGTCATCTCGGATTCTTCCTTAATGCATTTTAGGAGGTTATCCTTGATCTCCTGGCTGCGATCCCTTCCAGCTATGTTACCAATCTCCTGCATTGTAACTCTTGTATATCTGTCATAAAGATCAATAGTGGATTCTTGTGCTCTGCTTAAATTGACTACCACATTTCCGAGCTCGTTGATTATTTTATCAATGCCTCTTAGGATGATTCTTCTAGCACGACCATTGAACTTCGCCACCCCTTGAAGCTTCAAGACCCAATTGTTTCTCTTATTTGGTCGCTTTTCCAAGGTGATTTTTGTTTCGTCCCCATCAATGTCACACGGATCAAGAAACTTTTCTCTCCCTATTACCAGGAAATCATTAGCGCCACCGCGGAGATTGATTTTGGTTCGAGTCGTTACGATATTATCTGGGCACTTAAGCACTGCACAGTCATTACCTCTTCCTCCTCTGTACACACGTGTTGTAAAATCAACGTCCAGTTTGACTCCATCGAAGAATCTGATATCAAGATCAGCTGCTTTGCGAGGAGCCATCATGCAAGAACCATCTTGATTGGATGCATGAATTTCCACAGGACACTTGGAATTAAGGAAAACTTTAGCAAGAAGGACCTTGCCATCTTCTCCACCTTTCGGATGTTCTCCTTCCGGCTCTCCACTGCATACATCTGATTTTTTGCCGAGAACGTCTTTGATGTACCTCTTTTCCTCCTCGTGTGATTTTTTCAATGAGCGTTTTCCACTGGATCGTTCTCCGTATATTTTTATTTTGTCTTTGCGATACAGTATATCATTTGCATATGCACCGGTATTAAAGTTTGTTAGTTTCAAGACAGGCGTATGATCCTCACAACCAGAGTTACTATTATCAGTACCATCAATTACTTTGAAGTTTATAGTCGCTGATTGGCTTGCGAGGTCTGAAACATCAATCTCGTAGGTTGCTGAGCCATGGAATTTAATAACCGTAAAGTCAAATGTTGTCACAGTTGATCTCCTTCGTGTCGGAGTTTTCGCATGGAGTTTGATATAGTCGTCAAATGGAGACCCTGCAAGAATGCTCACACCTCTGATCAGTGCAACATCTTGTTTCTGACCGACTGACCCATATTTGTACCGCAAAATTTCATTTTTACTGTCAAACTCGATCCCTTTGATAGGAGAATCATTAGCCATGCCGTTGAAAGACAATGTGTTTTCACCAGTTCCAAGTGTAACTTCAAGCGCATAATTTGGATTCTCAAAGTCTCCCAGTCTTCCGTCAATGTTCAGAGCATCGTTTCCTGCTCCAGTGACAATTGTTATTTTCTCACCTCTGTCTAAGTTTGGCATGTCCCCTATTGAGATGAGATCATTGAAGGGTTTCGCTGCATCACCACTTTTTGTATCTGTGTAAATTTCCATGCCTCGTAGTTTTGCATTAACATCATTGGCAGTTAAAAAGCCTTCTTGGACCTTGTCAGTGCTTACCAACAGAATTGTTCCATTATATGGTACATCATCGTACGGTTGCTGATCACGCCATTTTTCATACTCTCGGTCCTTCTTAGTGAAGCCATAAAATCCAAAGCCCATCTCTTTTCCCGATGTTAATGTAGACTCAAGCGCAACTCCATCTACAAGATATGGGCACTTTATTAAATTATGTCTACTCCCAGGTGGTATAAACGAACCAAAACCTCGGATTGGATGGTCACACTTCTGTGGTATCTCATTTCTTTGGCGTGGATTTGAATCATAGTTTCTTCCATACTTTATTTTGCTATCAGGATAATCGAACCACTTTGGAAGGTGTCCTTGGTTAGCAATGTAGAGGTCACTTTTTTCGATTTTACTTTCTGAGATGAATTTATTTGCAATGTAAAGCTGCATCCTGGAGTATCTGTCTAGCTCCAGCATCATGAACTCTTTCCTTTCATTGGATTGCCGTTCAACCTCGGCTTGGCTTGGTGGTGGCGTGTACGTCAATTCGATAATTGTAGCTGCTATAGCAAGAGCAAAACCAAGTATTGCTCCTGCGGGACCTATGATTGCTGCTGATGCTGCAAAGTTTAGAGCAAGACCAAATGTTACAACACCCACAACACCAGATGCAATACTAAGAGATGCCGATGCAATGCCTCCGCGATTACATTCACTTGGTGTAGCCACGCAATCTCGAATCGTAGTGCCTAGAGACCATGAATTGACACCGATGCTAACAAGATCAAAGATTGGCCCAAGCACGTTCGCAGCTGCTTTTAATCGGAGCCACTTCTGAGCTTTTTTAATGTGTTTTAGTGTTCTGTGACCATTGGGCAGTGCATCCACATCGCTTTTGAATGCTCTCAAAACGTTTTCTTTTTCATCCCTCAGGAAATTTCCCAGTCTTTCTGGCTGCAGACTATCCAGGAAATCCGTCCTGGCTCCCATGCTCTTCCAAGCATTTGCCGTATTCTGGAAAGCCCTATCGGTTGTAACGACGTCAACGATTTGCTGTGCTATTGGTACAAGGATACCCCCACCAACATCAAGGACAGAGAGGGTGACTATGGCCTGCCTTAATGCTTCATTCACAGATTCAGCATCTTCACCTCGCAAGGCCTTTGAGACCGAGGATACAATCATTGACCTTGAGAATATGCCGAGACCAGTGTTGGTTGCGTGCAATGCTCCGCCAATCTTTTCCAGAGCTTTAGCTGTTCTGAATGCATTGGCTGTAATGACCATAGATAGCAGGAGAAGAGAAATGATGACTGCCTTTGCCATTACGCTGAAGCGTAGCACTTGGTATAAGCAGCTTCTAAGGAAAGAAACAGAATCAACTGATGAATTAAATACTAACGAGTTTCAAGAAAAGTAAGCCTGCTTGAAGGGTCACCAATATTTGATCATAAAGCTGATCTTTAAACAAATCTTTCTTTTGCAAAGCAGATCTAAAGACCAAAATAGTTTTCTGTCGATAACTGATCTTGTGATGTTTTTAAATTAAGTAAGGGCTGTTCGGGTTTGAACCAAACAACAAAAGCATTGATACACTGATAATTACAAAACATAAGAGTACGAGGTGGGAGGCCGGGGGCCGGGGGGGGGCGGTAGCCCCCCAAATTTTGAGAAATTGTCCAATATCAGCCCCATTCGGGCAAAATTTTGTCCTTAGTTGGGCAAAAATGTTGACAAACAATGGGCTTTGTGTTGGACAGCCCCCCTAGATTTTCTCTTCCCGTGCGCTTATGTTACAATTTCAACTTCTTGTTGCAGAGTAAGGTTCTCTTTAGGACATGAATATTTGAAAGAAATGCAAGCAGTGGCGTAACGGAGACAGTCGAGGCCCTTAAGGATTTTTCCACTTGCCCCCCCCCCTAGCTAAGGCATTAGTAAATGGTATCATAGAAACCCTAAAATAACTGCACTGTCCAGTCTAGAAATGAAGTAAAGTTCCGCAAATAAAGATTATACATATTGCAGTGATCTACTCTCATGTGTTGCTGAAGCCAGCGCCAGCCTTATGGCTGGCACAAATGACTGGTATGTTAATATAGATAGGGGCAAGTACACTGGTTTGATTTTCGTTGACCAAAAAAAGGCGTTTGATACAGTAAATCATGATGTCTTACTAAAGAAGCTAGAAAAATACGGAATAAGAGGACTAGAGCTTGAGTGGTTTACTTCCTATTTGCAGGGGAGAAAGCAGTTCTGCAAGGTAAATTCCACCTCTTCTAGTATTAACGCTGTATCATCATCATCATTATCATCATTAATTTATTTACAGTAGGCTGAAAAGTTTTAAAATAGCAACATTACTGCTAATTAAGACCTACTACCTAATTTAAAATTGAAAGAAAATATATTACAAATCGTTTAAAAATATAATTACAACATATCGTAATGTTAGGTACCCAACCTGTGGTATATATGTTTTGCAAAGTCTACAGTGGCAGTTCTCGCCCTTCCAACATTTAATATGGTTTTTGAAAATAGGAAGTGTGCTTGCTTGTTTGACTATATTTGGTAAAGTCGACCAAAGTCTATTTCCAAGGAATGATATAGTCTAAAAAACCATGTGTTGTTGTATGAACTTTTGGAATCTGCGAGTCGTTACCTGGCCTTAGATTGTAACCAGTATTGCGCTCAGTGAAAATATCCTTCATAAAGGGAGGACTTAAGCCAGACTTTGTTTTATAAATTTCGCTCGGTCATAAGCAACTGTAGATTCTTTACGTGAATAGATACCAAATTCCTTTGCTCCAGAAGAGACTCAAGATCTGTTTGATAGTCTTTGTACGCAAAACGCAATGCTCTTTCATGGATATGATTTATTCTATGATTTAAAGTTCGATCATAGAACATCCAAACAAGGGGGCAGTAGCCAAAGTGAGATAAGACAAACGCTTGCATTACCTGCTTCAACTTTTCCGTGTCCATGTAGCAGGATATTCTGGCGAGGGCATGAAGTTTTTGACTGGCTTTTTTGCAAAGAGCTCTGACATGCTGTTTAAAGCTCAATGTTTGATCAAAAATTATCCCTAGGAGCTTCTCCTCTTTGCTTTCTTTCACGCTAGCCTCTCCTATTTTGACGGAGACTTTGTTGCTCTTTCCACCAAAAATCATCAAATGACATTTATCTTCATTCAACTTCATACGATTGTTTGGAAACCATTCACTTATGACGAGAGCGTCATTCTCTAATTTTGCGAGAACATTATCGACGTTAGGACCACATGTATAAATTGTTGTGTCGTCCGCGTAATTACAGACTTCAGTCCCTTCCAGGAACAGAAACAAGTCATTCAGATATATGTTAAACAAAAGGGACCCCAGGACTGAATCTTGTGGTACACCCAGAGAGGTTTTTGTCCACGTACTGAACGAACCATTCACCTTTACCCTCTGCTTCCTGTTGTCGAGATAGCTACGCACGAACAGCAAGGCAGATCTACTGAAACCATACGCATTCAATTTTGCGATTAGTAATTCGTGATCTAGACAATCGAAGGCCTTCGAAAGGTCTGTCAAAACAGCCCCTGCGATCCCCCCACTGTCTATCGACTTGTTACAGGTTTCTATAAGACGTAGAAGTGCATGCTGTGTGCCATAGCCCTCTCGAAAACCACATAGGAGTGGAGACAGGATGCTTTGGACGAAAGACAAAATTTGCTTTTGCATTAACCGTTGGAAAATTTTTGAGACCGATGGTAAAACAGTAATTGGTCGATAGTTCTTTTTTGAAAAAGCATCCTCTTGTTTAAAGAGAGAAGTTATATCTCCAGCCTTCAGTTCTTCCGGAAAAGTGGATTTACACATATGTGAGTTAAGCAAAAATTGGAGAACCACACTAAATATGTCAAAATTTTCCTTAAGGATTCTTGCTGGTATACTGTCAACTGGAGAAGCCTTTTTCGAATTAAGTTGTTTTATCTGAGTAGCAATATCACAAGTGGAAACCTCACTAAACTCAAATTTGTTGGCGATCTTGACATTCTCTCTGATTTTGCAGATACTCGGATGGGTATCATATTTCCTGACAGCTTTATCTACGGAATCTAGTATGTCATCTGTAGGAAGCAAAACTGACTCTTTAATAGAAATCCCCAAACTATCTGTTATAGTTGCGAAGTGATGGTTGAAAATCTCTGCAATTTCTGAGTCCTTGCTTATCATTTTACCATTTTCAATAGGAGTCAAAGATGAGTTTACCTGGACCTTATCTGAAAAGATTGGTTTGACAGTCTTCCAGAATTTACGGTTATCCGTAAGGTTACCAAGGTTGATATTCTGATAGTAATCAAATTTGGCCTTTCGTAGCAATTTAACACATTTGTTCCTCTGCTTTTTAAATGCCTTTAGATTTGCATCAGTTCTATTGTTGTGATACTTATTACGTAGCCTAGTTCGGTGCATGTGTTCTTTTCGCAAGGCTTTTGTCATAAATGGGCTATCGTTTGCACGAACTGATTTTTTCTGAACGGGTGCATGTTCGTTCAGTACGTTGTGGTATAAGTTGCGGTGTCCCCCAGGGCTCCTGTCTTGGCCCACTTCTGTTCCTTGTTTACATAAATGATCTACCATTCTGCCTAAACAAAGGAAAGGCCACCATGTACGCTGATGATACTGCGATTTCACGCTCGTTGAGGTGCCTTTCTAAACTGCAGGATGATCTAAACCAGGATCTTGTGAATTTACAGAACTGGCTACATGGTAATAAATTGTCCCTAAACGTTGTAAAAACACAGTCTTTGATTATGAAAGCAGACTGAAGCTATGCCTAGTTTCGAAATAGGTGATCAAAAGATCAATATGATAACCGATACTAAGTATGGGAGTTCAAATTGATGACAAACTCCAATGGGATTGCCACATTGAACATGTTAAGGCTAAGGCACTGCGGGCTCTCCGTCGTATTAGGCATGCCAAGAAATTTCTTCCATCAGGTGATCTGCAGAAAATGTATAGAGGAATTGTTGAGCCACATTTCAGTTATTGCTGCTCGGTTTGGGGTTGTTGTAGTGAAACCAAACTTAATTACCTCCAAAAATCCAGAATAGAGCTGCACGAATAACTATAAATAGTCCTTACGATGCTTCTGCTGCCCCTTTGCTCCAAAATCTCGGCTGGCCATCAATCAAAGATCTCATCAGAAAAGAAACAGCAACACTGACCTATAAGGCATTGAATTCACTTGCTCCTCAATATTTAGGGGAACTTTTCAGTAAATGCTCAGAGGGCAGTGATCGCATTCTTCGCTCTACCGAAACAAACTTGCAGATACCTCTGCTAAGAACAAGCACATGCCAAAAAGCATTTTCTTATCGTGGAGCAAAATTATGGAATGAGCTGAACAAGGAAACTAAACTGGCATCGTCCTTGGCTACCTTTAAAAAATCTATATGAGGGGTGCATTATATTTTCATTTTTAGTTTTATTATGCTCTTTTGAGCGCTGTATTATATAATTCTCCTCAACTTAGGCTTTTCTGTTTTTTGCATAGGTCAATTTGTAAAGCAGTTATTTATTACTGAAATTTGTAACCTGTCTAAATATTTAAAAATTAAATGAAAAGTAAAATGAAGCAGCGTAGCAGGGGCGAATCAGTAATAGAGACAGAAAAACGACGGTGTCTAGGGGCAAAGCCCACAAGAAAGCTTTGAGGACATGCCCCGTACTTTGGCTCAGAATACATCCCCTGAATCCAGTCCAACTTTTTGAGAAAACATCATTTACTATTGCTCAGAAGACCAATCTCTTGACCTTGTGTCAGCTACCAATTACACAATGCTCTGCGAATTTAAGCCGACCACCAGATGAGCTTCTCTGTTATTGCTGGCTAGCAGATTCAAAACAGCTAGTGAAGTTGCTTTATATGAGATGATGGTCACCATGGTCACTATGTTTATGCGCTGCTCAAATGATCTTTTTTCCTTCGACTTCACAAAGTTGATGCACCCTGTCTAAAAGTGCCCCGGTACATTTTACCTCGGTGATTTCCCCGGTGGAAAAATTGGAGCAGAATCAGTCCCGGACAAGCTGTCAATCTCCCCGGCACAAAATGCTTCACAAGTGAAACCTCGGCTGAAAACAGGCGAACCCAGGAGAGAAATTTGAGAAATTATTTCAACGTAGAAACAGTTCCCCGCCAATATTTATGCTGTCCTCGTTACATACTTTGAGCTCCCCGGTTGAAAATTTGACCATGTTTTTCGGTCACTGACCCCGGTGAACATCTGACCTCTCACCAGGACACTCAGACGGGGGTGTGTTGATGTGCAATCAACATTGTGCAATTTGAAACATACCTTGACTTTCAGGTAGACTTCTTGTCTTTTGTGCAGGTTGTTTCATTTATTCACATATCATTTGAACAAAAATTCCATGATATATGCATGATAGAAAAAGAGAAGGGCACTACTGATGAAGGTTTACGCCCAACACTTTTAGTGTATTTAAAGGTGATCTGAAGCGAAAATTTTTATTGATGCAGATAAATGCACTGTTGAACGATGAAGAATGTCATTAAAATTTTTTTGATACTTTGTTTCATCTTGGAGTTATCCACTAATTTGTACGATTGGCTGATGACGTCATTTTGTTTGCAAAAAGTACGAGAACGTATACAAGGTTGACCACGTTTCCAAAGGGAAATAAAGTCAACGATCTCTCCTTTAAATGAAATGCCTTTCTAAAGGTCACATCAGTTGATGAAACAATGTTTATTGTATCTATTCTGCTCAGTTGGAATGTCTTCTAAAACTGTAACCTTCCAAAGATCAGATACAGCTTCTTTCCATATAGAATCCTAATAATTTGCAAACAAAATGACGTCATCAACTGATACTTAAAATCATTGGATAACTTAAAAACGAAATGAGATATCAAAAAAATTTCAACAGGATTTCTTATCAATCGACAGGGCCCTTCATTTGCATCAATAAAAATTTTCGCTTCAGATCACCTTTAAATCCTGGCTCTTTTGGTTCAACTGATACGTGAAGTAATGTTTTTGCAAGTGAATCCTAAGCAGAAACCTTGCTATTTTCATTTTTCATTTGATCTTATTTATTCACGATTTTGATTCATTTAAGAATAATAAAAGTATAATAAAATTCATTCATTCATTCAATAAATTCATTCACGATTTAAGTATAATAAAAGAGCATAACAAATGAGATTACGTTTAATAATAGATTTAAAAGCAAGTATTGTTCTTCGTGTGAAAACGTATTTTTTCCTCAGCTAAGAAAATGACTTTTTAGCCCATAAACCGAGTGAGTATGCCATACTCTCTTATGTGTGCTGGAATAGTATTCTACTGAAGTCTAGATTTCGCCTTGGGATTTGGAGATCAGTCTTGTTTCTTGTATCATACTTGCTTATCCAAGATTCTCTCCTAGGACCCAAAATTTGGAACAGCCTTCAGTTGGGCCTAAAGTCTTCTAATAATGTCAGCAGCTTCAAGCATAAGATCAATGATAACTGCTTTGATGATCTTCAGAATCGAAAAATATCCCATATATATATTATTAAATTTCTGAATGCTTTAACAGAAATTATCCATCAACAATATCAAAAATGAAGGTTTACTGTCAACTGTTCGGCAAAGCATTGTTTTCTGTTCTTTTGTGAAAACGTTTCTTTCAAAGACGGCTCTGGGGGGGGGGACCATTATGGAAACAAGGTTGTATTGACGTTTTAATGCCATTCCTGCCATTTTTAAACTGGGGGTGTTTTTAATCTATTTTTGCCCTTTGAATTTTTATCATAGTTTACATTAGTAATTAGAGTCTTTTCGTTTATTCCTTTATTTTTTTATGATCTTCTAATCCCTTCTATAACTTTGATGGCAAATTTTACATGTGTACATACTTACACGGATCTATGAATGAATATTAATCTATTCCCAAGGATCAAAAACATAAGGATCTATGAATGAATGAATGGCTATGAATGATAAAGCATGTTACTAACTACATTGACTTACATTCTTCAATGAGAAGGCTCTATTCTCTCTGCACCTCTCTTCAGCTCTTTATCAGACAATCTTCCACAAAATTCAAAAAACCATTAATGATGCTGGTTTTAATCAGAAGGTGGTCATTGTGTTTATGCGTTGCCCAGCTGGTCATATATTTCAAATTTCACAAATTTTAACTAGAGTTTCTGGTATATTTCTTGTTTTTTTGTGCAGGTTATTTGAAGATTTTTGCATGAGACGATCGTGTTTATGGTTAAAGCTCTGATCAGATACTCAATTGCAAACAGTACAGGTCGAGGGGCACCTCACTCATTGGAAAAAGCGCACGAGATTTTTCAGAACAACGGGATTTGCACGGATTTTCGAAGGGTTTTTCTTGAAAACAAAAGGATTTTTGCCAAAGGTGTACGAGATTTTTGGAAGTGAAATGCTCCTCGGTACAGGTCTAAGCATAGCCTGTTAACGAGGTTATTTGAACATGTTTTCATGAGACAATCGTGTTTATGGTTAAAGCTCTGATCAGATGCTAAATTGCAAACAGTACAAGTATAATCATGTGTTAACAAGACCTTAGCCTCATCAATTTTTAGCTAACGTTCTCAATTAGGCAGGTTAGAAGCATCATCCAATTTAGTTTCAAGTTTATATCACTTGGTATCTCATGAATCTAATTACTGGGAGGGTAGCCTTTCGGAAGGTTTCTGGTGTTTAATCATACTAGCCTGCGTGCAGACTCTTGATAAAGAATTGAAAATATAGAGAAAAGCAGAGTCTGCGCAACCGAGCCATTCTTGTTCGCTGACGTCGGCATTCTACTTTGAAGCTTTCATGTCATGAGAGATGTTTATCAAATCCCTTTGTTTTCCGTGTTAGGCAAAATTAGACACTAGTTAAATGGTGCTTATCCCCATGACCTGACCTTCTCTAGGAAAGAAACAAGAGAGAACAAATTACAGGCCTCTTTCAATGTTGTCCATTCCATCCAAGCTACTAGAGAGTCAAATCTGCAACACTGTCGATAGCCATTTAGATGATAACAAGATTGTGACTGACATGCAGTGGGGATTCATTGAAGGAAGATCTACGGAGGGTATCCTTTTAAAATTGACAGAAATATGGAAAAAATCAGTTGACAACGGTTTGATTGTTAGTGTAGTGTTTATAGACTTCCAAAAAGCTTTCGATACAGTTTCCCATGAAATCTTGTCTTATAAATTGCAAGCAGCTGGAATTTCTGGAAATTTACATTCATTGATTATGAATTATCTTAAAGACAGGACTCAGTATGCTGAGATTAATGGCGAGTGCAGCTCAATAAAACATGTTAGGTTTGGTGTTCCCCAAGGATCCTTACTAGGCCCTATGCTGTATAGTTTACATGTCAATGACTTGCCATCTGCGATCACGCAAGGTGAAATGTATCTTTTTGCAGATGATACAACTGTTTATTGCACAGGCAAAGACTTGGAAAGTGTTGTAGACACATTAAACAGCATAATGGATGAGATACATAGTTGGTGCATACGAAACAAGTTGAAAGTACATCCAGGAAAATGTGAGGCTATGTTCATGATGAGGTCCCCCTTCATAGGGCCAATGAGACCTATATTGTATGGGGACGATCACATAAAGATTGTTCAAGAATCAACTTGTCTTGGATTGCGAATAGACAATAGACTAGATTGGAAACCTCAAGTACAAAATACATGCAAAAGCTTTTCCAAGAAACTGGGTGCATTGAAAAGAATGAAACGCCCACCAACAAAAGTCTTAGAAGAAATATATTTCACAACAATCATTGCCGAGACAACATACTGCATTTCAGTTTGGGGAAACTGTTCTGAAGCTACATTTAATATGCTGGACGATAACCATGCTAGGGCAGCGAGGCTAATACACAATCTACCTCGAAACTTAAGTAATGAAGAGAGCCTTGCAGGAGCAAAATGGCAGCCAATCTCATTTTTATATAAACGGAGGCTGCTCACATTAATGCATCAGATGTACCATGGAACAGCTGACAAATCAATTGCACAGATGATTCAGAAGAAAGACCCAGAAAAACAGAGAACAAGAAATAAAGTGCAGTTTGAAGTGAAAAGACAAAATACAAAGACTGGAAGAAATAGTTTCACGTACAAGGCAACAATGATTAGGAATTCTATCCCAGACCAAATTGAGGTCGCAGAAAATGTAAAAAATTTCAAAAAAAGATTAAAACATGTGCGACAGACAATAAATGATTTTACTTTCCAAAAAGGACTAACTGGATTTTTAAACAAAGAGAATGATCTTAAATACTAACTAGACTACTATTAAACAATTTTGAACTTTTTTTATCCTACATGATGTAACAATTATGTCCTTTTAACCTTTAATTTATAGCAGGTCAACATCAGCTCCTTTGAGTTGCCAGACTTTTAACCTGCTTTGAGAAATAAAAAATGTATGTATGTATGGATATTTCTTGAAAACAAAAGGATTTTTGCCAAAGGTGTACGAGATTTTTGGGAGTGAAATGCCCCTCGGTGCAGGTCTAAGCATAGACTGTTAACGAGGTTATTTGAACATGTTTTTCATGAGACAATCGTGTTTATTGTTAAAGCACTGATTGCAAACAGTACAGGTATAATCATAGCGTGTTAACGAGACCTTAGCCTCATCAATTCTTAGCTAACGTTCTCAATTAGGCAGGTTAGAAGCATCATCCAATTTAGTTTCAAGTTTATATCACTTGGTATCTCATGAATCTAACTACTGAGAGGGTAGCCTTTCAGAAGGCTTCTGGTAGTTTGGTCGTAATTGTCAGGCTAGTTCTCATTCTGCTCCTTTGATATTCTTAGCTCCAAGTCATACTCGATGAATTGAAGTAACCAAATTCTACTTGATAGCCGATAAATTGAAGTATTTTGATAAATTTTCTTTAAATCGTTTAATAAACACTAGAAATCCAAGTAAATTGGACGTTGTTGAATTTGCAAAAATTTCATTCATGCTAGAGCGCTACCGATCGAGGATCAAGACAAAAGTTCTCGATCTAAATCGTGTTTTTTGTAATTCTGTCCTCCTAAATATAGGCGCTAAAAAGTGAAATTTCACATTGATCTTAATATTCATAGTCATTAGCTTGTGACCCAAGGTTCCATCTAATAGTCGTGAAATTTAAACAATTTTAACCCTATCTGACCTGGGGGGGGGGCGGATTCCGTTCCCCCCTCGTACATTTTCATTACCTTTTTCTGTGTTTGCTGAATGCCTCTGAGATTTAGCAAGTTGAACTTTCTATCATACAGCAATCAAACTGTAACAACTTTGGTGTTCTATTTTTAGCCTTGTCTCCATGGTAACCAAGTTTTCATCCCACACACTGAGAAAAATTGCACCTCTCTTAATCCTTTTTAATTGATCCAATTAAGTCTAAACTATGAATTTACATCTATTTTGATCTATATATTTCATTTCTTTACGAAAAGTAAAGTTTTACGACGTTTTAACACATTTTCATTTGTATGATGTCATATGACATCATAATGTTGATTATGCTCTAGCAACAACAACAACAACAACAACGCTAATTAAACCATTGTTTAATCAATTCATTGTTTACATATTAACAACCTTTGTGCCAAATTTGGATGCCATATCTCAAGCAACAACAAAGATAAACAGGGGGGGGGGGGCGGAATCATTGAGTGTTTCAAATCGTCCAGGTCAGGTACGGTTAAGTTCATATTTGATGTCATTTTTGTTATCTCGTATTCTCTATGAACGATCTTAAGGGAACCCTCTACATGGGTGTTGCTTCTCAAGGAGCCCCCATAAAAAGCAAGCAATCCAGAGAGTTAAGGTAAAATGACAGAAAGCAATAGACCTCTTAGCTATTCTAAAAAGAATCTGGATCGAACGATGTTTCATTACATTTTGTAGAATTTGCGAATGTGTACAATAGTGATAGAAGCTCTAATGCCTGTCAAGCCTCGTATATAAAAATGATTAAAAATAACGCTCGATCAAGGCTCTTTTGTAGAATAGCTAAGAGGCCCACTCTCAAACAACTGTAATTTCTTAGATTTCTGGAATACTTTGCATTGAAACTGTCACTGAGTTTGTCTCATTTCAAGCCAAATCAATGACAAGATATGCAGTAACTGGCCATAGTCACTTCTGAAATAATTTTGAAAGTAATACGTTGTTGCTGCTTGTCAGCCTATAGAGTAAGTTGCAACAATATTATTTCTGTATCTCGTACGCCATCTTCAAACACGCTCATTTCTAAGGAATTTTGCGCTGAGCTGTTCATGCATGGTTTTAATCTTGAAGCAGGGCGCTGTCTGTCAAACTGGCAATGGCCAGAAATCCTTCGTGTATCGTGGAGCCAGTCTATGGAACAGTTTTGACTCGAATATAAAGATGGCTCCCTCAATCAATGCCTTTAAGTCTAAACTCAAGGAAAAATAATCCTTTTATGTATATTGAGGTATATCGTTGTAGATTTATACATCTTTGATTTAGCTACCGGCTGTCCCAAAAAAGGTAACTGATTTGATCAGGGCTAGCGCTAAGAATTTAACTCCAATCAATGGGTAATAACCGTTAAACTAATCCTCGATAGTTTACTTGAAGATAAACACCTTGATATTAGAGAATTGAGAGTTGACATTTTTATCTTGAAAGTCCAGATTTGCCTTCACCTCCAAACCAGAGCTTTTAGGCTTTGGCCTAAACTACGAACGCGCT
Source organism: Aurelia sp. 3 sensu Dawson et al. (2005) (assembly GCA_964020215.1). NCBI lineage: Eukaryota > Metazoa > Cnidaria > Scyphozoa > Semaeostomeae > Ulmaridae > Aurelia > Aurelia sp. 3 sensu Dawson et al. (2005). The sequence goes on from OZ026593.1 coordinate 4,951,266, forward strand.
GTTGTGGGGAATCTCCTCAAGGATAGGCACGATGTAGAAAGTCAGAGGAAGGACCTTGGCTTTGTACATGCACATTTGAGTACAAATGCAAAAACTGAAAACTGAAAAAGTCACTAAGGAATATCTTTACTCAGCCAAAATGGAAATGAATTTACAAAAATGAAACAACTTAAGCACGAGAGAGTGCTTTCAAGGATCTTACACTCGTGAATGTTTAATCCTTTGGGTATAAGTGACGAATTATTGTTTCGTAATAATTTCAATGATCAAAAATGCATTTCAATCGAACAAGGAAAATTTTGCCACACTCAAGGGAATTATTTCCTTGCAGGGTGACTTTTATTTGGCAGCGGCAATTCACAGCTTTCGTAGAATGAATAGAGATATCCCTTTGGGAAAAACTTCTTGAGTTTGATTGTCAAGCTCGATTTGGATTTTTATTAAGAATTTTTCCAAAGCACGAGGATTTTTGTGTGTACTTAGCTAGACTACATTACATAAGTCCCTCTAACTTACGCTCGTTGTTGTTGTTGTCATCGCTTCAGTTGAGGGACTTATGTCCTTACGCTTCAGAATAGGGACTAATTAGGCCAAGTCCGCCGTGTTCACGGCGCCAATCAGATCGCTACTTTCTTAATATGGTCAACCCACGTGCCTATTGTTAGCGTTTGATTGGCTCATTAGTTCGAAATTCGACTTCTCGAAGCGAAGCGACGCTCGAAATGACGTTCGAAGGGACGTTCGACTTTTCTTTCGACGTTCGTAGGATGGAAGATGTTCTAAGTTTCTTCTGATTTTTCGTAAGATTTTAGTCCCTGTTTAGAATCTGTTTGGTCGTGAGTCCTTTGTATGAGTGAAATTAAAACATCAGATTATAAATGTTGAACGAATACAAGGAATCACGTCGTCAGTCTATGTACTTAGCTATGATTCAGGAGATTCCACAACAAGGGCGTTGATAGCTTAGGCCAAAACCCAAAAGCTCTGGCTTGAGGATAGAGGCAAGTTTTTCAAGATTAAAATTTCTACTCTCAATGCTCCAAGATCAACAAACATGGTATGTATCTTCGATTTAGCTATCGAGAATTAGTTTAAAACGTTAGTTCCGACTGACTCGAGCCAAATTCTTAGCGCTTGTCATCATCAAATCTGTTACCTTTTTTCTGGGACACCCAGTATGAACTGAACGAATTGAAAGGAACTTTGACTTATTTGCTAAGTTTTTTGATACCTCAGTTACTGTCAAAATGGTTGCATTTTGATTATTTTTGCAAACTTCATCGAGAAATTTGTGCACAATAAAATCATCGTAAATCTTGAATTACTTGAAGAAAGTTAATACCATCTTCAAGGAAACCATATCTTATGAAGATTTACAATATGGTTGCAAGCAGAAATCTGTAGCTCTTCTAGTTAAGGGTATAGAAATTTGATTATGCCACAGTCTCAAAATTGATAAGTGCCACCACTTTGAAACTACTCACGCATCCAAAATTTGCCAGACAAATTTACAGGAACTTACCCAAAATTCTTTAAAGCATTTTCATTCAAAGACAAGTTTAATAGAATTTCACACCCACCTGATCAAAAATAAAAATTCCATGCTGGATATCGCTTTATATTCGAATTTGAGTAGCTATGCGAATGGACGAGATCTTTTCTTCCGTTCGTTCAAAGCTGATGTAAAATTGGGTGGAAGCATTGAGCTATAGATTCCTAAGTATGCATCAAGAACATGCTGAATTCTTATTTTTCAGAACCTTATACCATCAAGGCCTCCGACGAGACCTGAAAAGTGCAGGGGCCAAACTTTGATATGAAAATTTACCATAGTACAATATGACAAGCTGCTCTCCCAGGGATGGATCTAGACGGATAAGTGACTGAGGTGTGCGAGCATGAAGCGCTAGTAAAATCCGACGGTAGAGCCCCTAACGTAGGGGGCTGGGGGCGGTAGCACCTGAAAGATTTTTTTAGACTTTTTAGCTCGTTGAAAAATCCCAATTTTGACTTAAAGCTGGCAGAATTGAGAAATAAATTTCGATATACCCTACCAAGAAAGTGTATAGCTTATTTTGCATTGGCTATCTGCTTCCCGTTGCAGTTTCTATAGCTTTAGCTTTCTTATGTTCATAGTGATTTGAAATATGTAGATTTTGATTTAACTGAAAATTGTCTATGATTGTGCCGAATAATGAGGTTGTTAGTTTCCAACATGAAATTTCACTTATCAACTGAACGGGGACTGAATCGAATGGATGCAAGGAACTTTGCTTGAATGTAAATGAGCATAGGGTTTTAAAGAAAATTAAAACAATTATCAACAAATTTTGACATTCCATTTTTGCAAAAAAGTGGAGGGGCCATGGCCCCCCCGGCCCCCCGTCGTCGGAGGCCCTGACCATGCTACTAGTAGTGAAGTAGTTCTTATCAATTTTAGTATACCGGCTGGGTGAAGGAAAGTTTACCCGTTTGGTGAGCTTTGGAATGAAAAGTATCTGGCCAATATTCGCTATTCTGGCCAATAAAAGACCAAAATGTTCACCTATCAGGCAAAGGCTACTTAGATGTGAAAATTTCATTTAGTAAATTCACTCACCTTTAAAATCCCAAAACTTAGCAAAATTTCTGTGAGGAGCATGTAGACAAAAGTTCCACGTTCCATTTTGTCCATGATCTACTGGCTATTAGGCTAAATAATCTATTTCTGAAGCTGATAACTGCACTGAATTAAAATTGAAATGTCAGATAAACATGGACCAGAAGGGAATTTGCAATCCTTGTTTCCCATACAAACACATACAGGCATTTTTTTAATGTTTGGGTCCTAAAGGCAAGTGATTTTACCAGAAACTTTTACCATCTAAGTTGGCCTTTGACTGATAGACTATCATTTAGTTAATATTCCACAGTCCTCCAAACGGGAAAAAAATCCTAATTTAGCCAGTATTTATATAGACTGATGACATGTTCGTAGTTATCGCAATGAAAAATATTGTTGTTGTTGTTACTGTTGTTGTTGTCATTGTTGCTATTTTTGCGATATCTGGGACTATGTCGTGAGGCTAGTATTAGGGACCTTTAGCAACTAGGACGGTGACTGCAACGACAACGCTTATGTTAGACTTATGCCTTTTCGTCCCTTGTTTCCCTGCGTTATTTGATTTGCTGATATCACTTGGTCAATAGGGACTCATAATATTACGCTAACATAATGGGCCCACTTTGTCAAAATGGCCTAAACAGGTGGGAGTTCTCGTACACTCAACAAAATCGCTTCAAAATCTGGTTTAAAGAGCTCGAACATTGAAAAGGAAACTTTTAGTACAAAGACTGATGTTGTCTTGACGTACAAAACGCAAAATGCCTACCTTCCAGACAGTAATCTTCCTTTGTAGAAGCAAAATAGATCCATCGAAGCTGCGAGAACTCCAGGCTTCTTCAACCGTTCTTTAACAGCAACAACAACAACATTCTGAATAGCGGCCCCTGATTGGTTAAAAACTGAATTCTTGCGATTTGATTGGTGAATTCGGAACTACCCTACGCGGGCCTAAAGTGGGCCCACTAGGAACGCAGGGAAACAAGGGACGAAAAGGCATCAGTCTACGCAAATGTGCCTTTGTTTCCGAACTTCGGCTTGAAAAGAATCTTTGTTTTCCGTTCGAATTTGCTTCCCTTGAGAGTCTGTGAAGTTGTCCTTCTCAATTGCAAAACTTGGAAATCCTGTTTCTAACGTGCTGTTCTTCAGATCTGGATCTTCAAAGTGAAACTCAGTCGTTTTAAATATTAATTATCAAGGAAAAAGTTCTAAAGCATTTAGGTGAAGAAGGAAAATTTTTGCTCGTCTTACTCATATTTAGAACATATGAAGGTAACGTGGAAAACTATGCTCAGTTTGTATCATACAAGATGACGTTCCGGCGGGCATTGCCGTCCTGGCTGCCAAAGGTCCCTATTTACATAGGACCCAGGGGGGGGGGGGTAACTACCATATATGCAAGTACGGGATGTGCCAATTTTGGGGTGCCTTTTTTCGAGCAGAAGTAAATCTTGGGGTATCATTTTTGCTAAAATCACAAGTAGTCATATATTTTTGGGTGTCGTTTTAGAAAATAACCCTTATTTATTTGATCAAATTTCAATAATTTTGGGGAATGCATTCTCAATGGCCTGTGAATTTTGGGATATCCTTCTTGCGAAAATCAATAAACTTAGGGTTGGATTTCAGACGTCAAATGGCACAACCCCGTCACCCGGCTATTGGAGTTACCCCCCCCCCCAGGGACGCAGGATTTGCATCATCCCCGCTTAAAGAGCATATGATTTATTTGGAAAAGATGATATTCATCCACTGCTACTGTGGTTATGTGTGTACCTCTTTGATGAAATATATCTTTGAATCATAAACAATAATATTAACCAGTAAAATACGCAATCTTCTAGTTCCTTTGATAGGCCAGCCACCACAAACAAGTTGAAGCCAGCAGAATATTTTGAGAATTCAGTGCATTCTTAACCCCACTTCCTGCAAAAAATAGATAATAGCTTATGATCTTCCATGCACTGTCAGCAAAATAGCGGGTGAATCGAAAACATACTTGAGACTATTGTCATTTCTATCGATGCTATTCCATCTCGAAGTTGTATCGCTAACACGTCTTGCGTTGGCAATGGTCAAAGTAAAAAAAATTGTTTTTTCAGGGCCTCTTTTTGCATGCAAACTAGGGGGCAAAAGCCCCAGTCCTGCTTACTTGCCCCTCAGTTACAGTTTTTCGCAATTTTTTGCCCCCCCTAGCACATGGTCCCATTTTTTCTTTTTCCTGCTCTTAGGCCCCTTTTCAGGCCTTTCGCGACATTTTTGTGAAATCGAATTTGCTTTAGTGCAGTGCTCATAAAACAGAAAAACTTACAGAAATGCTTCCATTTCTCTCTCTCGGCTATCAAGCAAATATCGATTCTTCAGACACCCTTAGCAGTGGCGTGGCCACGGGGTGGTATGGGGGGCAATTGCCCCCCCCCACTTTTTTCAAAAGATGGTCCTCGAGATTCCTTCAAAATCGAAGAGAAAATGGCGGGGTATAGGTTTGGTAAAAATCTTTCCAAGAAATGGCCGGCTGATATTACGTAACTGAATTACGTGATGGCAATTTGTAACTCCTCTTTGATTCGAATGTGATTTTTGTGATTTTTCTCGCTTTTTCAAGAGCACTAAAAATAAAAGTAAGCTCGACCTAACCAAAAATATTGGTTGCGAAATGCCTGAAAATGTGCCTAAGGCACTTGATCAAATCATAGGCAATCCCCTCACATGGAGCATTGCGCAAAGGCGTTCTCCCTCAAGAGTAAGACTTTTTATGACAGAAATAAGTTGTAAAACAAATAGTGAAGATTTTCAGTCCCATGGCAACAAACATGCATACGATATCTCTCATTTGTGAAAATCGTACTTTCTTTATCGTTCTGCTCGAGAAGTTTGTTGTTCATTTGATCAAATTTTCTTCAGCCTTTTTCGGGCAATCGAAGCCATGAAATTTTGTAAAAGTCAAATTTACCTATACTTTCAGTGTTCATAAAATACTTCAATCTCTCGACTATCAAGCAGAAGTTGATTCATTCCAAACCACTCAGTACTCTTCTCTTCACGCCCGACAACACCAAGCCTGAATTCTGACGTCACTTCCGGCCTCTGTTGCATGAAAGCTGTGGCGCGAAAGCAAAATTTCGTAATAAATGGCGTCAGCAGGCGTCCCAAGTGTCGCAAAGTGAAACATCGAGATATAACGCAATAGCTGTATCTTTGCTCTTTCAACTTCGTTAAGAGTTTTGGACTCAAAGTTTCTTGGTTTATCAAACTTTTCAAAGGCCGTGGACAACTCTGTTTACAAACTTGGAATGCAGCACAGCAGGTGAGCAGACTTTTTCGTAAATTTAACGTTTGTCGTTGGTTTCATAGAAATTTCGTTTAAAATTTTGGATTCCTCGATATTTTTTTGATCTACTTAGTCGCTTTTTACGAACTGTTGACCAAATGAAGTTATATTTTTCTCGTCTTAAACTCGGCCTCGATGTTTCGAGAAAATCAACTTTTCTTGGCCTAAATTTACCCAAATATTTTTCAAAGTGCAATATTTTCTAAACTAAGGCAGAAATTCTCAATTTGGAGATATAACGCAATAGCTGTACGCATCTAGTTTCTAAAAATGTTTGCGGTTTTTCTGTAGCCTTTGCCAATTTCCTACAGTTTTCAAAGGCAATTTTCGCTCCAGAGTCATGACTGTTAATTCCTCGTTAACTTTACGTGCTTCTTTTCACAAACGTGTTTGCCTTTTAGTCGGAAAATAGATGTTGACCCCTACCAAATTTACTACATTCGCAGTTTATTTGAAGTTTATGGAAACGGGGATGTTTTTTAGTACTTTTCTAGCCGTTTCGGCTTATAGGCAAGAAGAATAATAACAAAACTTTGACTTGCGCGTTCTGAGAACTTTCATTGGGTTCGGCCTTAATGTAAACAATCATAAAGTTTCTCCGTTGCTGATGAACTTGGCACCAATAGGGAAGTTCTGGCTTTCAAATAGGAGGTTACATGTGGAATAATATTTATCAAGACTGTCTTGTACAAAAAACTCATCACCTTTTATCATGTTGCCTATAAATGAGAAGCCCACTGTCACTAGATTTATGTTATTTTCTTTGATCAGTTTCTTTTGCACATGAAATTCCTTGTGAGACTGGATGAGATTTATTATGCAGTACAGACATTTGCTGGACATTTCTGTTTGTTCCACTTTAGGATTCTCAAAAAGAGTAAGTTTATCGTTATCATGCACGACAGTGATGTAGCATAAATGACAACAACAAAGGCAGGAATGCTTTTGTTACAAAGCCTGAAGACCGATGCAAAACCGATGGAACATCACTGTTGCAAATGAATCATTGAATGAAGAAACCATTGCAAAGCATAAGAAACTTTTTTCTGTGCTGTAATAATTGATACTTGTGATTTTGTTCGTGTGATGTGAAGATGGTAACATAGTAGCAATTGAATCATCACAAAATTGACATTTTTAATGCTTTCAAATTCTGAGACAGCCTAAATCTTCTTCTGAATTTAATCCGGAAAGGTTGGAGGTTTGGAAACGTTGATGATGCATGAAAATCGACAAGAATAACTACATGTCTAGCCACCAAAATATTTCTTTGGTCAAAGCTGATTGACATCTCTTTCTAGTAATTTCAAAGTTTGATATCCCTTCTCCCCTCCAGACCAAAGCCATGAGTCAAAATTTTTTGAGTTAGCACGATTACTGTTTGGCATTTTAGAAGTCACTCAGGCAGGAAAAGTAACAAGAATCACTAGAAATAACAGACCTTTCATACCTAACTTCTTGCTGCACATTAACGATTGGCATTTGAAGCTGCCAGAACAGGAAGGATAATTTCATAAGAATGATTGAATTCCAAATAATGTCATTTCAAGTGATATCAAAGAATAAAATTCAAAGAAAACATGGCAAAGACTTCTCTTTCCAACAGCTGCATCTCATGAAGATTATGCTTAAATCACTTAAGTTTGTGCCTTCCAACTCAGCAGAAATGAAAATTGATAATACATCGTGTTGCACTGCAGCGGAGGTAAAATGGGCAAGCAAAGGTTAAATCTGACACCTTGAAAACATTTAATTCTTACCAGTTCTGAGAAAAGTGTGAATAAAAATTTTTGGTTATCCCATTATACTTCCAGCGTGCCCATTTTACCTTGTGGATCCTATTGCTATGCTCATTTATGAGTTTCTGAAAATCATCAAAATAGCAGTCATTGCACTTGGCCATCGGAAGAAATAATTTTAATTCCAATAAACAGCATCCCCCTTCTATCTTGTCTGTCTTTTTTGGAGCCAATATTATCCAGAACTGTCTGTCATTTTTGGAGCCACTATTATTCAGAACAAGAGGTGTTTCCAGAAAATTTTCAAACGTTTATAATCTCTCTTCATTGAGCAGTTATAACCAATTTGTCCAACAAGTGGAACTCACTGTCTAGTACAAAGATATTCTTTATCATGTGCTCTCCATCTGTCCATTAAAGACATCTGTTGTCATAAACAAAATTTAGTTCTTGGATCCATAAACATGCAAAATTTCTTCTTTCGAAGATGTGGCCTAAACAAGCGGATGTTCTACTTCTGTCGTGCTTTCTTTCTGGCCAGTTTGTTGCAAAAACACGAACGCACCTTGAACAAGAAACTCAGATAATGCCCTTCACCAGTGGTAAAATGGATAACTGGTGCTGTTCGTAATGATCTATTGCTTCGTTCAGAATTAAAAAGTTTCTTGAAGCAAGCAGCACAAAGACCACGCCGTTTTCAAAACAATTTCTACGCTCTACTGTATTTTCCAAATGTCATGGCCTTGGAGGCGCTACCAGTGACGTCAAAGACAATGAGTTCGAATGACTGTACCGAAAGACAATGGAAATTCTCTCAAAATAAGACCACCCCTCTCGTCCAAACTGGTGGAGCTTGCCAAGGAGTTTAAATCAAAACAAACTTAGTTTTAAACGTTTCTTAGATAAATCCATTACATTTTAGAATTAAATTGAAAAGGAAAAGTAACACCTCGTTCCCATAAGAAACATTCAAAGTCGTCAAACATATTCACTTCCGGTCATTTTCCTATACATTTGTGTAGGGGCATCAAAACGAGGCAAAACTCCTCGAGAAAGGTGTTGTCGGGCGTGCTCTTGGTGCTTTCAATTTTCAAGAGTGGGAACTTTTTGGCTCACCCAAAGGTACTCTTAGGTCTAGTTTGTGTAAAATGCTAGTTATCAGGAAATGTACGACATAGATGGCATTGTAAATCTTTTTTCTCTAAATGCAGTTGATATAATTGTCTGCATTAGAAAAGAAAAGAAAAACAGTTGGGAAGCATATATTAGCTGATTTATGAGATACTTTATACCAAATTGTCAAACCTTCCATTTTAGTAGATATGGAATCAGAGGATGCATTCTGCGCCAAATCAAAGGATTTTTCTTCAAAAAAATTTTCTTGCGCTTTAATTTATAGAATGACTGTCACCAAATTATGAAAGTTTCCTTATCGCTAATGGTGAGCATGATATTAGGAGGTGCGTTCTACGCCAAAGTAAAGGGCGTGGCCCCAAAAATTTTCCTAGGGGCTTTGCCCCCAGACCCCCTCCCTCCTTTGCCCCCCCCACTTTATTTACCCTGGCCACGCCGCTGACCCTTAGTGTTATGAATTTCCAAATGTGGCGAATCTTTTTTGGCCCACCCGGTTCGCTGGTCCAAGTTACTATCCAAGAAATGTCTTTATTGGCCTATATGTGACAATAGATTGACTGCTACTATAGTTGGTGCATCATGGGTAGCTGGTTTGATATGATAATTGGGTTAGAGGTGAAAAATGGCTACCAGAGTGATTCTAGCACCCAAGATTTTAAAAATTTTCCTTGGGAAGCACCCCCAGATCCCCCTAGATGGACCCGCCTTTGGCGTGCCTTGCAAAACACACTTTGCAAAAGGGTCATGTATTTTCTGACCCTGGGCCATCCATAGATCCTCTTCCCGTCCTGATCACAAAAATGAACGGCTTAATAGTAGTGATATAGGCTTTCTACCATAATTTATGGCTTGTAATAAATACAGGCTTTCCTAAGGAGTTAATAAAGAGAAATAATTATTGTATCAAAAATGAGGTAGAATTTTTGAAGCCTGACTCCCAAGTCATGATTAGGCGGATTTTTCCGAGCGCAACGGAGCGGCTATTGTAATTGCATTGTTTATTTCTAACAATGGTCACTTCTGGTCGCTCCGCTACGCGCGTATTTGAAAGTCAGATTGACTTCAACTTTTCCGCCGCGTCCTGTGGCGCCAACCAATCAAATCGCTCGAAGGCTCTGACACATGACTTCAGTATTCCAAGAGAGGGGGAAAGCCACTGCGATTGACGAAAAACAGCTCTGAAAATATTTTTAAAAATTCTTGGTCATTGAATTTCTTGGAAATTGAACATCTTTGCTAGTACGAGTGCAATATTTTAGAAACAACAGCCGCTCCACTGCGCCCGGAAAAATCCGTCTAGTGGAAAACCGGCTTAAGAGTGGCCCTGGTTTTATCTGAATCAGTCTTTCGGCTTTCTCAGTCAGAAACGTTTTTGGTAAAATCTTTCTCGTGAGATCACAGAGGGTTTCGATTAGACCAATATGCATCCATATGTGTGATCTTCTAATCTATCACAAGCATAGCTACTTTTTTCCCTCAAAGGATACAATAAAACAAGGCGTGCATTGCACGTGAGGAAAGTGTATCGTTTCATCTTTCTTTGTTTCTTTCGTATCCTTTTACGGCTATCGCTAGTAAGAAAGGGGTGCTGCAGACTTTGTTGGTAAGGCCTTGTTCAAGCTCCGTATTTTGAGTCATTAGAGTCATCCAGAGAGACCTAAAAGACTAAAGAAGGATTCATCACTTGATTTCTGAGTCTTCCCCTCTTTGGTCTTTCTGAAGGACCCTATTGACCAAATAGATAGAGTGGGAACCAGACTTTCAGTTTAATCCAGTCTTTTGTTGACAACCAAAATAAATTGTAGGATCTAAAACGTTAGCTGCTTTCTCAGGTCTTGAATATTATTGTGAGTAATAACGGAACCATTTGCCACAGCAAACAATACCAAAATTTTCCTATACCGGGTGTCTCAAAAAAAGTACCCCCTTTTGACTGGAAATAGGAACGAAGCGATAAGATATCATGACTCTCCGAGTAGTTAGCTAAATTTATCAATCTTCAACTTAGATTCACATACCTTGCATTTAAGAATCGTCCACCAAACAGCAGAGATACAAGCTTGCAAAGACAAAATTTACAGTGCACCAGAAACCATAGGTTTCGTAAAAGGGCCTTATTATTATTATTAATTCTTTCATTTAAAGTTGGCTAAATGTTATAGCTAAATTGCTAATTAAGGCCAACTATTTACAAAAACAAAGAAAACAAAAAAAAAATATATGTAAGATTACAGTGAAGATATAATTTACAATAAAAAGCCTAAATTTGGATAAAACACTTTGCATAATCTGCAGTTGCAGGCATGGCATTTATGGGCTTTGATAAGCCTTTTGAAAACTTGAAGGGAATCCGAGTTTTTCAGCTCTGCTGGTAGTGTCTCCCATACCTTTTTCCCCATAAATCTGACTGTATCGATTCCAAGGCAGGTTGTTTTCGCCTTTGGTAGTCGCAGTTTATCAGAACACCTTAAGTTGTAAGGCATTTCTTTTTCCTCAAAAATTTGCTTCATAAAGCTGGGATTTAGATTATATTTTGTTTTGTAGATCTCTACCATGAGCAACTGCAGGTTCCTCTGATGAACGGTTACCGAATTATCCATTTCTAACAGTTTTTCAAAAGTAGAAACATTGTCCTTGTATGCGATTCTTAAGGCCCTTTCATGTATCCTATTTATCTTATTATTCAAATTTCTATCGTGAAACATCCATATCAGCGAGCAATAGCTAAACTGGGACATGACGAATGTTTTCATCAACAGTTTTAGTTTCTCGGGCTCCATGTAGATTGAAATGCGCGCAAGAGCATGAAGCTTTTGACTAGCTTTTTTACATAGCGTTTTGACATGGTTTTTAAAACTTAATTTCTTATCAAGAGTAATGCCCAATAACTTCTCTTCGCCGCTTTCTTCAATCTGGGCTTCTCCAACGTGAATATTAGCTCTTTCGTTACTAGCCCCAAAAAGAATGAAGTGACATTTATCTTCATTTAATTTCATATAGTTTTCTGGAAACCATGCTGTTAGTCGGTTTGCATCTTGCTCTAGTCTTGTTATCACATTTCTAACCTCAAAATCGCATGAGTACAAGGTAGTATCGTCTGCATAGTTACATATCTCGGTTCCGTTCATCAGAAGAAATATATCGTTGATATATATATTAAATAAAAGGGGCCCTAACACCGAACCTTGTGGCACACCTAAGTTAGTATTTTTCCACGTGCTAAAGGAACCATTAATTTTGACCCTTTGCCTTCTATTCGAAAGATAGCTGTGAATAAGCGCGAGGGCACTTCTACTAAAACCATATGCATGCAATTTTGCTATTAGTAGCTCGTGATTTAGACAGTCGAATGCTTTGGAGAGATCCATTAATAGTGCACCAGCAAAGCCTCCGTTATCCATGGTTATCTTGCAGGTTTCTAGGAATTTTAGAAGTGCATGTTGCGTATTATAGCCCTTCCGAAAACCACACAGTAGAGGAGACAGAAAGCACTCGACGAAAGGCATTACTTGCTCATACATGAGCCGCTCAAAGATCTTAGAGACTGATGACAGAACAGTAATCGGTCTAAAATTTTTCTTGCTAAAAGCATCATCTTTTTTGAAAAGTGAGGAAATATCCCCAGCTTTCAGTTCGCTAGGAAAATCGCTTTCAGAAATACATGAGTTGTAAGTGCTAACCAAGTGTGGCAACAGCAAATCAGAATTTTCTTTCAGAACTCTAGCTGGAATACTTTCAATTGGAGATGCTTTTTTATGATCTAATCTTTCTATCTGAGTCATTATCTCCTCTGGCGAGCAAGGCCGAAATTCAAATGTTTCGGAAGGATGAAAGCTCTCTGTTATCCTCTTAATACTTGGGTGTAAACTGTACTTAATAATAGCGAGCTCAACAGGATCGTCGATACCATCGGCTGATACCACATTTGATCCTGTTTCCTCTATACCCAGTGAACTCGTTATATTTGCGAAATAATCATTGAATATCTCTGCAACAGCTTTATCGTCGGAGACTATCTCGTCATTTTCAAGCAGAGTCACACTTGAAGTAGTTTTTACTTTACCAGAAAAGAGAGGCTTCACTGTCTTCCAGAATTTTCGATTGTCGTTAAGACTTTTAAGATCAATATTTTTATAATATTCTCGCTTGGCCTCACGGAGGAGTTTCACGCATAAATTTCTTTGTTTTTTGAAAGCTGTCTTATTTTCGTCTGTTCTGTCTTTGTTATATCTATTGCGGAGATGAGTTCGATTCATAATGGCTTTTCTGAGTGCTTTCGTCATAAAGGGTCCTTCATTGGCTCTAACAGATTTCTGTTTCACCGGAGCATGCTTATTCAATACACTTAAGACTATTGCATCAAAGATATCATAGCTAATCAAAGCCTGTTGGCTTTGTCTAATTAGTCTATCTTTGAGATCTTTCCTAAAGCTGTCAATATCAAACTTACGGTAGTCCCGATAATTGATTATTTTAGGGCCCCTTTTTATGAAACCACCCTTTACAACAGTTGCAATCATGCAATGAAAGTCCGATAGCCCTGTTTCAATCGATACTGTATTTTGAAAATTAGAGATTCTGTTGGTGAGAATCAAATCAATTGTCCTAGGTCTATCGGACTTAAAGCATGTTGGTGTCTTAACGATGTTTTTAAGGTTATAGGATTCCATGAAATTGCTAATATTCTCGTCGTTCTCTTCCGTATTAAAGTCTCCCATCAAGATGAAACTTTCGAAATTTGTACTGAAGTGATCTAACGAGTTTCCTAATTCCTGGAAAAAATATCTTTCTCCTTGATTAGGAGGACGGTATATATTCGCAAGAAGCCATTTTTTATTTTTGATATTTATTTCAACAAAACCACATTCTATATCGTCAGGAAGCTGATACTCCTTCAGCTCTCTAGCTGGAATTCCATTTCTTACATATACAAGGATTCCGCCCCCATGTCTATTTCTATCATAACGAAAGGGAGGATGAAAGCCATCCAATAAGAATTGACTGGTGGGAAAAGTATCGTCAAGTTTCGTTTCCGCAATGCCCAGTATGTCTATGTTGTTTGATATGATGACTTCTAAAAAGTCAAATTTATTTCTTATAGAATTTATGTTCAAATAGGCAATGATTATACCGTTGTGGTTTTTCATTCTTAGATCTTTTAAAATGGTACTTGGTTCCACTGTCTCGCTACCATTAGCAATTTCATCGATTACTAAGTTTCCATCAATTTCAATCGCAATTTTTTCATTATTTTCTACAACTTTAGAAGCAGTAGGTTTATTCTTGCTAGGAGCCTGCTCAAGTCAGCATTTTTCTATGGCTTCACGGAGATTTCCTGCCAAAATCGCATCGCCATATCGATTCAGGTGTAGTCTACTTTTATTAAGATGTTGGGCTTTATCAATATTATCATTATTTATGAAACCAATGTTTCTGGAGTTGCAAATCTCCCTCAGTTTTTCATTCACTAAGCATGCCTTTTCATTGAGGTCGTCGTTATCACCTCTTGGGCAGATTCCAGAGACGATGATGGAACTGTTGTCCTTCTTCATTGAAAGGGCCACTTTCGTAATATTTTGTGCGATTGTCTCTGCAGTCATTTTAGAACGGAGGTCGTTTGTTCCGCAGTGCAGGATGTGAAGATTCGCATTTTCTTCCACGACCGGTTTTGTGTAGTGAACCATATCACTCGTTTTTGCCCCCGAGATGGAACGCACGATAACATTTTGCCGCAAGGCTGCTCTAAGTTTCCAACTATGGATATTTTTCACCATTGAGTCTCCAATAATAATAACTTTCTTTCGTCGGTCTTGAGGACCTTCCTTTCGAGTGGAACTCTCTTCGCTGGTTTTCCCTGAGGCTCTTCCTTTCTGGGATATGAAATCTTCATATGCCGAGGCGACTTGTGCTTCTGCTACTTCTTCTTCGCTCTCTTTCCTTGAAGGCAGTTCCTTCGTTGCATTTCCCTGGTTGTTTTCCTTTTGCTTATTGTCAGTATTACCGATGTGCGTTTTGTTGTTTCTACGCTGTCTTTTGTTTGGACGCTTCTTCTTTTGTGATACTTTATTGTTTTCAGCAGGGATGCTCTTTTGTGAGGCTGTGTCACTTTCAATAGCGATGCTCTCAAACACAATGTTCTTATTGTTCACTGCATTGTCTTCGATTTTGGCTTGGCCATAAAGGAGCTGAGTTGTCCCTGGAGTTTGGAGCTTGAGTTTATTGTTTTCGATTTTCAGTTCACAATTTTCGATTAACAATTTCTCATTTTTGTCTCGTTCGATAGCTAAGGCATCGTGTAAGCGTCTAATATCATCTGTTAACCTGTCAGCAATGTCCAGAAATCTAAAAAACTCTGACATTTGGGCGCCGTTGTCGGGTTCGATGGGTGACGAATTGTCATGGCGGGTATCGCCAAAGCCAAGGCTCAAGCTGTCCGATGAGGATGAGCATCCATTAGCGGGATCACCACAATTTTTGGAATCTCCGTCTGTAAACTTTTCCAAGTCATAAATGAAATATGATTCCTCTTCGTTAGCTGTTAACTCTATATATACTGCACCACTTTCGACGAGAAATTCCAGATGCTTTCGAACAACATCCTGATTTAGGCCATGCTTTGCTGCAGCCACTTTCACAATATTTTCAGAATATGGACGACGTCTGTCGATTTTCCGGATTTTATTAATTGCTTCGTAGATTGCTTTTTCAAGAGTGCTTTTATCCATAGCTCATACGTGGTTGAAATTCGTAGCTGAAAGAAGTACAGCCTTGAGAACTAGCAGCAACCGATCGCAGCCTGATCGCAGACTATCGTTGAATTGAATCAACATGGCCTAGCCATGATTTGTATTATGGATCTTTTCCAAAGCACCTGTAAACTTTAACTTTCAGTTTTTCGCTTTTGAAATGAATAAAAAAGACTCGTGGAAATCGCCCTGATTAAACAAATTTAACAAAAATGTGGTAAGAATTATGAAGTCGTGCAACATCTCCCAAATGAGCATGCATGGGTTCCTTTTCTTCTTCTTTCACACTTGGAGTGGAATGCGATGCACAGATTGATTCCTCAAAGGAATAACTATTTGCAGAACAATTGAAGCATTTAAAGGTATAATTCTTTCCAATGGAGAAAGCTAAAGGTCAAAGTCGAAATTCCTGAGCAACATGCCTGTGATAGCAAATGATGGCTAGGCCCTTTTACAAAACCCCTGGTTTCGGGTGCACCGTAAATTTTGACTTTGCAAGCTTGTATCTCCAGTGTTTGGTGGCCAATTTCTAAATGCAAGGTATATGGATCTAAGTTGAAGACTGGTAAATTTAGCTGTCTACTCGGAGAGTAATGATATCTTATCGTTTTGTTCCTATTTCCCGTCAAAAGGGGGTACTTTTTTTTAGACACCCGGTAGTTCTTGCATCAAGATTCAGGGGAAATGGACAAGTTTCCCCGGGAAAATTAAAGGAAACAGAAATTTCCATTTCCGCTATGGAAAACTATGAGAAATGTGTCCGCTTCCCCAGAATTTTCTCAGCAAAAACCATGGTGAAATTTCACCATTTTTTGCAGTGTTCAGAAAAGCAATATCCCTTTCAGCCATTCTATTCTATATTGAGCAATATTTTCATATAATATGTCATTCTGACATTTAGAACAAGGGAAAGCAATACTTTTTAATGTAAATGGTTGGCACACGGCTTCATGAACGATGAATCGAACTCTACGAATCTGGGGTAGGGGTTGGAGAGAGTCTCTCTTCTGTTACGAGGCTTATGGGTCTCAGGACAACTTTTCAGGTACATGTTGGGCAATACATTTCCTTACTTTAATCCTGAGTTTGAAACCAATAGGTTAGTGGAGTTTAATTTATCGCTTGTGAAAGCAGTGTGAGAGCCACTTACCAGAAAAATATTGACTTCCTTAGACCGTTTTTAAATACCAAAATGGTCTATTCTGTAAGAAAAGCTTGGCTGAGCGGCGTTAGAGCGTCTGGTACTATATTGAAAATTCGACAATTCTTCCGACGTCAAAGTGTAGTTCAATGTTCGCTCTCTTTCAACTAAAATATCTATGCCTCTTCTGACTTCACAAACATTTTAGAGGATTTAAGGAGACAACTTACCTTTAGTACAATGCATATTGCCTGGTGTACCACATCTAGGTCCCGTTCCACCACCTCCGCCTTTAAGTTTCCCTGCACCAATATTTCCTGTTGCAGAAATGAAAGTTTTCCTCCCGTTCAGGCAGTAAGCAAGCCCCCTTTTCAGCTGAAATGGTGCAAATGAGGCTTTCACAATAATTGCTGTATCGGTGAAGGTTTTTCCAAGGTTTGAAGGTGTCAGTTTTTCTACCTCTTTCTCCATGTCGCCACATATTTCGTTTGCCTTTTTGCATGGATCAATTTTTGTAATTAACTTTGCTGCACAATTTGCTACCTTCCCAACATGTGTCTTGCAGGCTCCATTGACGATGCCTCTACAAGATGTGCCTATCAATTTTCCTGGATTAGGAACTTTGAAATCTGTCGAAATTCCAGCATCCAAGCCTAAGCCAGCTGCCAAGGACCCTGTGACACAATTTGGAGACTGTAACGACAAAGCTAAATTACCTTCCATCACAAATCGCGTTGCTAGTAGCATATGAATTGGAATGCCATTTACAGAAGCAGTAATTTCTGCTCCGATTCGAATAACAGCGAGAAGCCCTATGGCAGCGTTCACTACGACAATCTTTGTAATATCCTTATTGAAATCCTTCTTGTAGGCTAAATCGAATTCCACACCCTTAACAGGATCAAACGATGCGATAGCTCTTTCGATTTTGATTACTGCATCATTTTGATATGAAATCTCACCCTTGAAGGTTCCTTTAGTTGTAAAGTATATACTAGTTATAGCCACAGCTTGTAATTTAACTTCAATAATTACCGGGATATACCCAAACAGTAACATTTTGGTAAAGATTACCTTTGGCCTGCACAGTGTCTTTTTTCCTGGACTTCTGCATCTAGTACAGCCATGCGAGTCACAGTTGGTTAGATACAGCTTCTTTGTCACCATCGGAATTTTAAGTGGTTCCGTTGCCTCAATCGTGGCCTTGGCGTTAATTGCTATTTTGCCATAAAATCCCACGGTTATTTTCCCGTTCGTGATCTCAGCCTCAATGCTTAACCCACCTGTAGGCTTGACACTGCCAGACAGGCTCAGAGGTCCGTTTTCATATGTGTATGCTTGGGCTGAATTTGAAATTGCTAAGCACGTCGATCCTCTTCCACCAATTTTAATTTTGCAGAGCTGTTTTGGGTCTAAGCAACCTGTAACACTTTTTTGAACATCTGACAAACAATTGTTTGATTCGGGCTGCAAACAATGAACAAACTTGGTTACTGGGTCAGAAATTTTCTTTGTTAAATCGGCTGCCTGCTCAATTGTAGTTTTTCGACCACATTTAAGTTTCTGATTGAAAAGAGCTGAGCACCCATTAGAGCACTGGGGAGGGCACTGTGTGCATTTACCACTTGAATAAAAAGATCCGCCTTTACACCACAGGCTCTTTGATTTGTCACAATCTGCGTCTTCGTTACAATTTGAACCAATGCGAAATCCATTCTTTGGCGCGCATCGGGCGCTGGAAATGGATGTTTTCTCGCATCGACCACTTTTGCATACACTGTTGTCTCCAGAGCCGAATATATTTAACGGGCAAGATTCGTAATCGTTTTGTTTACCTTTACATTTTCCCTGACAAAAAATTGTAACCAGTCGGTGGCACCTGCCACTTTTGCAATGTTCATTTTTTGAGCAAGCTTTATTGAGCGGCAGCTTTGTGCCACATGTACCACAGGTGCATTTGCCACTTTGGCAACTGTTTGCATCTTGAATACCAGGTATTGCATGGCTGCTGCAGCTTTGACCATCTTGAGCCTTTGCTCTGCAACGACCACGACATAATATTGTAATTCTACCCTCACACCAACCACTTTTGCAATCTGCATTCTTTGCGCATTTAGATCCGGAAGCAACCTTCTGGCCACAAATTCCACATGTGCAATGACCACTGATGCAACTGTTCTTGTCTCCATTGTCTAAGCACCGCTGGCCATCTACAACCTAAACGAAAAAATCATCGACCTAGTGAGTCTGAAGAATACTTGGTCTTTTAAGGTGCTTTTTACATGACTAGAGTGGTTTCGGGTATTATGGGACATCGGATGTTGTGGAACATTTTTCAGAAAAAGGAGCCTAGCGGCCTGGAAGTGAGATAAAAGCTCACCAATTGCACAATCTGCAACTCTTCAAACATCCGTAGCCACATCTTTGTTGAAGTTAGGCTGCTCCACTTGTTGGTGTACTGTTTGTATCGCTGATAACGAACGACATCCGACGAACGTGATGCCATCTTCTTGCGACGTTTCAAATAGAGGCCAGTATACAAACAAAAGAAAAAGCTTGTTCTATAATACCCGACAGTGTTCCACTATGCCCGACTCGACCGGGGCTCAATTTTTGGGCTCGCTTATCGACAACAAAGGTTCGAGAAATAGAATGTATTGATGAAACGTTGGAGTATGCTTAGGCCTAATTGCTAATACCAAGTGTGGCCAAATTTGTCTTGAATTGAGGTAACGATTTGAGTTTTTCCCTTAAGTGTTCCACAATACCCGAAACTACTCAAGATCTTATTTTGCGTTAAAATGGAGAGTTTGCATGTCTAGCCTACTAGGAGTGCTAGACATCGAACAACCCTTCTAGTCGTGTTACAGGCGCGCAACAAAGGTTGGGGGGGAGTCCTGGGGCTACAGACCACTGCCCTTTTTCTCAAAAAGGAAAAGTGCCCTTTTTCAGGGAAAATGCAAAACTTCCGTTTAGAAGTGAAATGATTCAATATTCATCTTAACACAGTGATCAGTGATTGTTAACGAGTTTAGGGATGATTATTATAAATGACACATTCTGGATGTGTACTTGAACATAATAGTTCCTTCTGATGAATGATCGACATAACAATCATTCAGTCAGTGTAAGTTTTAAGTAATATTGCCATGTTCGTTCAGCAATACAAGTCGGTAACAACTATTTCTTTGGTTTCTTGTCATTTCATTTGGTGTTCAAGTTCATTGCTACTTGGAGTTATCCCAAGGAAATGCATACAAACGTTTGTTATGCTTTAACGTCATTACTAACGTTTGTTTTACGGTTCTACGGAAAGCAGTATTCAAAAGTTAGACCTTTCGGGCATGCTGCAATTCACAGAGGATAGGAATACAAATGATTTTTATGAATATGAAGGACAGAATAACCCATGGAATACATGTAGCCTTGTAAGAAACTGCTTATAAGAAACTCAGCTCTCATATAACCAATAGAAACTCTTGTATACGAGGCAAATATAACTTAATTAACTGTTCATTTTCCTTAGCGTACTTTTAATTTGTTTACACTCTGACTTCGAAGGCCTTTGAGAATGTCTAAACGTTGGAATGTATCGGGTGAGCCTGAAAAAGTTCCCACTTATGAAAATTCATAACACCAAGAGTGCGTCACGGATTTTAATCATTCAACTTCTAGTTAAAAGCCGAAAGATCAAAGTATTTTTTCTATTTTTCTTGCTGTTATACCAACACTACAAATATAGGTAAATTCAACTTTACGAAAACTTTATGGTTGCACAGTGACTGAAAAAAGGGGGCTAAAACATCGATCAATTCATAAATGACTTCTCGCACAAAATAATGAAGGAATTGCAACTTCTCATAGGTGAGAGATATTCTCTGTGTAATTGCCAAGGGATTGAAAATCTTTCGTATTTGTCTGAAAATTGATGTCTTATAGGGTAAGGTGGGAGTAATTGGGTCTACATTGGGCATTTTTCGAAAGAAATAGATTATCCTAACAAATTGGTTGGAAATATTGAAGATCTTTTTTTCGCTTTACCTACATTGAATCTTTGTTCGTTCTTGGAAACCTGTTCGCGTTCTTTAATTTGAAGTCTGAATACTTTTTAGAAGTTTTTAATTTCCTCACTTTTGCGTGTAATTTCAACCTGTCGAGGAGTGAAAAGTCTTCTTTCTACAGATTACGGTGCTTTTGTTGCATTTCTGGGTCTAGTGTGACCACTTCCTTATTTAAGATAATTTTGACACCATTCTTGCTACCCCACCCTGAATTCTATAGCAAGATTTCTTGCACCAAGATTTCTTGCGCTCTTAGCCCATTTCTCTTAGTAAATGCTTTTGCATACTAATTTCTATATGAAACAGAATCTCACGATTTATCATAATGCATTGAGCCTGAGAATGACAAGAAAGAGCCAAAGACAGGAGCAAAAATTATAGTCTATACAATAATAGTCGTTACTAAAGACTCTTTAGTAACATCTTGGTTATCTGGTTTAGTCAAATGCAGGTATTGTTTAAAATCTTTGCACAGGTGGCGGAGAATGGTTCGGTAATGCCTATACGATTCAGTAATACATACAAATGTACTAAGATTTAATCATACCTGCTAGTTAACTGTGTTAAATTTCCCTTGAATCCTATCTCCATATATCTTCAACCTTGATACAACGGCCATTACTCCTGCGTCGATAATGACCCTTGTACGGATTAGGCTAATTCGAGATCTGATTGGCTATTCAAAACGAGGCTTGTTAGTAAAATTACGTCACAATTCGCATAAATTATCTTCTTCAATAAGTTTTGCTTCCATCCAGAGCAGGGAGACCGCGAGAGAAACTGTTTTCAAACAAATGTCTGAAAAATAAGTGTAGTAAAAGAAATTGTGGCAAGAAATTCGCAGTAAATGAGTGTGGTGCAGCAGAGTTTTGAGGAACACATAAAAGATTTTAGAGCACCTTCGTTAGTTGGAAAACTGGTCAAAGCTAAAAGTTGAGGACAAGGATCCTGGTTTTTCTCGCTTCTTGAAAATGCAAAAAAAATGTAGAGTAACCTTTGAGTCGTTAGTAAACTGCATGTATTTTTTCTATAAGAAACTAAGAATTTGGACCAGAAGTGACAGTTCCTTAAAGCTATCAGATTTTGAGTACTCATAGTTTCTTACGAGTTTCTTAATGTTTCACGACACGACAATCTTCTTCAAAACAATGTATTGACAACTTTCCGTTGTTTAGGCATCACTCAATCAAGTACATTCTGAGCAATACAACACAGAAAACAAGTGAAAAATAAAGCAAAATATGTTAAGGGTTTCCTTTGTTAGAAATAAACAGTTTCTTAAGTTATATTTTCCCAGTACGGGAGTTCAGTTTGATAATTTTTTGTCGATCTGAGAGTTGAGTTTCTTATAAGCATTTTCTTATAAAACATACATGTAGTATTGAAAGGATATTTGCTTTAAGTTATCGTGCTTTTTGTTAAAAATGAAACCAGTGCGAGGAGGCTACAGAAAATCTTTCCCGGTCTTCGTAAGGACGAAAACAGGCTACGTAAGACCACAACGCAAATATTCTAAAACGATGAACTTTGACGACGATAGGCATTCCTAGAAATTAACCTCTGTAACTGCCTACTGTACTGCAACAATTCATGAAAAAATCATCCAGCTTCTGCAATCTATACCCAACACCAAAGCCGCAACCGTGTTGTCACCAAGTTGTCACAAAGCGAATAAAAAATAACAAAATATCAATATTTTCTGACTCCAAAATGTGCGGCTACAGGTGAACCCTCGCAATGTGAATGGCAGTATGAAACTTCCACATCAAAGTTAAAAGTTCGTACCTTCGCTTCCCTTCAGAAATATTGTGGAAGAAGGCGGTCAAAGCAAGTGATTTGCAAAAGAGAATTTAATCTTGTAGCTACCTGGCTTCCTGGCTTGTAAGAAAGCTGTACGAAAGTCCAACCGTTGTAAATGGCTTGCTTGCAGCCAATCTCCCTCTTCCTTTTCGACATTTCGCGTGTCTTTTTACGAAGATTGGTAAATGTTTTGTGGAGCTTCGCAGCTCTGGGCATTGATTTATTTTGAATTTCTCGCAACTCTCATTACTGAAAATGCCTTAGTAAATCACGTGACATGTTGTCTGGCTGATGTGTTTCATTGAATTTCAGTTGGGGAAAGTGGTTATCTCCATGGTAATTACAGCCGGCTGCATAAATTAAAAATCCATAATGGTTGCAAATATTGCCACGAATCGGGAATCCGTACCAGGGCCCAAATCGGTCGACTGTTGAGATTGCGAGAAGACCGTTTGGGGCCTGGGTACGAGGTTGCATATATCTTATCTCTGTGTTATCGTCTAGGCCCAAATTCTGTTGCGTTGAAATTCTGTTGTGTTGTTGCGTATTTAATACACAACTGCAACAACACAGTTAACTAGTAGGTATGATTAAATCTTAGTACATTTGTATGTATTACTGAATCAAGCAGGCATTACCGAACCATGCTCCGCCACCTGTGATCTTTGCAACTCATCGTTAAAGTTTGTACAAGCTTCGCAACCTCAATTTCATGATCCTTTTAATATTAGAAAGAGGTTACAAAAGTTTCTCAAAAATGGTATCGTGTAGAAAATGAGTGTGATATATACACCCTATGCTCAAAGTAACATATGTTCATGGTCTACGGTCAGATTTTGCTCTGTTGACATAGAAAGTGTATTTTCATGTAATTTGCACGAATGCTGAATCACATGAAAATAAGTGGACCTGTTTTGTTCAAGTAGCAATGAATTACACCACCCATCGTCATTGGTTACCTGCAGCCTGCTGTCCATTTGATGACAAAGATCAGCATACAAGTCAAATCTTTGAATCGGGCAGAGGGGAACAAACATACATTTCAATTTAACGTTCATTAGCCAGTGGAATCGCCGTATTCCGATCACATGACTGAAAATAAGGCTCATGAAACAACCTTTCTGGCTTCTTTACGAAGATTAAAATGGATACAGTAGTGTCCCGCATAGAAGAAACAACGTTTTCAATTTCATGTCTGATGTGTTTCTTACAAAATGAGATATAACTTCCAATCAGGGTGAAATGTCTTAAGTTTCTTATTAGAAATATTATGTACTATCAATGAACTACTCAGACACAAGCTGTATGATTTTCATATAAAACACAATATTTTGATTTGTATTTGTAAATTTTCACTACCACAAAAAGCTACAATTATTCAAGGAAGCTGCTTTTTTTGCTTAATTTGCTTGCAAAATCATTGCTTTCATTTGAATAGGAACAGCCTGATTCCACTGCAAAGCAGAATTTGTCATGGTTTTAAAATTTATAGTTTTGAATAAGAAACAAGCCTTGTTCAGACCGGCACCAGTTTCTTATCAGAGGGGGTCTTGTTTCGAAAATCAAGGTCTGGTGTTTCTTAAATTCATGTTTCTTATATGCGAGACGCTATTGTATTTGACTAATTGAGTACATAGGTCAGTGTTTTTTTCAACTTGGCAAAAAGTGTCCATTCGACAAATCTGAAAATCAGTATTCGGTCATACCTTACTCATGCAGTTCAAAGCTCAACATGACAATAAAGTTTGAAAGTTCGATCGATTGACTGATCTAAAGCATGCCAAGGCAGGTTAGGACGTCACAAATTATGTAAGCTCTGTCTAGCTCTTGCCATGAAGACTGAAAATGTATTTGATTATTGACAAGCGATTCAAGAAGTCCCAAGAAGCAGGATTATTAGAAACAAGTCATGAGATTGCCAAATTGCTAGGAAGTTTCCTCACAAGCGATTCAAGAAGTAGGCTTATTAGAAACAAGTCCTAGGATTGCCAAATCGATTCGAAATGCCTGACAAGCGATCCAAGAAACAGGTTTAGTAGAAACAAGTCCTAAGATTATCAAATAACTAGGAAATTCCGATTCTAATTTTGAGAAGCAGTAAGAAGCTTTATTCAAGGATATCATGGCACATATGACATTGAACACTCATCCTTGAATGATTTAGCAATCCTTTTAATGCTCTAAATGTTTCAGAAACAGGTTTTTGGTTTCACTTGATGTTTTGTATTTCAGAAATGCGTGTGCAAAGCCAGAAACCAAATGATGATTCTTACGTTAAGAACAAGAGAAAGAAAGATGAAAGGAAACAACCTGTCATTTTTGAAATATGAACCATTTCATGCTGAATTAAGAAACATTTAATTCTATGTGGCCTGACCAACGTTTTCATGAAAAAATCGCGTATCCCTCAATCTTAGAAAATCGGACACCACCCATAGCTTCATGATGCCAAAAATCCAGGAAGTGGCTCTTGCAAATTGTAAATCAACAACAAAGTCGTTACCAGTTGACATACGCTGTCAAGTAATTCTCCCTTGTCTTTCTGCGGTGTGAAGAATTAAAACAAGATCTTTCTTCAGAGGACAACTAAGTTCAAGAGGATGCATGCATTTTTTAATGAGAAAATAAGAGTTTGGGCCAGTACTGAAAGTTTCTTAAAATTATCAAGGTTTTTAGTACTCAGAGTTTCTTACGAGTTTCTTGAAGGTTCCATAACAGTCTTGTCTCGTGCTTATTGCATGTGCCCTCGTGACCATTATAAAACAATGTTAATTAAGGCCTTCCCAATGCTTTGACGTTACTCAGGCACACTTCGAGAAACATGATACAGGAAATAAGTGAAATAAAGCAAACATATGTTTAGGATTTGCTTTGTAAAAATAAACTGTTTCTTATGCTACATTTTCCCAGTACTGGACTTTTCTTAACTTCTTGGCTATTTGAGAGTTGAGTTTCTTATAAGCAGTTTCTTATAAAAAGAATCCGTGCAGGCCACCCCAAGGAACTTAATTTGCAAATTCAATCTTGCTATTTTGACTTGATAGAACGAAGAGGTAATTCGTGAATGAAACTGGCATCTGGAGGACCCTAGGTCTTTTCTGTACTTCGCATTTAGTGGAAATATCTTTTGCAGAAACAAGCTGTAGGTTCACCTTTGATTGCCGTATAGGAAGTGTTGATAGAACATGACCATTAGAGAGGCAGATTTTATGAAATTTGTTGTGAAATGATGTGTTCGCAAGGCAGAGGAAGGTTCCTGCAGACTTTGAATCAACTGCAAAGGAACACTTTAAGGAGATTTTGGTAGTGAAAAATCGAAAAAGCAAGAATTTTGAAAAATGGTTGAGGTGATACTTTCTTGGTGTGTTACGAACAACAAATAACTTACCTTCGGAACACATCTCCCAGTAGGAAAAGGCCAGATCCTACCTCCATCACAAAATCCTGTGGAACAGTCCGAGTTCTTTCTGCATCCTTCTAAGAATCTGCAGACAATAAAGAAAATCGCAACGCACACCAGCTTCATGTTTCTTTCATACTTTGCTTGATGTATCAAAACAAAGTAAGACCTCTTCTACACGGGATCAGGGTCAGATTTGATGTGGTAACTACATGCTGACCTTATAAATTTGACACATTGACTTTGTTGCTAGCGAATCAACGTTGGGGCTCACACTGTCATGCGGATCGGGGCTATCGTTTCTTCTTTTGTTCTCAGAGGCCAAGTAAATTTGCATCTTACATCACTGAAGATGGGGATGTGATCTGGAGCCCTTTTTAGGGGATTCCCATATTTTCTCAACTTTGTATGTTCGTATCACAAGCCGGGACTTGTTTGCTTTGAACTTTTGCGCTCTGATACACTCTTTGTCTCATATTTGATTGCTTTCCTGGAAATGAAAAATCACTGCCTTTCCTAAGTGTCGATCCGGATCTAACTGGATTGGGTTCATCAAGGACCATGCCAAAAGCGGTTCCTTTTGGGTACGGAAAGCATATCTAAATGGGGTCAAACTCGATAGAACAACCGTCAACCTTGCTCCATACAGGATGCTAGAGGGGGGGGGGGGTCGCATAATGACTCCTGACTAACCTTCCTGCAATTGCTTTTACCCTAGCCAGATTAAGCTTTTTGAAACTTTCGGGAGGTTAGGGAGCCTACAGTACCCCCTAGGCATTCTCATGGCCAGGAGACCAATAGAATTAAAATTTGACACAAGCAATAAACGCAATAAAGCAAACAAGATGGAATTATTTTTCATGTCACGTGGTTGACTGTGGCAAATGCTGTTTAAATTAAATGTAAAATCACATGGAATTTATGGCGTTGTATCTCCAACTTGATAAAACATATTGATATGAGATTCAAAAGCACAAAGAGACCATGTCCTTATTATTCATATTTTGAAATTTTACTTTGTGTTACTAATATTTTCGCTGATGTCAGCATATATCTATTTTTACGTGAACAATAGCTATCTTTTATCTAAAATTAAGCTATCTGGTGAAAAAAAGTTTAGCAATGTTTGTTTCATTGTTATAGAGCAAATGGTTCAAAAGTTATGACTGGAAAGGAATTAAAAAAATTCTTGAAATGAAGTCATATTTATACTAGCCGCATGAAATGATTACAGCCCATCTCAAATTACAAGTCAATTGAGATTTGCGATAACGCAAAATTCCATTGCAAAACATTTATACTGTAATTATTTGTGGCATTTGCAGGTGGCTTCTGATCTGAGACTGAATACCAGGCGAGCCACACACGTCCTACTTTGGAAAATTCACAGCACCAAAATTACTGAACGCATTCGAATGATTCGAATCCTAGTCCAAAGCCGAAAGATGGAAGTATTTTTGTGATATTCCTCGCTTTCTTACAAGAACCTGAAATAGAGGTAAATTAGACTGTATAAAATGTCCATAGTTGCAAAATGACTGAAGAGGGTTCAAATTGTAAGGATTTAATTGATCAAATTGTAAAGATTCTCACCACATAGAGCAATACGCACACAGGCATCTCACCTCTTCTAAGAGTTAAAAGGCATAGATTTTCCAACGAATACGAAAGATTTTCAATCCCATGACAATAAATGTGCAGATGACATCTCTCAAAGACATAGCATATTCCTTATTGTGTAATGCGAAGAGTCCATCATAACTTGATCCAAGTGTTTTAGTCACGAGTACATTCTAGTCATTTTGCAATCATCACATGTTTGTTGATTTTAATTTCCTTATATTTCAAGCGCTCACAAGAGGGTAAGAAAAATAAAAATACTTTGATACCTTATAGTTGTCGAGCAAATATTGATTCATTCCAATCCATCCAATACTCTCGATGCTATGAATTTTTGAAAGTGGGAACCTCTTTCTAGCTCACGCGGTATAATGGTGTTTAACTGGCTGTTGTTAGATACCAGTATGTGCTATGCAACATCACTGTAAACAGTTGTAAACATGGTAGAAACAAGGCAGTAAGTCCAAAGAAGTCGTGCCTTAAATTTCTCGCTAGTGCCAACGAGCTTTACTTGGTATTGTCTCGCCCTTGATTGTAAAGGATATGCTTTGGATTAGAATGTATGACTTTGCTTTAGGCAGACTGACTGGTGCATGCTTATTTATGGCAAATGAGAGTCTATGGCTCATAAAGAGGATTCCAGTTCTGCTTGGAAGGTAAGCAGCTCGTTTGGTTAGAAGTTCTAAGTGGTGGTAAAAACAACGGCATGCCATATCTTGTTTTAACAGTATGTTATAACATATTAGCAGCAATTATGTTACTCGATTAAATCGCATATCATAAGAACAATTGCAAAATATACATCCAATCTTTGTAACTGTGTGGAAAATTATCACTGTGTTAAAATTACGATAAATACATAAAAATATAGTTACCCATGTGCATGAAAATACAATTATTCCTTGTTGATATAAACATTACACAATCAAGAAGTCAATTTAGTAGACGTGACGTAAACAAATATCTCCCATATGGGAAGAGCACAACACATGCATAAAAAGGTGAAATGAGTACCGACATTGTTGGCAAAAGTCTTTTGAAGACATTCCTTGTAAGTAAATGGGGACAGTTTGATGTGATGAAATGCTATGACTGAGTCTTCAACAAAGAGATCCTTTTGTTTTTAGAGAACCCAAGTAGAAGATGGGAAGTTTGCCAAGACTTTGGGCGATAATTGTAAGGAAAATTGGCAAAAATTTTTCATTTGTATCTCAACGAAAAAAAAGTAGCTCTTGAGGTTTACCTAAATCATGCAAGGCATGGCGTATGAATTAAAATCAGTTGAGGCATTAAGCTTACCTCTCTAAAAGGGAAAAGGATGGATGTGAAATTCCATCTATTTTCTATATAACTGGCTATGAAGGAAATCAGGATATTTTGCTGTAAATCTGCAGTGGAAATTTCAAAGTTTTTTGACACGTTGATTAGCTTAAAAATGACGGTATCTATCATATCTGATATTTTGCCTTCATCAATTTTTTAACTCCAAAACCAGAAAAGCTATTTATGTCTGTTTGCCATCAAATTGCAGAACTTGATAAAATTTGATTTTCTTGAAGATTTTGTCATTTGTCTACTGCTGATTTAGGACTTACGACGGCTTTAACTAAGTTTTTAATTCTTAAAAAATTGAGACATCAAACAATTTCCACGGTAGATTTACAGCAATATATCCTCATCAAAGTATCAAGTCATTCAATTCAACTCAAATATAACCTTAACAGGATTTCACAACCACTGTGTTAACTACCGGGTGTCTCAAAAAAAAGTACCCCCTTTTGACTGGAAATAGGAACGAAGCGATAAGATATCTTTACTCTCCGAGTAGTTAGCTAAATTTATCAATCTTCAACTTAGATTCACATACCTTGCATTTAAGAATCGTCCATCAAACACCAGAGATAACACAATTTACAGTGCACCCAAAACCAGAGGTTTTGTTAAAGGGCCTAGCCATGATTTGTATTATGGATCTTTTCCAAAGCACCTGTAAACTTTAACTTCCAGTTTTTCGCTTTTGAAAAGAATAAAAAAGACTCGTGGAAATCGCCCTGATTAAACAAATGTAACAAAAATGTGGTAAGAATGATGACGTCGTGCAACATCTCCCAAATGAGCATGCATGTGTTCCTTTTCTTCTTCTTCGAGACTTGGAGTGGAATCCAATGCACGGATTGATTCCTCAAAGGAATAACTATTTGTAGAACAATTGAAGCATTTCAAGGTATAATTATTTTCAATGAAGAAAGCGAAAGGTCAAAGTCGAAATTCCTGTGCAACATGCCTGTGATAGCAAATCATGGCTAGGCCCTTTTACAAAACCTCTGGCTTCGGGTGCACTGTAAATTTTGACTTTGCAAGCTTGTATCTCCAGTGTTTGGTGGCCAATTTTTAAATGCAAGGTATGTGGATCTAAGTTGAAGATTGATAAATTTAGCTGTCCACTCGGAGAGTAATGATATCTTATCGTTTCGTTCCTATTTCCAGTCAAAAGGGGGTACTTTTTTGAGACACCTTTCATATACACTTTTTTTGAGTATATGAAAGATTTGAGCCCTGCTGGGTGACTAAATAAAATTTTCACGTTTACTGGGCTGTGGAATAAAATGTATGAGGCCGATATTCAAAACTGAATTTACTGGGTTCCCATACAAGTCACTTTCCGGCATATTTCTAATTTTTGGATCTACAAGATGAATGACATTACCAAGCCAAATTTGTCAACTAACTTAGCCCTTGAGTGATATATTAAAGGCGCAGGGTCACGTAACCGTAAACAAACCTGTTATCTCTATGATCTATATTATTACCCACACGTGGCCATTGTGTTCCGCTCAGATTTTGGTGGATGGGGTGAATCCACAATAAAGTTACTTGTAAAAATCCACCAATATCTTTGCAATCCTAGCTACAACGTGTGGGTGTTTGGTTTATTTCTCTAGAAAATTCAAGAGTCCATCTTCAAAATAACAACTATATTTTGAGAAAAGTAGTGGAAAATCTCTGTGATATGGACTATCAAAAATCCTGAAAAATCATCGTTTCGAAAAAAGTTTGTTTATATTACGTGACCCTGCCCCTTTAAAGGCAGTCTGCCACGTACCTGATTGACCCAGCAAATTCAACTTCAATACAACGGATTTCATTGTGAATCTGTGTACTTGAAACAAAGGAGGGCTGATCGCTTGCATTTCCTATGGCCGCAGAAAGTCAGAGGATTATCAGCCATTCAAATTTCCTATTCTTATATTTTCATTATCATCAAGTGCGTGACAGACTGCCATTAACATTTCACGTTTGAATATCGGCATGATACTCTTTATTCCACAGCCTTCTAAACACGTATCTTCTGCTTGATTCAGCCGTTATCTGTGGGTACAGTTTTAAAATTCACCGTTCGTTGCAGCAAGCATGTTAGTCATTAAATTTTCCGCCTTTAATTACTCCGTGACTTATAAGAATAAATATCATCCGACTCCTGCCTGCATCCGATTACAAACATATAAATATTCTGGAACAGACTGTCTTATCTAAGTGTGACTTTGTCTAAATCGTGCATTCGCCTATGGCGTAAAATATGTGCATTATAAAACAACGGGTAAAATATTACATATTCCAACACAAGTGCGGCTTAGCAGACCAAAATTGAATATTCAAGTCACTCATACATGACAGATCTTAAACTACGCAAAATTTAAATGTAAAGATATGTCGAAAATCAATTTGAAGATGATTTCCAGTGGATTCACGAAGGGCTCAGTGGTGAAAATACTTGTACCAACCGGTAGCTAGCTCCAGTTTTTAGTCGATGTGCAGCACAAAAATTTAAAATGAAAATGCTCCTCTCTTAACCCAAAAAGCATCAATCTTTTGGTTCACAGTTTGAGTTTCCATCCTCTAGCATTGAAAGCAAGACTTTTTTAAGCTAATGTTAGCTGGCAAGACGCTCCTCCAGAGGGTAATTCAGCAACTGGGCTACAATTTTAGGTAGTAGTATAGAATAAAAATTTCGTTTACAAAAAGGTGTGTCATTGTGAGTCATAGCCGTAATGTCCAGCAGGCTAGTAATAGTAATAAGTACGACGCTGTAAGAAGTCTAGAGTTCTAGCTGTAGTAGCGTTGCCTAGCAAGCTACAAATCCATAATGCCTGCTAATCTGTCGATAGTTTGATCAGGATTTATAGACGTGTACCAGACCAAAGTGTTCATCCCACTTCGTGATCAGTGTCTGACGTAACAGCACCCTGGAAACGAGATTCGTCTAGCAGACAATGACTATGCTGTTTCTTTGTAGTTCTTAGTTGCTCCAGCAAATCAGTTCGAAAAGAAATGGAAATGATGGAAATTGGAAGCCAGCCTAGCAGATAGACCGAAATTTCGACAATTGCGTTCTTTGAACATTGATTATTTCAAGAATTATACAAGAGGAGTATAAGCATCCTTAGTTAAAAAGTGCTTTCATGATATTAGCGCCATTGGTCTATGACAAATCGACTTGATAGAGCAGGTAATTAGATTGAAAATCTTGAAGAAACGTGGTTACCATTAAACAGCGTGACACATGAGAGAAACAACATGATCAAAAGCTGAGCGATGGCAATGGTAAATGTTTACGGTATTTCTATCAGGTTCCAGTAAGGACACAAAGAATAGACCTCAAACATGTCTCTCTGCTTTCCTATGGGAAGCAGACTAGTTAGATGACCAATTTTCATCGCTGCATCTATTGTAACTAGACTTATTCATCTCTCGTTTCCATGCGTTCTTTGATTTGTTGATATCATTTGGTCAAAAGGGGCTCATAAATTTGGTCTGGAAAAGTGAGCCCACTTTAGGCCCTCACAGAGTGATTTCGTTTTCACCAATCAAATTGCTAGAATTTAGTTTTCAACCAATAAGAACGTAACACTTCGACACTTGTTGTTGTTGGATACAAAGAGCGATTGACATGGCCTAGAGCCCTCTTTGCTGCGAGGGATCTATTTTAGTTCTGCAGAGGGAGATTACTGCCTAAGAGGATGTATTTTGCGATTAATAGGTCGAACAACAACGTTCCTTGTGTAAAAAGTTTGCTTTTCAATGCTCAAGGGCTTGAAATTAAGCTTTGAAGTGAATTTCTGGAGAGCAGGAGAACTCCCACTAGTTTGCGTCATTTAAAAAATGGTCACACTGCTTCAGATAAATGTCATGACCAATGATATCAGTAGATTTAAGAACGCAGGGAAACAAGGGATAAAAAGGCATATGTCTATATTGCAAAGTGAATTTTCAATGGTTTTGAAAGGAGCGATCTAAAATGAGCCACTGGCCTAGCTTCCCAGCAAACCTTCAGGTAGATTGAAAGAAATTTGCATGTTGATTATGAGGCAGTCAAAGAGCACAAGGCCTGGTTGGTAGCAAAGGGTTTTTGAGGAGCACTGAACATTTTAAGGAGAATTTGTTTTGAATTTTGGTCAGCTAAAGCGCATTCCTCGCTCATATTTACATAAAAGCCCATGGAAGGCGTCTACCGGGTGAGCCAGAAAAAAGTTTCCACGTTCAAAAAATTCATAACAGCAAGGGTATTTCATAGATTGGAATGATTCCAATTGTAGTTATTAGCCAAAAGGTTGAATTATTTTTGTGATTTTCTCGTTGTCTCACGAGCACTACAAACATAGGTAAATTGAACTTTACATAAATTTCAGGGTTGCAAATGGACTGAAAAATGGTCTAACATCGACCAAACCATAAATGACTCCTTGCACAAAACAATGAAGGAAATGCAACTGCTCATAGGTGAGAGAGATCCTCCGCACATTAATTGCCATTAGACTGAAAATCTTAAGTATTTGTTTGAAAATCGATGTCTTATAACTCTTGAGGGCGGTGAAACTTCCATTGCCTATTGTTTGATAGAGTTCTTACAATTTGATCAACGCTTTAATTTAGGCCCTTTTCCCGTCATTTTGCAACAATGAAATTTTTATAAAGTTGAATTTGCTATGAATTTTCAAAGTGGAAACCTTTTTTCTGGCTCACTCGGTACATTACGAGATCCATAGAAATTCTCATTTCCGAGGGAAATTTAAAACATCACAGGAATTGAAAATATTGAACAATTAGTTACCAGCACCATCGCTCA
Organism: Aurelia sp. 3 sensu Dawson et al. (2005); assembly: GCA_964020215.1. Classification (NCBI taxonomy): domain Eukaryota; kingdom Metazoa; phylum Cnidaria; class Scyphozoa; order Semaeostomeae; family Ulmaridae; genus Aurelia; species Aurelia sp. 3 sensu Dawson et al. (2005). The sequence goes on from OZ026593.1 coordinate 4,984,964, forward strand.
CATATGCGCCATTGTCGTATGCTTGAGTAGGCTCCTCCACAGACGGTATTCCTACTAGAGAGAAAATAATCAGAACGCACTAAGAAACACTTTATTAAATGGACTTAACATGTCAATATTTCCACAATGTCATCTGTATACTTTGTTTAGAGCCCCCCCCCCTCCTCAAAATGTAAAAACGGAAAGTTTTGTATAAACAAAATTTAATCATACTTTGCATAAGCAATGTAGATGCTATTATAACAGGCTCACTATGCTAGGTTCTCTTGGTCTATCATTGGAAACTTCGGTCCGGAGCAAGAATATTTGGACAGTAAGAGATAATTACTTACATATCTTAGTCATATTGCAGAGCTTACAGGTTTCATTTATTTGTATCAATTCTTTCCTAGCAAGTCTGTGAAATTATTTTACCGCTAGCCAGTAGCTCTATGCGCCGCGGCATTTAGTTGGAATCTGTAAATCTGGCAAACACCCAGGAAAAGTGGATAATCGATTGTGGAGGAGACCTGTCCCTAGGGAATCAGCCTATTGTCATTCAAGATTATAAAACATCAAGACAAGCTTCAAAACATTGAAATAAATATCCCAATTTCTCAAATTTCGATTTTGAGACCACTACGTGGGTACAGCAATGCGCAGGAGACGGCAAAGTTCAGTTAGGCCCAAACATTTTGAAAGCACATGTGATAGAGCTCTTCAGTTCCAGGTAAGGACGTATGGCTGAGAAAGGCTGCTAATGGCAAGGAAAAGAATTTTATGGCATTTCAAGGTAAGCAAAGAATTTTATACGACATATTCCAAATAACTGGTGTCCTGACACTCGTGAATATACCTGTTGACTGTCCTCCTGGAGCATTTGCACTATGTCTTCTTGTGTTCGTTGAATATGGAGTCATCTCGAAGCCAAATTCAGGATATGGAGGAGCACTTAGGCTGTGAAGGAGGAAGTAATGAGAAACGACAGTTTTAATGAGAGATGCATGAATGTTTAAGCGAGACTGAGCATAGGCTAAAAAGAAACATATAATCAACTCACCAAACGTGCACTTTCTGTGCAATGTGTTGTTTGGAGTGCCCTCCAATCGCCAGCGCACATTGCCTTATAGTGCACTGAGTTAATACAGGGTAGCAGAGGGTCGCTTTTCTCTTGTTCCCCAGTGATAAAACAATGCACTGCGAAAGATTGACGCAGGTGCTTACTAGGGGGACCAAAACCAATTATTGCGCAAATATCAAACATTGGTTCAATGAATATATGTGTCTTTTTGCCTTCGGATTGAACTATAGTGAGGCTTTGGTAATTGTTCCGGAAAGAGAAAATTTAGAATCATACCATCCAGCTATCTGGAAATTTAGGATCATATCATCATGGAAACCAGGCTTTATGAATAGACCTTTTTACTTCTTAAAAAGAGGTTTGGATTGAGCCTCCAAATCTGGTAAATCTATAAAGGAAACCAATAGCATGGCCCCCGTTAAAATCTTGGCCATTTTCTTATCGTGGAGCAAAATTATGGAATGAGCTGAACAAGGAAACTAAACTGGCATCGTCCCTGGCTACCTTTAAAAAATCTATATGAGAGGTACATTATATTTTCATTTTTAGTTTTATTATGCTCTTCTGTACACTGTATTATATAATTGTCTTTAATTTAGGCTTTTCTGTTTTTTGCACAGGTCAATTTGTAAAGCAGTTATTTATCACTGAAATTCGTAACCTGTATAAATATTTAAAAAAATCATTTCATTCTTCCAGTATGCGCATAATCTTTTGAAGGGATTATTTTTCTTGTTAAACAGCATGCTGCACTTAAGTTATTCTCGAATACTTAATAAATCAATTACTATTGGGAGTCACCTTCACTTAAATACGTTCAACTAACGTTGGGTGTCCCAAAAAATTGTACTGCATTTAAGTGGCTATTGTGGAGGAGCCTAGATCTCTATTGTGGCACTCACTGTCACGTTTAAATTCCCTCTCTGGTGTTTCAAAAGAATTGTTCGACGTTTGATTAAATTTTGAAAAATAAAGACAACATGAACAGGCTCTGGGGAAGATAACTCTGTTCCTAAGATTATGAAATAATTTTCGAGACTAGAATCTTGCAAATCGGTAGAAAATTCACTGAGTTGCGAGCTTTCAAATATAAAAAGAAGAGATAGCTGAAACCAGAGACCCCCCAGATTACTTGTATTACAAAAAGCTCCAAGACCGAGGTAAAAGAAGCTTATCCAATATCATACCTCTCATTGATATCAGACCAAACCAAATAGGTCTGCGAAAGTAATTTAATTCTTGCGATCATTCTCAAAATTTCTTTAACTTTGCATAATCCAAAAACAGTGGTCGAAACATAATCGCCGAGAGAGAGAACCTGTTTCCTCAAAGCATCCATATGATTGACAGTTAGATTATCGACAACCTGTTCGAATCCCATTTGGTTCACCCTGAAACAATTCAAAAATAACAGAAACGATGGCCTGTGGGACTTTACAAAAAAAGCTATTTGGAGGCCTCTGGTTTCAGCTTTGGCAAAAACTTGAACTTGAAAAGCTTGTCACCCCATGAATTTTTAGCGGATTTGCAAGCTTCTTGTGTCAAAAATTAATTTAAAGTCTCGGGAAAAGGGTGACATGACGAAGGGTCCATTCAGCGTATCGTTATTTTCTAGTATTTAATCAAACATTGAACAATTTATTTTGAGACACCCATTAGTTTCTCCTTAGATCGATATTGCTTTTCAGTAGACCAATGACATGGATTGCACGATTCACTACGAGCAAAATGTTCTGCCAGATGAATAAGATTTCAGCTTACCTTGTATCATCAAATCCACCAAAGCCTGGCGTGGTCGCTTCTTCATATGATGGAGGAGGGGCTAAAAAGAGAAGCATTCATAAAAAATAGATTTGATATACCTATCAGTCATAACAAGCAGATTCAAAATATATTACACAAAGACAATTTCGGATATCCGAAAATTTTAACGTCCCAAATTTTGGAGCTCCGAAATATTTAGTTTCCAGAATTCCTAGCAGATAAATCACAGAAAAGAATTTTTCACCCTTTAGAAGTGCAACATCTGCCTCAAGAAATACCTTTACATAGAAAAGAAATGTGTTGGGAAAGCTTCCTTTGTCAAACGATCATGACAGCTTTCAACGAAATTCATTTCATCGATTATTCTTATCATTCTGGGCAACAGCAATTGAATAGGAATTTCTGAAAAGGATACATTTGAGAATTAAAGATGAAACATAGTCGATAAAACTGTAAAATTTTGTCACAACACAACAAAAGAAAACTGTACAGCCGACCGTTTTCTATGTTTGTCCAGAATTTCTCTAAAAACATCTAAAACTCTGAGAAGAAATATCCGACAACTATTTGGTGGGGACTATTTGTTCAAAATCCATTCGTCACATACTTCTGCGTTCAATGTAAGCTTTTTACACATTTATGCTTAATGTACATGTTTAATATATACTTTTTTTCGCACAATGATTTAGAGATATTAATATAAAATCACAAGGCTATGGGTGTCCCGAAATATGTTTGACATTTGAAAAAACACGAAAAGTAGAAATAAACGAACATGCTCTGAGGCTACATAATCCTGTCCTTAAGACTTTTGAATAAGTTTTACACACCACAATCTTGCAAATCCATTAAAACTGATGCCATCTTTGGAAGATCAAATCGATTTTTGCAAAAGCTGATACAAGACAACCCAACTGATTACATAAGCCATAATGGCCAAATCAAGACCGCTTTCATCGTAAAATTTTACAAAAAGATTTTGTGGCAACATTTTAGGCATAGAAGCACTTCTGGTGATGCATTTGCTAATGAGCATAGAAATTTACTCCCATGAGATACTTTTATCGAAACTGATCAAGTAAGCTCTCACAAGGATGAGTTTTGACCTACGTCATGTACATAAAATAGACAATAGGCATTAAAACATCAATTAAGGAATAAGTAACTCCACTGATATTCATAAGTAGATACAATTACACAGAAGATATATTGTGCTTTTAGAGGGCATAAATGACATTCATATATCCCCAAATTTATATTGAAAAAGAAAAGACGCTTTGTAAGGGATCGTCTACAAATTATCGTATAGCTTTTATACTAATTGATACGAATTCAACCGCACGCGCGAAAGGTGTTATACGATTTAATACGCGCTTCCAACAAAACGGTGCATGATGGGTAATCAGGATCCCAATCTCGCCCTCGTTGTATGGTTTGCACTGTGTTCGCGCTTCAGCCCGCTATTTGAAGTTGTTTCTTGGACGTTTGTTGACGATATTGCCGAAGTAAATGAGGTAAGAAACTTCTCTCGTATGTTTTCCGCAATTTTAAATACATTTTTGGTGATTTTTAGTGACATTTCATGGTGATATCAATGCAGTGCGTCGGTGACTGCAGCGGGCGGCCTAAGGCCTACTACATTTCTCTGGCACGACTCTTCGTTCACAGTAATAAATAAGTGATCAAAATCTCATGTACTTTATGTAACATTTTACTGTTATTTTCTCGTTATGGACCAAAAGTTTAAAAGACGCAAACTTTAAGTAACGCATTGATTCGATCAAAACCATCGAACGGTGACTCCAAGTTGCAATCAATGCTAACGTTTAGCTGTTTTCTTTTCAGGAATTAAGATGTCTCTTAGCAAAGAAAGTGACACGCCTGTGATGGTATTTGGTGACTTTCTAGAGTGGACAAATGGTCAGCTAAAGCACTTTTTGATGGTTAGAGGGAAAACCACAAACGGCACAAAAAGAGAGCTAGCAGCAAGGGCATTGGTAGCATTTGAAAATAACGAGCTTATTGTGGAAAGTTCAGAACAATTGACAAAAAGTTTGGAGAAGGAGTACAAGGCATTATTGGCCCAGTTTGAAATTCCTGACCCCGCACAAATACCAGAAAATCAATGGACTACTGACGTTAGAAACTGGCCAAACGTTAATTTAGGTCAGATTTTCCAATATGTATTGGAAATGAAGGCATTTGAGACGGAGTATATAGGCCAGTATAAATCTCGGAAAGCATACTCGTACTTTAAGAGTGGGCATGTTCAGCAAGTGCATCAACATATGGTCAATGGGGATATGATCCTATTCAAAACAGAAGTTGTTCCATCAATGCGGCTACGAGAGCAGCCAAAAACAGTATGGATTCTGTTTTCAGAGAAAGATGGAGTCAAAGCTGCGCACTGTTCATGTACAGCAGGCTTCTCAAAGTCATGCAACCATGTAATTGCGTTATTATATAAGCTGAACTTTGCCAGTGATAAGGGACTTAACAAACCAAGCTGCACTGAAATTGCTTGCAAGTTCAATGACAAAAGCAAGTACGACATTGAGCCTCAAAAGATCAAAGATTTGTCCATTGCAAAGCATGACATTTCCAATAAAGAACCCAAGTACCAAATTATGAATGAAGCAAAGGCCAACTTTGATCCAAGACTGAATTTGGAAAATGATAACAAGAAGGAAAGGGTTGCTAAATTTTTAGACAACATTAGAAAATGTGCTCCTGATGCAGTTGTTCTTTTGAACTTTCCTGTTGATCAGGAAAATGACTACCCTCCACCAATCACTGAAATTGCGGCAGAGGTAGCAATGAAGCAAGGCGTGTCAGAACAATCCATGCTTGAAGATTTCATGGCAAAGCTGTCATTCAAGGAATCACAGCTAAGTGAGCTTGAAAAGGTAACAAGAGGGCAGGCAAGTAATATAATGTGGAAAGAGCAGAGAAGAGGGAGAATTACTGCTTCTAACTTCCATGAGGTCAGCATGAAAGTAAGGGCAATTATGTCATCAAGAACTGATCCAAAACCCTCCACGACACCACTATTAGTAAAGCTGACACAGGGTGCAAACTTGGGTCATGTTGAAGCCATCAAGTGGGGTCAGTTGAATGAACAGAAAGCCAGTGAAGCCTTTTTCCATCAGGCTGCTATGCATCACATTGCTCCGAAATTGCACCTGTGTGGACTTCAAGTCTTGAGATCTGCACCATTTCTAGCAGCAAGTGCAGACAATATTTTCTCTTGCCTTTGCTGTGAAAAGGCCTGCGTTGAGTACAAATGCCCATACTCAATCAGGAATCATGCCATCGATGACAAGTGGACAGAGCTGCCATATCTGTACAGAGCTGATGGCAAGATCACCCTGAAGCCAACCCACAAATACTATGCCCAAGTGCAGGGCCAAATGGCTGCAAATGGCTGCAAAAAGAGCTATTTTTTTGTATGGACAACAGTAGGCAAGCCCCTGGTAATAGAAGTTGCTTTTGATAGAAGCTATTGGGACAAGCTCTACAACGACTTGGTCCTCTTCTTCAAACTGTATGTTGCCAAAGTTCTACTGGGAATGAAGAAAATTCTGTTCTGTGCAGCCTGTGAGAAGCACATTCTTGATCAGTGTGAAATGGGCACAAGTGATAGAAAAGCTCATTGTGGCAGGAAATGTAACAGTTGCCTGCTTTGGTTTCACCAATCTTGCTGTCAAGGGTTCACTTGCCCTTCAACTTGGGTTTGCCATGACTGTTTAAGTTATTTCCCAGTAGACAGTTAGATTGTTTGAGACGATAGTCTCATGAACAGCAAGAGCCAAAAACTTTGATGTGGAGACGTTTAAACAAAATCTTGGCTGTGTGTGTTTTTAAATATATATATCTTCAGTATATTTTCATCTTGTGTGTTAAAGGTCTGAACAACAGCTTGTTTTCTAATGTATATACATTTCAAAAGTATTATTTGTACAATTTCAAAAATACAACAGAATAATATGCTGTTTGGTGTAAATTTGGATGTTTTGGTGGGGCAAAGAAATAAGTTGACTTGCTAGCTTTACTATTCTCAAGATGATCCCCCAATACAGGTAAACAAAATATGCTGCAAATATCAAAGATAGTTATATTTGTGCATACAAAATGCGTAGAAATCATCAGTACTACCATCAAACTGGCACAAGCTTTTCACACAGTACAGGTTATTTGCACATCGCATTTATAGAGCAACAGTAAGAATTCTTTTAAGAATTGGAATTTACAGTGGGGGTCAAAGATTTTTCAAAACATAAAGGTTCTTGCAAATTTTTGAAAATCATGAGAATTATTGTCATTTTTAATGTGCCAAAGGTCTTTGCTCTATAAATGCGATATGTTGGAACTAAATTGAGCTAACACTGAATGTTTCTCATCAGCATTTTTTGCATATTAAGTCTGAGTGTGATTGAAAGTTTGAGAGTACTTTAATGACTTTAAAAATGGAACTCAAATGCTTGAAATAAATTTAGCATCATGCTCAACAGTTGGTAAACAAGGAACTGCTAGAAAATTAACCACCTTTCTTTCAGGCACTCACTGACTGTCAAAAGGGACAGGGCCATTTCTTTCCTGCTACAGAGGGTCCCAAACTTCCTAACTTGTTTACTTACGAGGGCCCCTTGTTTATTTTATGTTTCCATGAAAATGCTTCAACAAGATCAGATGATCACTTACAACATAGGGAAATGGCAATTTTCATCCATGATTAGTCAAACAGTGTGTCATTCATTAATTGAATTAATAATTAAGGGTATTAGCCTGCATTTATGTTCTGTAATGGGACCTACAGTAAAGTTGATTTAAGTTGCACTCAGTTGAATACACTTTTGATGCAAAATAGATTCTACAAATCTCTGTCCCACCATCTTTACACTACAGACTTGCCAGAAGAGATTTAGACTGAGAGTCCAGATCTGGTAAAGTTTGAGAGGGAAGATGAAACACAACAACCCCCATTCGCAGTACAAATACTACAAGCTGTGGCAAGAATTTCTTTAGATCCCAGAACACTTTGCCTGGAGTTAACTATTGATTACTTTGCACAAAGAGAGTTAGGAATGGTTCCATTTACACACAGGCAAGTGCTGCCTTATTTTCATTCATTGTTGGCTGACTATTCTTATTATTGGATAAAACCCTTGCATGTTTTTCCTTTTGAACCAAAACTGTTAGACAATGAAATCAGCTAACAGTGATTAACACTAGAAGAAACAAGGCCAGAAGGCAAATAAAACGTCCCTGTCAATATACTAAAGTAAAGTTATCTCTAATATCTGAAGGAACTCCCTACCACAAGCAGTGTTTCTTATCAGAATGGGGTTTGAGCTTTTATCCTTCACAAAATTTACCAAATTTGACACTCAATCCAATCTCTTTTCTGGCGAGTAAAAAGGTCTATTGTCTTCTTACACACTGTCACACATAAAAAAGATACTAGAGTTCAATATCTTTGCCCAACATGTTTCTTAACTTGCTAACGGTCTCTGAAAGTTTACAAGTGCTGCACAGATCTTTACAATGTCATCAACAACAGGTAAAAGTGAAATGGGTAGTTCATTTTTTAACACATGGAATTCTTTAATTTTCCTTATCGCTTGTTCCACGTAGATTCTAACATTGGCAATTCTTGAGGTCTTTGCAGCATCTTCTCCACTAAGTTGCAAATTACTGTGGGCTGAGGGTGGTCTTGCCAAACTGCACTGGTAGAAAGCAAGCAAGTCTTCAATCTTAAACCCACGGTCAGCAATCACCAAATCACCAGGTTGAAGCAAATTCAAAAATCCCGACCTTTTCACAATGAATTTATCAGCAGCACGACCACCATAGGCATCAGAAACATAGCTGAAAGAGCCGTTTGGTGTTATCCCTACTAGAATCTTAACAGTAGAGTGATGCTTATACTCACTCCAACAGAGAGCTTGCACTTTGAGGCTTGACGGGGTTTCAATGAAAAGCTCTGTACAGTCAATAATGACTCTACACTTCTTATAATATTTCCTGAAGGAATCAGGCATATTTCGTCGAATTTGGACTCTGTCTGGCCAAGTGATAAAGGGGGCTAGCTCCAACGACATCAACCGAAGCCAAGTAAATGTGATAGAACTGACTTGGCCAAGGCTCACTTGGAAAGCATGGGCAAGATACTCTGTCTAGAGACCCAGGCGCAATCTCTGCATCACCAGGAACAGCTCATCTTCAAGGGACAATTTTTTGTTCCCATGCACGCTGTATCTTACATTTGGACTCTTTGATGTCTGCTTTGGCCCACGCCAGTATACCATTGTGATTGCTTGTGGTTGCAAAAAATCAAACAATGCTTTGAAGACACCAACATTAGGCAACTCAGTGAACAACTTCACATCAGCATCTCTAGTTAATGTATCAAACTTGATACATGGACCAGAAATGCCCTTTTGACTGTTTTGGTCATCTGAATCAGCATTTAACTCATCAGGCTCAACATCCTCCAGTTTAGTTTTGCTGACATGCCGTTTGGCAAGTGGTCTCTTCTTTGGTGATTTCTTGACATTGTCACTCTGCCTCAGATAAATGGTAGGATTTGGTGATGAGAATGTTGGCTTGCCATACTGGAAATGATTTGAGCAGACAACTTGATGATCAGTTGCCTTGAAATTTTGGCGTCCTTTACCAATGTTTGCCTCTCAGATCACCCGCTTGGCCGGGTCCTTAGTCATATAGTGCCACCCCAGTTCTCCTTCAACATGCCCTCTCTTGATTATTTTCTCTGGATTTCTATTGTCATTGTCACAACCTCCAACACAGCATCTGTAGTGAGGCATAGTTACCTAAAATTGGTGTAAATATGTATTCAAAACTTGGAAAAACTACAAGGTTGATCTGAAAACAGAGGTAAACAAACAAGGGGCCGTGCTTGCACGCATGCCAACTAATGTCACTTAAGGATGAGATCCATGCACTGACCATGCACTGCACTTGCTTAGCACAACGCAAAATTAGGTTGAAAACGGAAGGCCCTTTTATTTCTCTTTGCTTGTTATCAATATGATAAAGTGGGTGATGGTAAAACTAATTCCAATGTTCCAATTGATTGTCATTGGCAAAGTATGAGAGAGTTTGTCCAGCATTGATTGAAGATTAGATTAGGCCATTTCATATTGCACTGCAGTCACCGACGCACTGTATTAATATCACTATGAAATATCACTAAAAATCACCAAAAATGTATTTAAAATTGCGGAAAACATACTGAAGTTTCTTACCTCATTTACTTCGGCAATATCGTCAACAAACGTCCTAGAAACAACTTCAAATAGCGGGCTGAAGCGCGAACACAGTGCAAACCATACAACGAGGGCGAGATTGGGATCCTGATTACCCATCATGCACCGTTTTGTTGAAAGCGCGTATTCGTCTAGCCGCACAAGAGATAAGAATTGTATACGAATTGTTTGATTTCGCTACGAATCATGATAGGAATTTGATACAAATTTGATACGATTTTGATACGAATTGTGTATACGAATTGCTTGTATGATTTTGATACGAATTGCATACGAATCACATACGAATTGTATACGAATTTATACCAATCCTAAAAGGTGACGATACGAATTAATTCGTATGCAGCTTATAGAATGTCGTATCAATATCGTATAATGCTACGATTTCCCTGTACGAACTTGATACGAATATCTGGAGACGATCCCTAAGTTTAACTAAAACCTTCTTCCATGTCGCCAAAGTAACACAGGCCAACAATGCCTGTCTTACTTGGAAACTATGGTATAGCCTTTCTTCTGATTTAAATCTACAAACAATATCAATTCTTTTAAGCAACAGATCAAAGGCAGCCTTTATAAAACAAACAGGGAGACGATCATGGCGTATATATGTTCTGATAAGACCTCACGACCTCTCTAACAGTCAGCATAGAGCTCAAATCTTTAAAAAGGTGGGTGTAAAATTCTATTACATTTTTCTTTGAATTAAAGTGCTTGAAAGTAACTTTGGGCAATTTGCTGTAAGTTTGCCGTGGAAATTCTTTGATACCTTGATTACTTTCAAAATGGCGCCAGTTATTAATTCTGAGGCTGTGACATCATGAAATTTCTAAATCCTAAACCAGAAGAGCTACAGATTTCTGCTTGCAACCATATTGTAGACCTTCATAAACTATGGTTTTCTTGAAGATTATATCAATTTCTCTTGAATAATTTAAGATTTACGGTCATTTTAATTTCTTTTCAATGAACTTTTGCAAAAATGATGAAAATGCCGCAATTCTGAAAATACTCAAGATATCAAAATATTGCCACGGCAGAATTACAGCAAATTACTCAAAGTTTCTTTCAAGCATTTAAATTCAAAGAAAAATGTGATACAATTTTACACCCACCTTTTTAAAGATTTGAAAGATTTGATCTCTATGCTCTAACAGTCAGGATTTGGCCTCACTAAATCATGCTCTATCCAAAAGCAAACGAAAATCTATGGTTTGTCATTCTCTGCAACCTGTAAGGGGGCAATTATCGAAATAAGGCCAATTTGACCTTTCCATGCTACAGTGAACACCTGCGTATAAGAAACCAGTGATTACGAACCTACGGGCTGGGGTCTTGAAATTAGGCCCCCATTCTATAAGAACACACTGAGCCTGAAATTTAGAATAAGTTCTTATCGGTAAAAATCCTCCAAACGAACTTCTTGTTATCATTAGTTTAGTTTTGTTAATTCAGTTTTGATGCTTTCCATGGGGAATGCACCATGTCAATGACACTTTGGTTCACCACTTTGATATTCACAACAAGTTTGTGGAACAATTAGAAATTTCCATGTATTATTATTATTATTATTATTTATTATTAACAATTTGTTTACAGTTGTCAACATAAAAATAGCTAAAGCTAATTAACGCCAACAACCCTAACCCTATTTTCAATGTTCGAAAAAATTAAAGATATTCATAAAAACCCTAAGTCTTTGACAAAAGTTTTGCACAATCTGCAGACGCAAGAACTCCCATCCCATAGTTTTATTTTTTGTTTGAATTCAGAGAGTGTGTTTGAATCTTTGATTTCTTTTGGCAGAGTGGACCACAAAAGGCAACCTCTGTATTGAATGTTTTCTATTCCATATGTTGTTGTCTTTGCCATTGGCAGTTGCAAATGATTTTCACTTCTTAACTTGTAATGATTTTCTTTCTCGGTAAAAACATCCCGCATGAAGGATGGATTCAAATTATTTTTTGTCTTGTATATCTCAATCATTAACAACTGCAGATTGTGCTGATGAGTGGTTAAAGTATTTTTCATCAGCTTTTCAAACTCAGTATCACTACCTTTGCATACCAGTCGCAATGCTCTTTCTTGGATGTGATTTATTTTTGAGTTTAACACCCTGTCATGGAGCATCCACACAAGTGGACAGTAATTAAACTGTGACTTAATAAAAGAATTCATTAAGATTTCAGATTTAATAGGATCGATATAGGCGGATAAGCGAGCAAGTGCGTGGAGCTTCTGGTTGGCCTTTTTGCACAAATCTTCAACATGTTTTCTGAAGCTTAGTTTATTATCAAAAGTTACGCCTAGCAGTTTTTCATAATCGCTTTCATCAATTGTCGAATTTCCGATTGTAACTGTTGCTCTGGAGCATTTTTCACCAAATATCATGAGGTGACACTTGTCATCATTTAATTTCAAGTAATTGTCAGAAAACCATTTTGCAACCACAGTACCGTCCGTTTCTAATTGTCTAACAATTGTTTCAAGAATTGGATGGCATGCAAAGATAGTGGTATCATCAGCGTAGTTACAAATGTTAGTATATCTTACAGACAGGAAAATGTCATTCATAAATACATTGAAGAGTAAAGGCCCCAGGACCGAACCTTGAGGAACTCCAATTTTGATTTCTTTCCAAGCGCTAAAAGAGCTATTCACCTTCACTCGCTGATGTCTCTTTGAGAGATCCAGTGAGAAGCTTTGAGAGGCTTTAATTGGGTTGTAAAAGGTTTCTGATTCTTCCACTGGCTTTTGCTGTGAATAAGACCTTATCAACTCAATTGCTTTGAACTAAAAGTAAGTAATAGGCTTGAAACTTGAATAAATTCCTGAAAGCCCTGAATAAAATAAGAACCAATTTTAGAGCCTGAACAGCCTCATTTCCCACTATATGACCAATATATAAGAACTTACTAACGCTAACTGGTAAAATTATCGGTTCTGATACGCGGGTTTTATTGCATCCTTGCCAATATAATTAGGGGTGTTTTTAACTTTTATCTATTTAATGTGTACCATGTGAACTGCATTTGATCCATTTCGTTATATCTAAATCACTGTAGATTTTGATTTCGTAAAAAATTGATACATGCATACATACGAGAAGATGAGGCAGACCACGTTTCAGTAAACTTACCATCTGGCATTAGTGAGCTTGGAAGAACAGCTATAGGTGCATTGCCACCTGCCATTGAGTAATAGTTATATGAAAAGGGTTGTGGTTGGCCTGAAATAAAACAGTTAAGGATTTGATCAATATAAATTTCTGAATCAATTTACCTAAAATCAATCAGTTATTATAGCCGAGGAGGCTATCGTGGGTAAAGAAGGTGTTGTGGCACAGTGGTGTGGTGCTGTTTCAGCTCTTCTGGCTTTGCAGCTAGCACTACGGTGGTCCACAAGGGCAAAACACAAATGTCAGATCGCAAAACTTGAATCGCACCTAAAAACATATTTTACATAACAAAAATTGAAGTATGCATAGAAAAATTGAATCATAAGAGTAAAAGTTTAAATGTCATCTCGCAAAAGTTTCCCGGTACATTGACCGAATCGATGATTGAAACAGAAAGTTCATATCGGTACAAAAAATTCAGTCCCGATACAATAAACTTTCCAGATACACAAAACCCAATCTCCATACACAAAACTTAATATATGTACGCAAAACAAAATCCCAATACGCAAAACTAACTCTCAATGCACAAAAGTTTTCAAAGCACAAAATACAATGCCGATGCACAAAACAAATTCAGCATGAAACTTTTTCTCGATAACAGGAAGTGACCTCCTTCCCATGGAATGCATGGCTCTACTTTGGTTGGCCTAAGCAAGGAACAACAATCGAATGAGTGTGTTCTTGTGATTTTCTATCCTGAATGTGGATTTCGGGTGCAACAGCGTTATGACAAGAGGCTGCCGACTTTAATAGCTAGCGTATGAAAATTTATTCAATTCGGGTACTTGGCATTAAAAAGGCCTGATTTCATATCCACTTCATGTGCACTTACTATCTGTGAACCAGAGATGAATACCATTACTGCTGCGAATTCGATGAAATTTGCTAAGTTTGTTTCACTAAGATGTTGTGGCAGCCAATAATCTGAAGCGATGACATTCGCTACGGAGATCGTCAGCTACCACTCCCCTCAGAAAACAGTTACTTTCTCCAATTCGGTCTATCGAAAATCGGTAATAAGGATTTTGTCATACATACCCTTGACACTCAAAAGATAACTAATTCGTAGTGTTTCCATGAAGGCTAGCTTCGCAGATTATTTTTCAAAAGATTTTGTTGACGTCAGGAAAGTGGATTTATCTCCGAAGCTACTCGAAAAATTTTTGGCATTTTTGCGCTATATCTTTAGTTAGGCTGTTGATCTACAAGCTTTACCAATTGAAAAGCTAGGCTAGATTTCGTGCAATCGAGCTCTATATTTCTATTTACTTTTCAACAGCGGAGGAGGGTAGAAACCGTGGTCAACAGATAACCGTGTTTCAAATCACGCCTTCAAAGTTCAGCCGAAGAATAACTGTCTGAGATGTGTCCATTGGCAAACAAATGAATGTGATCTGTTGGGAATGCTATATCCAAGTCTTGAAAGACATCCTGGGAGCACTTGTGAGAGTATGACTTCTATTAACGTTACCAGCAATTCCACAACCTTCCTTTTAGGATCCTTTGAGACTTTATGAGCATTTAAAAAATATGATATTCTCTCTGAATCCACTATGATTACAGGTCAGAAACTGAACTTTTTGTGCACGTTCAACTCCTTCTTATATGCTTATCTGTTGACCTAGGCTTCTACTATTCGCTGTCAAAAAGTAAACAGAAGTATAAATTTCGATCACGAGAAGTCTAGCCTAGCTCTTTCAATCAGACTTGGCAAAGTTGTAGATCAACAACCTAGCTACGGATATAGCGAAAGAAGACCAAACATTTTATGAGTAGTTTTGGAGATAAATCCACTTTAACAAAATAAACAAAACTTTTGAAAAACAACTTGGGAAGCCAGCCTCAAAGAAAACATTGCAATTAATGTATCTTTTGATTGCCAAGACTATCCTTTTACCGCTTGTCGATAGACAGAATATTGTTGGAGAAATCAACTGTTTTCTGAGGAAACTGGTGTTAAAAGGCGCCAAATAACTGCTCACTGAAGCAAAAAGCAGAATTACCTCAGCTTAATCAACTACTTTGATAGTAAAGTTAGTACTATACCTTGATAAGAGGTAGTAGATGTCGTTAGCACGGATGCCGTCCCCTTCGTTATTGATTCTGTCGTTCCCATAGTATTTGATGCTGGACCTGGGTCTGGATCTGGGGCTGGATCTGGGGCTGGATCTGGAGCTGGGTCTGATGGTGCTGCTGGAGCTGGGGTCGGAGTACGAGGAGGAGGAGCAGGAGCAGGGGCAGAGGCAGACTGCTTTCTGCGACCCTTGGCACTGCAGAAAAAGAAACTAACGGCCATAAAGCCGAAAATACCACCAGCCCATGCTGGAAAGTCTCCACTTTTCTTCTTGTTGGAAGAATATGAGTATCCGGCTAGAACAGAATGGACATATAACAGTTTAGTAACTGCATAACACAGCAATCTAATTTCTATTCAAAGGAATATACACGTTTTTTATAAGAGACTTGGATCAGGCCATATTACTAAAAGTTTCTTAATTTCACATGAAATTTTGTCTATTTTAGTACGAAAAGTTTCTTAATTGGTATTTTTTGCATGCAGAATTATCGATGTAGTCGCTAACCCTGCAGTAGATATGTTTCTTGACATTTAAAACATCATATAGGAATAAACAGTGTTCTGTTATGTTGAAAACATAAATGGTTGATGAAAATTGCTCAAGAATAAAGGTTCAACGATCTATTTGCTATGATATCCATGCTTTTAACTTTTAAAAGTTTCTTAGTACTTCTCAGACATAGTACTAGAGTTTCTTAAAATGTGAGCCATCTTAGTACTAGTTTCTTATAAACCAGCTTCTTATAAAAAAATGTGTAAAGCGTCATTAGACAAGAAACAACCTGGGGGTACTTGATGGATGATCAGATTATGTAAGCACTCTCATCAAGCCTCTGTATTGTATGTTAACAGTGGTGAATCCCATTGTACCGGGTAAGAGAAAACAAGTTTCCGCGTTTGGCTAGCTGTAAAATAAAATTATGTGACCGACAGGGGTAGAAAAAATAGCGGACCACGGCACCAATGGTCCCAGATATTTTGTCAGGTTTCCAGAAAGAATGAAAAGGAGAAAGGAAAAGGGCTAAATACGGAAAATTGAAAAATGGAAGTCAATTTCTTTGTCAAAATCGTAAAGGCTTAATAGATAGCCGTTAAGAAAAAGGTTGTTAACAAACTTAAGAATGTCACAAAAAAGATATCGTTCACAAGTCTCGAAGTGGACTACCGAAAACTAAAAAAAAATTTGCCCAAAACGTATATTTACTATTGTGATTAAGACTGATAATCAGTCCTCAACTCTGTCCTATTCCTTACACATATATTGTGACCTGTCAAAAATGGGCACTTTTTGAAGCGATTCATGCAAAAACTTTTCCAAGACTTGCTTTGGTCCCAGAAATTAAAACATTTTTTTCCACCCCTGGTGACCGATATTCAAAACTGAAAAATTGTATAGGTCAAAGGCTAACTGAGAGAAATTTTTTTGGTAAAATCACTCATCACTTAGATCCAAAGTTCAGGGAAATTTTGGTAAGTGACATGTTTGGGATCTAAGATCCAACCTTTCATTCTGGTCCAAGATCTACCTGCAATTGAAATTAAAATTCTAATTCTGAAAATGAATGTGCAGGGTGTCTCAAAAATTATTCGACGTTTAATTAAATATTGCAAAACAACGATAACATGAACATACTCATGGAAAGATAACCATGTTCTTAAGATTATGAAAAAAATTTAGAGAATAGAATCTTGCAAATCGGTTGAAAATTCACTGACTTGCGAGCTTTCAAAGATCAAAAATATGCGAAAGCTGAAACAAGAAACCCACAGGTTACTCGATGTGCAAAAAGCTCGTAGATCGAGGCAAAAAAAGCTTATTCAATGTCATACTTCTCACTGATATCAGGGCAAATCAAGCAGGACTTCTAAAGTAATCCTTGCGATCATTGCCAAAATTTTCCTAACGTTGCATATGTCCAAAAACAGTGCTTCAAGACAGGATCGATGAGCGACTGAGTCTGTTTCCTCAAAGCATCGATAGGCTTGGAAGTTCGGTTATCGAAAACCTGTCCAAATCCAATTTGCTTCGCCCTGAAACAATTGAGAAATGGCAGAAAAGATGGCCTTTGGATTCTATACCAAAAATGCCATTTCGAGGCCTCTGGTCTCAGCTTTCGCACAAACTTGAACTTTGAAGGCTTGCTTGTGACTCCATGAATTTCTAGCCGATTTGCAAGATTCTTATGTCAAAAATTAATTGAAAATCTCAGAAAAAGGGTTACTTGACCAAGTGTCCATTCAGCATGTCGCTATTTTTTTTAGTATTTAATCAAACGTTGAACCGCTTTTTGAGACACCCACTACACTTCAATGCCACATAAATTATGGATCAGGATGGAACGTGGAGTTCGCGATTTCTATGCTTATTCCTTATAAGCATTTTTCTAATAGACGGTCTTGACGTGATGGAATGAGCCATCAAAGCTGGGTAAATTAACGAATCCAATTGGATACATCAGGAATAAACAAGGCAGTTTTCAATATCATTGCTTTGATATTCAGAGAGCAGCACTCTTTCAAACGTTGAGCCTTTTTATTGATTCGACCGGATATTTATTTATCAATTCTACAGCACAACTATGGCGAAGAACAAGACCTAATAAATGCGGATTGTCAGACAAAACTGCTCTTACAGTAGACCTTTTAGGTATTCTTCAAAAGAGTCTGGATCGAGCGTTATTTTTATACATATTCGAGAGCAAGGTTCGATGGTGTCGGTTTAGAGCATCTGCCATACTCGAAAATTCAACGAAATGCAGCAAACATGGGTCGATTCTGATTCGTTTCAGAATAGCTCTAAGGCCTATCTTTTGAATTTTACAACATCGAACGACTATGGGTGTGTTTGATTGGTAATTCCAAACCTACAAAATTCTGAAAACGGTAGACTTCGCAGAGATGGAAACACAGTTCCCAATCAAACACAAATCCTAGCAGGTTTGAGATTTATCCTGGCGAAGGGGAGGTTTCCGGTTGAAAATCACGAAGACAAGTCTGGAGCTTGGCAACAAAGAGTAGAGTTACCGATTACCGTAGCAACGAGAGCAAAGTCGCCTCGTTTTCAGCGTTCTACAAATGAAATCAAGAATCTCTCCAAAGTCTGCCAAACCTTTTTTTTGGAGCAGAAGATTCAGCAGGCCTGCCAAACCTGCCAAAGCTGCTGCATTCGGAATTAGGGAGTCAATCAAACACATATTTCGAGTCTTCAAAATCTACCGTCTTCAGAATTGACACCAATGAAACACACCCTAAAAGAAAACTGTTAATATCATTTCTGTAGCAGTGACACTAGACTTATGACGATGAGTCTATTGTTTCCCTGTGCTCTTTGACTTGATGACGGCGCTTCGGTCAATAGAGACTCATAGTATTACTATGAAAAACCTGGCCCTATTTCGGCCCAAACTGAGCAATTTCTTCAGTACCAATCAGATTGCGAGATTTGTGAATTACTATTGTGAACGTGTAAATGTGATAGAATTTTCGATTCGATTGAAGAATTGAAAACACTCCCACGGGATAGAGATTCGAAGTCATGATTCTTTCGTAATTCCATTGATGATTGAAGAAAATAGGGCCAAGTTTTTTACTGTTTCATGATGAGTCCCTCTTGAGCAAGGTTTACCGCAGGGATACAAGGGACTCATCGTCATCAGTCTAGCAGTGACACTAACGATGAAGATAATACTTACTCCAACCATAAACTTCAACTTCGCACAAGGTAAGGTAATTAGCTTTCATCAGTTGCACGTAGACATATCTCCCATACAAAACAGAATAACAACGGAAAGTTTTGCTTTGACCTTTCCCCATGGCTTTCTTGTACGAATAGCATCTGCGGAATGTAAACAGAGTGTGATTACGTATAATACCGGGTTACCCAGAAAAAGGTTCCCACTTCATAGCACCAAGAGTACTTCACAGATCTCAATGATTCAAATTTCAGTTAAAAGCCGAAAGATCGAAGCATTTTTGTGATTTTCCTCGCTGTCTTACCAGCAGTAGAAGTACTGGTGAAATCAACTTGATACAAATTCATCGGTTGCAAAATGACTGAAAAAGGGTCTAAAACATCGATCAGATTGTAAAGGCTCTCCTTACACAGAACAATACGCAGTGGGCGTTTCACTTCTCTCAAGAGTTAACGACATCAGTTTTCAAACAGATACCAAAGAGTTTCAGTCCCATGGCAATAAATGTGCAGTGGATATGAATGACCCACGAACAATTGCATTTTCTTTGTTGATCTGTGTGAGGAGTCCATTATGATTTGATCAACGACTTAGTCCAATTTTCAGTCATTTTGCAACGTTTAAATTCTTGTAAAATTGAATTTACCTATTTTTCTTGTGCTCTTGAGACAGCGACAAAAGCAACAAAAATACCTCGATCTTTCGGCTTTCATCTAGAATTTCAATTATTCAAACCTGCGAAGTACTCTTGGTGCTATGAATTTTCAAAAGTGGGAAATTTTTCTAGCTCACCCTGTACAAATGAGGGCGCGCATTGTACTATACTCATACTAACCGGTTTTGTGTTGTACAGGAAAATATAAAGCCCGAGGTCTTAAAAGTACAGACCGGGCTTGCGAGGTCTGTGCATTAAGACCGCGGGCTTTATATTTTTCTGTACAACGACAAAACCGGTTAGAATGAGTTTTATTACCTGATAGCTTCCAATTTTGACTCGTATCATTTAGTCAAACACATTTTGGTACTGTCATGTCGTTTGAGTTTATTGTAAATCTCATAGGCTTAAAGACCCATTGCTAACCATGATCCTTTGTGCGTCGATTGAAAAGCAAGACAAAGGGAATTTAGGCCAAAATGGACTTTCAGATAACACGAAAGTCGCCTTTGGCGCCACAAAGGATCATGGTTAGCAATGGGCCTTTAAAGCAGTTGCTTTGGCGACAAAAACGCGTCCTTGTATCGTATTATACAAGGCTACGGGAAACCTGCGGGAAAGGTGCGATTAACCAATAGGAGTGGTGGGATTCTGTATTGCCTCGTTTTTGAAACTTCAGTCAAGTAATAATGGCAAGGAATGGCTGAAAGAAAGGAAACACATTTGTACATCAGGTGAGTCAGAAAACGGTCCCAAATTTTAGAAATTATTAGGAATGGATTTGAATGAATCAAGTGTACTTGCAGAAGGTATTGGAGTTGGAGGCTTCATTTAACACTGTTAGTGTAATTTCCCATTCGTGGAAGCTTCCACGCTACTCACTTCCTGGTAAGGAGAATAATGGATACACAGATAGTAGCTGATATTACACTTTTTTATCCTTATTTTTCTGTGGTTTCCGACAACACGCTGTCGTAGACTTATATGAAAAATTCAAAATTGGCCTTAATGAACGTGGTAAAGGAATGGCCGTACAGGTGCACCTCTCAAAAGCATTTGATTGCATTAGACATTAGCTCGTGGTTGCAAGACTACATGCCTATGGCTTCTTTCACGAAGCATTAACATTCGTTAACGATTACCTCACAGACAGAGAATAGAAAGTCAAGGAAAATGGTTCGTTCAGTTCTCGCAAGGACCTAACACGCTGTCTTTCTTAATGGTCAGTCTTAGATTCTCATCTCTTTAACAGATATATTAATGATGCTGTACTGTTTATTCAAACCTGGGGTATCTGTAACCATGCAGATAATACTACAAGATATGCTTACGATATGAGGCAAGATAACAGTAGTCATGAGCTTGAAATGAAATTAAATGCCGATAAATGTAATCTCGTTGTCATTGGCAAACGATGAGATGATCCAGTTACTGTTAGAACTGGACATGCTGACATAGTCAATAGCTCTGAAGAAAAATTACTAGCAACAAATTTCTAAAATCTTCCAAAAAGCTAGCAATAAATTTTAAGCATTTACGCGCAAGTCCCCGGGCATGGATCAGAGAAAAGTAAGGAGCTTAATGAGGGCATTTATTACCACTCAGTTTAAATGCTGTCCTTTAATCTGAATGTTTCACAGCAGGCAGCCTAATCAAGAAATCAAATAATGCAGGTAAGGGCTTTGAGAACCATATAAAATAATACTGAATCTACTTTAAATGAGCTATTACAGATGGACTATGCCTTTAATATTCATGAAAAGGGCTTGCAAATACTCATAACTGACATGTACAGAGCTAGAAATGACCTATACACTTTATTTTTGCAGGGAGTTTTCTGTGAAAATACAGATCACTAAGATATTTGTAACAATAACGAATTTATTCAACAAAATGTGCGATCCGTCAACCAAGGGACAGAAAATGTCTGACTCAAAGGTCTTCGGCTGTGACAAACGTTGCCGCCAACGATACGAAATTCAGAATCCCTTGTCAAAACAAAGATAAAAAATTTGTAACAGAGCAAATTGTCCACGCAAACTATTCAGAATTTGGGCATTTCATGATAAGCTTTACCATCTGAACCAATTAGCTAATTACTTTCAGCGGTCTTGTCCTTGTAGTCAACCGATAAAGATATTAGCAATAGTAACAATGGCAAACATCGAGGTAGATCCAAAGGTGAAAGTGATGTGGAGTTGGACTCCGATGCTAATGGATAACATGATAAAACACAAGAAATCGACTTCGGCTTCACTTCGGCTTATGTCTCCCTTAGCCTAAGCGTAGACCCATTATTCCAAAAGAAGTAAGGGTGTGAGAAACAAAGAGCAAAGGCTTGCTACAGCCGCCCAATTAATTATTCTAATCCTCTTTTCAAACTATTTGCGAAGCACGTCTAAACAAAGGCAGCATAAATTAAGTTTCCAGAAATCCAGAAACCTCATAGCAAGCTTTTGCTCTTTGTTTCGTAGACCCTTTCTTCTTTTGGAATAATGGGTCTACGCGCAGGCTATGTCTCCCTTTGCCACGATCAAAAGCACTCTCTTTTGATTTAGTAAAGATAAAAGTGTAAATTTCTATCAAACCAGTTTGTTACTTCAAAATTATTGTGTATGTTCACTCTCTAGAAAATGTTGAAAAGCTCAAGGCTGCATTTTCAAACTTTGAAGCATTCCAAAGTTACAAGCGCTGAGATTTCCTCCCTGACCGTTAGTGATGCATCATAAATCCACTTCAAAACCCTATCTTTCGACAAAAATCCACAAAACAAGATCAAACAATAAATTTCTAAAGGCATACGTTTCAAATTTTACGTTTTGCTATTTCTTTGAATTGCTCATTCCATTCAATTTAAATGCTCGGCGGAGGCAATATTGTTTAAAAAAGTCCTTAACCTGAATGGGTGCAGCAGAATTACGGGGAAGAATTTCCCTTTATTTTTTATAAACAATACTATGATTCCGCTACAAGGCCGCGTGTTTGCAATTTACAAGTTACTAATAACTATGAATGAATACTCACAATTGATTAGCTCTTGGGTTATTATCAATATTTCCAACACTGATTTCAAAATGAGTTAATCTATTTGAACAGCAATCTCCTCTGTTAGTAAGTAAGACTCTTTGAACATCTCGTGACCATTGTAAGTCAACTCTCCACCATGGCTTGGTTTCATAATTAGTGTGTGTGCATGAATGAAAGTGGAAGTTTGTAGTACGTTTGCCATCGACTGCTTTTGATGAGTTGCCATAAGGAGAGAATGTCGACGATTGCTTTGTTGGCATTCCGCGAGCCATGTTCCCTAAAAAACCAGATTGGCTTAAGGTTACTCTAACCCTTCAGGTAGCCATTATGAATCTCTGTTTACTACGTCCGCTCGTCAAAATGCAACAAACAAAGTCAACTTATACGTCATTCAATGAAGAAGTAAACGCAGAATATCATAAAAATATGTTGAATTGGTTTGATAAAAATAAACATGATTATTCCAGGTTTTAGGCAAAGTGCACTACCCATGCAAAAATTGTTCGTGTACCCCGGAGATCGTCAATAGAATATGACTATCTATTTACCAAAGACTTACAGTGAAAGCAGAAATAGTGTACCATGTAAATTCGAAGATTATTTGAAAATAGATTTTCGTGATTGGATTTATATTCGAATATTGCTTTGTTATTTGCTTCCATTAGATTCGAAAATTGCTTCCGTTGGGCGGAGCGTATGAAGGATTACAATAGGAGTTCCTTTCCTATTGTTTTGTGGCGAGATAAAAATCTTATTGTGGCACTATCCTTTGTTGACTCTGTATGCAAGTTCGATTTGAATGAGATAGTTTTAGGATTTCTGCTATCTGCAAATGCAAGTTTTTACCCTTTGCACAAACCCTTTAACGTGACTCAATGCCTTCAACCCTATTTTGCTAAGGGGGGGGGGGGACAAATCTATCCCTAGTTGATTTTGTTAATAACTCTTGTCAGGAGACATTTTATGGTCATGAAACTTATTGAACTTTTGCGGCTATCTATTGTGCAACTTCTCAGAAAGTGTCATTGAAATATTTTAACAAATGAGTTGGAGGAAGACAATTTTCTAGGACTGACCCTGGAAAAATCGCAAATTCTTGAATCTCAATTGTCGCGAAAAAAGGAGCAAAATTACAATACCTAGCAAATTTCTTTTGTAGTGTACTGCTTTTTGATGTATTTCATCATAATTAGTACATTTGGATGGAAATTGGGCTCCAAATAAAATTTTATCGCGATTTTCCCGATTTTGGCCAATTTTGCCGCTTTTCTTGACCACATAAAGGAAAATGCTGGAGTGAGCAAAAATGATGTTGAATGTTAGGCTACTTTTTACATTTTAAGAATGTACATGCCTTAGGCTATTAGCACACCAAATTTGCTTGCCTATCCTACTACCAGTCAAGAGTTATGTAGGGGGACTGTTTTGCCCCCCTCCCAACCAAAACACGACGTATCACATAGCCCAACCACCGTAGGGTTAAATATCCATCCACTAGCCATAATACCTTTGTGGCCCCAGAGTTGGTTTTGAAAAGATTTCCTTTTACAGTTTACAAAGATCTTGTTGGATTTGTGGGTCTGACGATGAGTCCCATATTCAAGGCTATTTTCAGAGTTGCTTTTCTTCTATGAAAAACAAGGAACAAAGCCATCATAACCGGGGTTTGTTTAATTATTACAAACACTGTTTGTTTAAAGGGACATTCCGCGAAAATCAAATGCATGCAAAGGTTTATATCGTTATCCCGATCGAAAAGCAGATTTTGTCAGCCCTCAGAAATCTTTTTCCTTTCCTCGATCGCATTTTTCAAAGTTAAGATGTGGAGAAAATATTTGGACCGACTTAATTTTAATACCCTACTACTTTTGTGCTTCGTCTTTGGCGAACAAAGGTTGCATATTTTCGTTATTGTCCGCCGGTTAGTCGTCGGCGAGCATTGATGGTTTGTTTTGTGTCGCTCTTAGAATTGAGTTTGAAAATCGTGTTGTATTGGTTCATTCATGTGTCCACGATCGACTACGACCAAGAGAGATGATCGGCTTTAACGAAAATTCTCGGTATCTGTTTCGGATTCAAATGCGAGGTCATGGCTGAGTTCTCGGTCTGTCGTTTGTGGCCGGTTTCAGCTTTATTTAAGGTGGAGAAATATCGGGAAATGTTGATAATGATATGAATGTTCTTTTTAAACGCAAACGACGCAGTT
Organism: Aurelia sp. 3 sensu Dawson et al. (2005); assembly: GCA_964020215.1. Classification (NCBI taxonomy): domain Eukaryota; kingdom Metazoa; phylum Cnidaria; class Scyphozoa; order Semaeostomeae; family Ulmaridae; genus Aurelia; species Aurelia sp. 3 sensu Dawson et al. (2005). The sequence goes on from OZ026593.1 coordinate 5,009,915, forward strand.
TGCCGACATTCTGTTTTCTCCCGTGGAATGTCCCTTTAAAAAATATCAAAATTTAGTGACATCTTAAAACTAACCTCCGACAGCATATACTTCAACTTCACACAGTGTAAGATATTCTGTGATTCTTAAAGTAACAAAGACATATCTCCCAAACTTTGGAGAAGAACATTTTATTTCCTTTGTCTGTCCCTTGCGTAACGCAGCTGCGTGGTAATAGCAACTAGAAGATGAAAAAACGTCAATAAAACTTTACTACTGAGAATTGTAGAAAAATTAATCGGTTTTAGTAAGGTGCAGCAAAATGAATATAGCTTTATAGTCAAAGCAAGAGTAGTGTGACCAGTATAATCCAAAAATAATTGATCTTTCCACATCATTATGGATTATTTTTCGAATAATAATTCGAATAATGATATGACATGTGCTGTAAGGCCCTCGTACTGCTAAATACATGGAATGAATTGTTTTGTCTTCCTCAAGCACATACATGCGCTGAAATATTGTCCAACTTACACAGCATAGCGTCCGTCAGTTGAATGAACTACTAAGTATCCCAGAAAACTTAATCTTTTTTTAGTTCGGTGCAGCAAAGTGAATATAGTTCTAATCAATGGCTAATAACACTTAAATGTTCCTTGATCGATAACTTGAACATAATGAATTTCACAAGAAAGTATAAGGCTGCTTTCACATTAAAATTAAATCTTGAGGAAGAGGAAGGCTTGCTTTCGCGTGTATGCTTTTGCTTGTGCAAACGCACAGTAGTTTAGGTTTTCCCGTTCAAATTGACATGTCCTTTGGATCCCACATAGCAAGTCGTTTCTCTACCTCTGAAATGGAAAGCTCAAACTCCATCCAGCTTGCACGCGTGTGTGAGCATTCTGTTTGCTAACCAAGTATCTTTTTCGCATGGGCAAGCTTCTTCTCGCGGAAATCTGCACGAGAGTTTAATCGCTTTACGAAATAGTATGCAATGTGAACATAGCCTAAGCGTTTAAGGAGCTACTGCGAAGGAGCATTGGATTCAATCTTTGTTTTGAGTTGATGGTATAGTTTGATCGCAACTTAGATTTCGCGTCCTTGCATGCCCATATCGGATTTGTATTCGCAGGGTAGTTCACCTGAGCATGCAAAATTTCTGAGCCGGCCTGAGATGGATGGTTATTGAAGTGTGCAGTTATCAGCTATGCGTAGTTTGGCAAGAGCCTTTTGGGCATCTCACGGAGATTACAACTCATCATTTGATCAGCTTTTAGCCAGGGCTGTAAGCCTAAAAAAAGTCCACCAAAAGAACCTACAAGGTTTTATGATTGAAAATTATAAGGCCATGAACAATCTAAATCCTTCATATATTTGGGAAATCTTTGTGAAGAAGGATATTACACAAAAGAGCTATGTTGACTTGCATCATCACAGTAACATCGATAAGGACTAAATTTTCTTTCGTTTAGAGGCAGTCTCCTGTGGAACACTCTAGATAATGAATAATATAGACAGCTAATACCTTGAGAAGTTTTAAAAGAGGGATCAAAGAATGGGATGGCAAAGGATGTAGATGTTTAATTTGTAAATAATTTCGAAGATTGTAAATAGTTAATTTAAATTAGTTTTCCGTAACCATGCTTTTATCAACTGTATTGACTGACTGACTGACTGACTGACTGACTGACTGACTGACTGACTGACTGACTGACTGACTGACTGACTGACTGACTGACTGACTGACTGACTGACTGACTGACTGACTGACTGACTGACTGACTGACTGACTGACTGACTGACTGACTGACTGACTGACTGGTTGAGTGATTGATTGATCAATTGATTAACAGATTGATTCATTCATTTATTGATAGACTGATTGATTGACTGATTGATTGATTGATTGATTGACTGATTTATTGCCGGATTGATTGACTGATGTATTGTGTAATGGTTGGGTTATTTAAAGTGTCTCTCGCAATGGGAACAAGACGCCCTATGTCTTTTCCCATGGTGAAGGGCACAGTTAAATGTGAATAAAGCGCGGAACATTTATTCAACGGACACCTGTGGTATAAATTTTATTGTCCGTTGTAGAAGACTGACAACTGTATGGAGCGGTCATCTTTGTAATACTGTATCTGAGACGAAAAAGCTCCTCCGTAGTTCAGAGATGTCCGTTGTAAAGAGTTTATGTTAATGGAAGTTTCACTGAAGCAGTCGTAGTTTTATTTATATTGATAAAAAACAACTTACAGTTCGTTACGAGTGGAATCATTCGCGTTATTGCCGACCTTAATTTCAAAACTCCGCAGTCTGTTAGAACAACAATCTCCTCGGTTGGTGATTTTAACTTTCACTATCTCTTTAATTGCACGAAGGTCTACTCTCCACCATGGTTTGCGTTCTTTATGGGTATGTGTACACGAACGGTATTTCTTGTAGTTAGAATAACGCTTTCCATCGACTGCCCTTCCTGATGATCCACTATGAAGAGTTGATATCTGTCTCGTAGGCTTTCCTCTTGCTATGTTCCCTAGAACAGGAAAAGACAAGTTATAAAGGCGAACATAGGCTCCACATCTTTAAAATTGTGGGTTTAAAGTTCAATGATACAATTCTTTTAACAGAATGGACTCAGAGAAACGTTCGCTATTTCACTGTGGTTCTACCGTTGGACTCTTTCACAGTCTTCAGTATTCTCAGGTTCAGAGTCTTTGGCTTCTTCATTGAAAAATCCAGAAAAAATCACTATGTCTAAGTATGAATTTCAAAGGAAATGAGCAGGAGTCCACTCAATGGCATCAGAATTAAGTAAAAGCGGTGACAACAAAGGCAGAATATAAAGGTGCTCAATTGGGGCAGACCGTTCTACATCTCACAACACATTGCAAGCCTTTCAACAGCATGCTGATACCAAATTTGCGTCAATAATATTTGCATTTGCTTCTAGTAAGTTGAGCAAGATCTGGGTCATTCTTCATTAGCTCGGTAGAAATGACTTAACATCAAATAAACAATGTACATTTGATTGTCTGGCATTCAAATACAACGCCTACAAGTCGATAGGTGGTTTGGTGAGTCAAAATCGTTGCAAGCATGGACAGGGTGTATCCAAAAAGGCTACAGGGCAAACATTGAATTTCATAGGAACTAAAAAGATGACATGAATGAGGTACTGATTTCCTGAAAGCACAGCTGTCCCGTGCTTTTGATGGCCGTTTTAAACGATTGTTGATGACGACATAGGTTGATTTGTCGCATTGCAGAAATCACCCATTGCTTACCTGTCAATGTCACAGATGGCTTTTTGCCTGGAAATGAACAGAGATATTTTAGAAAACAATGGAAGCGTTTCTATATCAGACAACTTCTAAAGGCCTGATCCAGTAGGAATTTTTACACCACAAGTTCGGGTGTTAGCCCTCCTGCACAAAATGAACAGTAGCTTCCGAATACATAGGAGTTTCAGCTCGGGGCTGACATTTGTTGCCATGTACCGAATCAGTTTTGCAGTTGTGAAGATGGTACAGCATTACAAGTACTACAATCTCGAGATCGGGTGGACGACTATACTAGACTGATTATATTGGCCCTTTTCCCATTTTGACTTTACTATGTCGAACAGAGACTCATAAAACTTACGCTATTTTTGGTACTTGAATTATTCATATATCTTACCGTAGTTTAATCTATATAGTACCACACACAATAAACGTACCTATATTGATTTACTCAAAACACTAGTCCGAAAATCCACCCACATAAGTGGCACGCCCGGTATCACTTTACAGTAAAGTACCCTCGAGGACAAGGATCTTAGGTAATCAGCCTAGTGCGTCAGTACATCCAACGCAGGACAACGGAGACAGACTGAGAAATAAGCTATCACAATAAAGATGTAATTAGGTCCCAGCTATCCAACATCACAAATTCAAATGATAAACTCTTCTCAAAGTGGCCTGTATCATAGAATTTCTCCAGCCTGCAACGGGCTTTCGTGTATTTAGGCTACATGCATCTCGAAAACTTCTGCCTGGGAATCAAGCTGAATTTCCTAAATCGTTGATGGTATGCAAAAATCTCATTAGTATGGCTAATTCTATGAATTTCTAAGAAAAGAGGGAAAATCTTTTTTATCAATGTAAAATTCTTACAATACATGTTTACTAACTATACATATCATTACTATACAGCTGCAAAACACTATAGGGAAAATAACATGAGGAGGAAAATTGCATGGCTACCCCATGTTCTTACATATAACAAAAAACAATGAACACCACTAGGATAATACACAAAAAAGAAACAAAGAATACTTGTAAACTAATCACTATTCGCTAACTACAACATAAATCATTTTCAATGAACGTTTGCGGCATAAAGACTGTGGGAAAGGTATTTCAGAACAATGTCCCTGCTTCCCTGCCTGCTGCCCTGTTTCCCTGGAAAAAGCTTCATTGGTATGCATCTAAAACTATTTGCCAACAATAGGGAGAGAAAGTTATGGTTTTCCAGACGTTTGTAATGTCTACGATACTGCATCAAGAACGGGTCTTTCATCCATCTGGTACAATCTTTTGAGATATGATGATGTCACATCCTCAAACGAGTTCAAATGTAAAAAGGAAAAACTTGGAAAAAGTTCAACTTTACAGAAAAGTCGAACAGTGGAATCGTAACAATGTAGATAAAATTTATTCATTCGATTCGATCAAAAGGAAGAACCAATAGACGATTGCACTGGAGATGGCAGATTCATATTTCACGCAAAGGATGCAGGTAAAATGTTCCTTGTCAACAAGTTACGTCACAGTGCAGCAGTAAGAATGCAAGTAAGTGCCACCTCTGCGAAGGAGAGAGAGTTGCAGTGATAAAGTACCGAATGATAAACTAATCAAATCCGAAGAAAAATGACCGTTCTTCTCCCTCCAATGATGCAGGAAATACTCTGATGGCAAAAATCTAAAGATACATAGTCAGTAAATCTTTGATAGGTGTTTCGTTCAGTATTTTATTGCTGCAACTGAAAATATGCGTTACTATGGCTGCCATATGAAGTAGCTCGTTGATACGAAATTTTCTACCGCCATCCTTTACATGAAATATGAATCCGCCATCTACAGCACAATCATCTATTGCCGTTTGCATTAGCTATCTAAGAGATCTGACATCAAAACAACTAACATTGGAAAATTCTGCAGTGGAAACGGGCTACAATAGTCCCGGGGGCGGCACTACGTATATTGTGGGTACAGGGACATGCCATAGGGAAGGGTGTCGATGTTTACGATTTTGGTGTGTGGTACGGTTTCGTTTTTCGCGATTTTGGTATAAAGAACGAATAAATATATCTTTTTCGCAAAATTGGCATAAGGTTGGGTTTCCTCTTTCACAAAATTGGTATAAAGTCAGATATACCATAATATCCCGATCAAAATTTGGTCAAGCGCACCCTGTGAGATAATAGTGTAAAACATAAACTGCTTACTTCGATATTGGCAAATGAAATTCTTCTTATCAGTACATTTTCCATCAAGCCATTGGCCATAGTAGATGTCTGAGTTCATGAAAACACAATCTTCTCCTCCTAAAGCATTGTTTGGTTCTCCAAATTTCCAGTCGGTGAATAAGGGTGCCAAGCCGCCACTCCAAAAGAAAGTTCCTTCAGCGGTTATATCATTTAGCCCTATCCAATATTCACCACTATATCCCGTCAATGTGAGTAATTTATCTTCTTCAGACTGATCGTTGATATAAGCCAGTTCACCTCGATAAGCTTTGCAGAAGTCCCTTGCTTGATACCAAGTGAAATTGAATGCCTTGTGTATTGTATAGTCAGCAGCATTCACTGTTTTGGCAAGAACAATAAGAAATTTAAGCAAACTTTCCCCTTTTCAGTCTTAGTTCTTAGCATGCATAGAAATAGAAACTTTGTAGGGCAAGGGAAGAAACCATAAAATCGGCAAAAACAGATCAGGGCCACGACAACCTGTGTCACTACAAATCCTAGCAAAGAGCAACACAAAATGGCTTTCTCTTTGGGTAAGTGGAGCGGTCTCCAAAGTTATTGCCACGGGATAAAACCCTTTTGGATTTATGGAGTCTATAGTGCAGGCTAGAATCCTGTCATGCGTCCGTCGTGCAAGTTATCTTTTTGGCATGGTGCGAGGGGTTGCTAAGCGAGTAATGTAGCATGGGGTCGACAAAAAATTGATGACATCTAAGCCTTGCGGCCCTATCCTTCGGTGCTCCCTGCCTCCCTTGGAATAATGACGTCAATTGCCCTCCGGGGGGGGTACTTGACTAGGGAAGTGACGGGGGTGTGTGGCAAACCGCTCAACACCCTATACCCTGTCGCATAAAAAATTGCCCAAAAGTATACCCTGTCGCATAAAAATTTTACCAATTCCATTATTTCATGATAACTATAAAAGGTGTGCTTCCACGTGATACCCTGTCGCATAATTTTCTTATCAATTGTAATACCCTGTCGCATAATTTTTATCAAAAAAGGACACCCTGTCGCATAATTTTTACCGTAAAAGGACACACTGTTGAGCGGCACATCCCGTCAAGTCAAGTATGGGAGTACCCCCCCCCCCCGGGGCAATTACCGCAATAGGCAATAGAAAAACAAAGGAAACACATTCCTTCCAATATTTATCAGGGCTGTTTGGACTCTCAATCAACTAATTAGGTTAATAAACAATTATAAGATGAAATGTTTGATAGCTTTCACTTTCAACATCAGGGTTGGACCTTGTGTGTTTGATCCATTTATCAGACTAGGTAATGGGACACCTTTAATTTGGAGTTTGCGTTTTATTTCGAACTATATTTTTATCGCATGTATGTATGTATGTATGTATGTATAATTTCGCCAAAATAGCAAAAACTATCAAATATTAACATACAATAAATCTATTTAAAAAGGAAAGAAAAATCTAATAACAACAGGCGTGTGATATTAAAATATATACAGCTATCTAAATTAAAAACACCCTTAGGTAAAATGGCAGGGATAGCATTAAAAGGTCAGTGCGACCTTGATTCCATAATGGTACCTCCAAAGATGTCAATGAAAGAAAAATTTTAATGGAAGAAAAGAAAATTCTAGTAGATGTTGAAATATTTTTATTTGAACCAAGTCAGTAGTAAAAGAGTGTGTGAGGTGTTAATAATACACATATACATCATCTTCCTTCCTTTGTATATCTTTGAAAAAATTTTCTTTGATCTTATGTTTAAATGTGTTGACATTGTTGGTAGATTTCAAGTCTGATGCGAGAATGTTCCATATTTTTGGCCCCTGGTAAAATAGACATTTTTGGCCTGTGCTACTCTTACAAAAAGGAACGTTTAGTCTAAACTTAGACCTTCGCGTTATTCGACTTTGGTCGGCTGGATGGAATATTTCGTCAGCATAAGCTGGGGCAGTTCCGTTGAAAAATTTCATTATATTAACACAGATATTTTGTTCTACTCTGTGCTTAGTGGGGAGCCAGTTTATAGATTTGAATTTTGTGGCCCCAACGTGTGCTGTGTTTTTTAAATTAAGATAAAATCGGATGCATTTGTTTTGAGCCGCCTGGAATTTTTTGGACAGCCTCTTATTTAACATTGGGTACCATGAGCTACAAGCATAATCAAAATGAGGTTGAATGAGAGCATTTAGGAGCAACCTATGAAGAGAGGAATCCAGAAAATTTTGTTTTCTGTACAGGAATTTAAGCTTGCCATTTATTTTTCCAAGCATTTTGGTCGCCATCGACTCCCCAGAGAGATTCTCATCCAAAACAGATCCGAGATATGTGACCACTGAGTGTTGTTTGATTTCTATATCACCCCTCCTAATATTCATCTTTTTTAGGTTTTTGTATTTTTCCCGTGCAAAAAGAATGGATTTGGTTTTATCCTCACCAAAGTGTAAACTTAGCTTATTTTCAACAAACCAATTGCAGAGAGAGTTAAAGTTTCTATTCAAGTTGTTTTCAATACGCTCGACATCTGTGTCTCTAAAGATTAGGCAAGAATCATCCGCGTACAGAAGCAAGTCGCAGTCAACAGCCCGCGCCATGTCATTCACGTAAAGGAGGAAAATGAGTGGACCGAGAATTGACCCCTGAGGGACTCCACAAGACAAATTTCCAGGGTCTGAGTATTCCTTCCCAATGTCGACTGAGAATGATAGCTAGCGAATATATCGGCACGCTATTGCTTACATACTATTGATTGAGGTTCACAGATTGAATGATTCAATTATTTTTTTAAAGTAAAAGGATGAAAGTATATTTGTGATTTTTTTCGCTGCCTCATGAGCACCTGAAACATATCTAAATTAAAATTTACAAAATTTCATTGCTGCGAAATGACTGAAGAAGGGCCTAATACGTTGATCAAATCACAAAGGACTCCTGTACAGTTATTGCCATGGGACTGAAAATCTGTTGTACTTGTTTGAAATTGTGACGTAGCATAACTCTTGAGAGGAATGAAACGTTTATTGCGTATTGTTCTATGCAAGTTCAGTGCATACAATTAGATCAATGATGTTTTAGGCCACTTTTGAGTCAATTTGCAACCATAAAATTTTTATGAAGTAAAGTTTACCAATACTTTGTGTGCTGGAATGAAAGCAAGAAAAATCACAGAAATACTTCCATCTTTCGACTTTGAATTGAAATGTGAATCATTCAGATTTGTGAAGTACTCTCAATGCTATGAATTTTTAAAAGTGGGAACTTTTTCTGGCTCACCCGGTAGAGTATTTTGTGCTGACGTGTATTTAGAATTGACTGATACATGAATGAAACTTTGTGAGAAATTCATTGTGTATGGCTTTCTTTCTTGCTCATAAAAGCACCAGAAACAACAAATTCCATAGTCTGATATCAAGCAAGATTTTGTATTCACATCCATCAATCAGGAAACACCAATTTCTCAAATGCCCAAACTCCTTTTGACCCATTATTTTGGTACATGTGAACAGATTTGAATTGAGGTCTATGAAACTGATTTACAATTAAAAATACCTACATCAGCTGAGGTGATCTATGCATCAATATCACTTTCTGTGAGGGTACAAAAATTTACCTTAGGGCCCTGGCTGTTATCAATAGTACTGCCGTGCACTTTGATTTGTAATGACTGGTTGGCAAAGTGGAAGTTTCTACCTGTTTAACTAGTGCCATGGCTGAGCCATGTATGCAAATCATCAATATTTACCATGACAGGGTTAGAAAGCCACAAACCAGAGGCACTGGTTGACTTGTGATGGTTGACTTGCGATATTAGGACAAATTTGATTCATTTCCTCTGCCAACTTTGCTGAGCAGCCTTGCTGTTACTTACCATGTCATGTGAAATTCATTGTGGTATGGTCATATTAAGAGATGAATGATCTGTGAGAGCTCTTCAGCTCCCCTAGAAGACAAAATTCAATGCACTCCAGGCTTCTTTTAGGGAATTTTATCTCAATGTAGCCACACCCTAATATTTGGGAATAATAAATGATCGAAGGCTTATTGTGGAATGGCACTGATTCTCCAACTTTTGAAACAAAAAAATACAAGTGTCACAAATTAGGTATCATCACAGATCATATTTCAACATGAAGCTGAAGCTTTTCAAGCAATAATGCCTGCCAAAAGTCCTTGCAATCCTTTTTGGGCATTTCTTCATAATCCACATTTCTATCAATGGCAATCCAGTTTCTCCCAAAAACAATGTTGATTTGGAAATTGATTGTCCCAGCATTCCGGCAGAGTCACAAATCATCCTGCCATCCCAGTTTTTACCACAAAAGACATTGTTCTGAAGGGGTGGGGGGTTGCAAAAGAAGGCAAAGTTAGTAGAGGTGTTCCAAGAAATCGTTCATTATGTCAGCCCCTCCACCCACAACACCTTGTAATGACTAGCAGTCTCAACTTGGATTATATCTTTCTATTTTTGTAGGCTCATTGCTTGTGGCACCTTATTAGAGTTATCCGCATTAGAGACCAAAGTCTGTATAGCATGCAAAATATCCGGCAAAGGCAAGAACTTGCGCTCTTTTTTAGATCTCCATCATGTAGAATGAACAGAAGATCTATTGTTTAAACACATTGTTTTCAACTGTGGTAGATGTAAAATTTCTGCACAAATCTAGCATAAGACATCTCAACTTGCACAGGCAAAGACAATTTTTCCAGTCTTGGCAGAGTCAATTTGAAAGAACTATGATCTGGACAGTGGTAAGTCTCACAAAGAATTAGCTTTGTTTTGGATATTAGCAAATTCAGATGTTGAACAAACTGTGCATAGGGGAAGCGTGACAAATTTGGGTGCACACATTCAGTTGCGATCATAGAGATGTCAGTATGGTGCCTTGTTGAAATTACATTTCTGGTGCATATCTGGATCCCTTAGTTGACAAGTTTCAAGATACTAGACTTGAAAGCAACGCACTTAGACTCCAGTGCTGTAAGTTTGATATGAATCCAGGAACAAACAGATGAGCTCATGATGCATTAACACTCTCTGTTTAGAATCATTACATATTTAATCTATCTATGTTTGTGTGGAAGGGGGGCAGAAACATGATCTTATAAGGTGATTGGGGAAGGCTAAAAAAATTATAACTACTTAAATGTTCACCTCCATTATCAATGAATGAGTAAACTGTTTATTACATGTATTTATTTTCATGAGGAACTGCTTATAAGAGACTCAACTCTCTGACTACCAAAAATTAAGAAGCTCCATCAATGGGAAAAATACAATAGTTGAGAAACTATCTATTATGATAAGGAAACCCTTAACATAATTTTACATATCTTGTTTCCCTAACTATACCACTCAAAAAGTACTTTGGAAGTACCTAAACAATAGGATGGTTTCAAAAACCTCATTTTCAATTGTTCATGAGGGAACATGTAGTGCACTCCTAAGAAACTATAGAGTACTCAAATCTGACATAGTCTGAAAGAAACTTCAGTATATACTGGAGCAAATTCTGGATTGTCTTTGTGTCCACAGCCCTGATCTTTGTCAAATCACAGCCTTCAAATGTTCCACCATAGTGATTTTTCACAGAAGTCTCAAATTGTACTTTGCATGTCAACTCACCATCAAAAGCTTAGTAGTTTTTCCCTATCCCAGGCATGAAGGCTCAAAAAACGAAAATAAATATTAATGTACTGAAAGCAAGCAAGAATTTATGAAGGAAACCAGTGATAAAAATGTGATATGTGCTAACATGTGCATGCACAAAAACCAAGTGTGAGTGGAAAATCCTTCATACAGTAAATGATAAGCACTTTGATGACACCGCTTTCCAAATCCCTAGGGGGTACTCCCATACATGACTTGACAGGATGTGCCGTTCAACAGGGTGTCCTTTTATGGGAAAAATTATGGGTGTGACAGGGTATTATGATTGATAAGAAAATTATGTGACAGGGTATCATGTGGAACGGCATTTTTTAGAGTTCTCTTGAAGAAATGGATTTTGGCAAAATTTTGATGCGACAAGGTATACATGCCTTTGGATGTTTTTTATGCGAGAGGGTTCAGAGGTCTCCTATCGCTAGCACCACAGATATGGAATCAAATTAAAGAAATTAGCTGAAAACATTCATTTAAACGGCTAATAAAACAATGGGATGGGCCAACCTGTGAGTGCAACGTTTGCAACTATAGCTGAAATATGAATTTTACATCTTAGATAATGTTAGTACTTTATTTCGCTAGTCATTCAATTTTGATTAATTTCAGTAGGAGCTATTAGTAAAATGAATTGAAATACGATGACAAACAAACAACAAGAGTGGGGAGAGATTTGCCACACACCCCCGTCACTTCGCTAGTCAAGCAAGTACCACCCCCTCACTGGGTGGTCCAAACCATAGTTCTTTTAAAATGACTCTGGTCTGCTGGTCTGTGGTCTGGGTTCAGGGAATACCACACACTTCAAAATGACTGCAAAAGCGAGAGCCAATATGAGAATACGCAAGCACTTATTTCACGTAACAAAAGACTGTAGTCACTTGTTTATTCATGGTATCCTATGTGCTGTATTCTAGTCTATCTGTTTTAACTGCTGTGCTGGACTCGAGGCGGGCTTAGGCCTAATAACCTATCAATCAGTCTTAGGTTCTTTGAGCTGCAATTACTCACCATTTGATAACAGAACTTCAAAATTAAGAATAAGCAATGATAATGTAAATCTTCCATCCAACATTCTTGCTTTCACCAATCTCAACCTTAGCATAAATCACGAATGCCGGTCAACAACTTAGTTTCACTTCACTCTGCCATTTTGCATTCTCTTCCTCCATCCTACCATCCATGTTGTTGTTTGCTGTTTTCGTTGCTGTTGAACCAACGTGTCATAGTTTTCCAGTATATTCAACGACGATGAGTCCCTTGTATCCCTGCGGTAAACCTGCTCGAAGGCTCGAGGCTCGAGGGTTCAAGGGCTCGGAGATTATAAACACTTGCTGTCGTTGCAGTTGCCGTTCTTGTTGCTAAGGGACCAGTCATTATTAATGGTTGGGGGTGGGGCGGAAGATATTAAGGGGGTCACCAATAGTTTTCTGCCTAGAAGGGGGGGCGATCAAATATCATAGAGTTAGAGGGAGGCCACGAAAAATACTCATTCAAAATTGACAAGTGTTATCTTATGACTCTTATTCAGAAATAAATGACAGTTCACATTTTTATTATACGAGTACAGCTTTTACTTGTGTTCCCAATGAATCTGATGGCTGATCAAAAGCAACCTGCCAAAAGTAACCTGCCAAAAGCAACCTGGATTGTCCACTGCTTGCAGCTCTGTCTGTTTTGCTGAACTTCGCTTTCTGGCCTATGCAACATGCATCTGTTATCTTTGCATTTGCATTCTGCGCCGAAGTGGAATGGGGAGTTGAAGAGGTGACTGCCCTCGCTCACAATTCAGAAATACTCGGACATTTTCTTTGAACATTAAGAAATTTGTTAGGTGGGACTGAAAGTGCATTGAACGAGAAGAAGGTGGTTGGAAACAAGTCACAATCGAGAACAAGACGAGTAGCTATCTTGAATAAACAAGTACTTTGGACATGGGTATGAAAGGGTTGGCAGCATTTCTCAGAGATGTTATAATGTGACTAAGACGGGTGCTTAAAGCAAATGTAAAGGAAGCCCTTAAAAATTTCTTTGGGACGCTGAATTAAAAGACAAAGTACCAGGGAAGTTTCAAAGTTTCCATTTGAAGAGCAGGCAAAGATTGGATTGTGATTAGCATCCTAAGACAAGGTAGGAGTCCTTTGTGCAAAAGTTTTTAAACATGTTACTCAGTACATGCTACTTAAATTTTTTGTTTCTCATACTTATCAAATTTTCAGTGTTGGCTCGGGCAAACAAGTTGAAAGAGGTCTTTCAAGCCAAAGTAAAGTATATTTACTCTGAACAGAGACTATGTTCTAAATGTTCCTTGGGATGCTAGTTTATTATGAGAATTGTGACAGAATTTTCCAAAATTGCAATTCATGGAGCAATTAGTGGAAGCAAAAATAAAAAGCATGTCGTCAGAAATTTTCTGTAGGCTTCGCCCCCAAACTCTATGTTGCTTGGTTTGTTTATTTTTCCAATGTGTTCTTGCATGTTTCTATCAACTAGTGAGTAAGATTTGTTTTAAAATCTGATATCTTGCACAATTTAAGGGTCCCAATTATGTCAGGTCTTCCAGAAATGCACCTCACAATGAGAGCGTTATTTCCTCCGAATCGGCAAATTGATGCGCTTGTCCCTCCACTCAAAAGCTGAATTGCCGTCAGTGGTGGATCCCCTGCATATTTCTCAAGATTTTACCAATTCTCATCTTTTGGGTATGAAAATAGATGGAAACTAGGCTTCATAAAAGTGTATCTGGACATTTTTCTGTCCTACTCTCCATCTCAACTCTCTCTGTGATTTAATAGTAGCATCGTGGTTCATCAGCTCATACGAATTCATATCATATCTTCTACTTTATAGGGGGAGGGGGCTACAAAAAGGGGGCATCATTTTAGATGCATGAAACCAAGGGGGTCAATGAAAACCACACTGTTCCAAAAATATCTTCCTCCGCACCCCCACCATTGATAATGACTAGTCCCTAAAGGTCCCTATTGATTGTTTCAAAACGTCCAGGTCAGTTTTATCATTGTAAAAATGATTGTTTGTTTTTGTTTGTTTGTTTGTTTTCAATTTGTTTTGAGTGGGCTTGTCCGAGGGGCAATTCACTGATTTTTTTTTTCGTACACCTTCCTTGAAATCACAAAAAAAATCACATACAAAATCACAAAATCACAAGAAAAATCACATACAGAAAGCACCAAAAATCACAAATCACTGAAAAATTACTGAAAAATCACACGAAAAAATCACTAGAAATCACTAAAATCACAAAAAATCACAGAGAAAAAATCATGTGATTTCAAAATCACAAAAATCACGTACGCTATTTTGAGAAGTGATTTGCCCCTCGGGCTTGTCAGGATTTCTAGCTACTGAAAGCTAATTTAGGTCCACTGTGCTTGCCGCATCCTATTCATGGGACCCCTAGCTTAACGTCCCTTCCGAAGGACGAGGTGAGTTGTCAGGTCAGGCCTCCGGGGTCACCCACCCTGTTTGACCTCGCTCGACCGAGCTTAACTTCAGTCACCTGACGAAGACTGTATAAGCCACTCGGCAACTCACCCCGTAACTGTAACAATGTAACAATGTAACAGTGACAAATGTAACAACTGTAACAATGATTGTAAAATGATATTGAGATATCTTATCTTCCTGAAGTGAAAAACTTATTTTTGTATGAAGAAATGCTAAATGAAAATGGAGAAATGAGCCGATAAAGTTCTGATCGTCTCGAATACGATGACTTTTAATCGCTTCTTATGAATTATGCAATCTTCTATCGTCTTCATGTGTCAGCAATTTACCTTGGCAACAAGCCACCTCAAAAATGCAATTGTTTCTGTTTCCAATCTTCCTAATTCAGGCAAATTCAATGCTTTTGAAAAATGCATGAGGCTTTGAAAGAAATTGGCTCTGTCATGTCACATTGTCTTTGCGCAGTCTTAGAAAACAGTTTCCTTTGACAGTGCACATCACATAAAGTTCTTAGCAGGCTGGCCGCAGATGGTGGGAACCAGTGGGAACAAACAGGGAGATGCAGGGGCGAGGCTGAGTTATCTGAGGCACAGGGCTCAGTCAAAATTTTAGATATTTATCACTATAAATCTTACACTTAATTGTCACTCAACTAGACCATCTCTTCTTGAAAAATGAAATATCAAAGCTGCGATTGAGGTTTTGAAGCTGGCCATGTTCACTCGTTATGCTCATAGATCAGTGACCGTACCTCTGGTGTAGCCTACGCGCAGGAGCTTTGGACACAAGTGATGGTTTCTATTAGTTTGATTTGATTGGACAATAAGGCATCGGGATGGTCTTCGCGCGCTAGCTTATTGGACCATAATTACAATCCAGAATTTTTTAAGTGAAATCTACTGCACTGATCCAATGCACTATCTCACAAACAGGCTGCAAGGAGTGAAGATAAATGGTACCTACAGTAACTAGCAGCTAGGAAGACCTGGTGTTCCACAGGATTCAGTTCTTGGACCTTTACTGTTCAATCTATTTATTGGTGATTTCATTTACGCAATTGCAAACTCACAAGTTTGCAAGTTTGCAACTTTGCCGATGACAACACTATCCACTTAAAATCGTTCAAGGACAAGCGAATGGTAGCTAATCCAGGCAAGTTTCAGGTTATTTTTATGGGTCTCGAAAAGGACCAAAAAGGGAACCTTGAAATAAATGGTAGGTCAACCTAGCAAGACAACTGAGGAGGTTAAACTCCTTGGAATAACGATTGACTCAAAGCTACAATTTCATTCAGCCTTCAGCTATTATCCATTGATTTGGATGTTTTGTGGTAAAACAACCAGGGGCAGCGCAAGCCCTGAAAAAGTGGGGTGGACAAGTTTATATCCTTTTTGCTTAGGACTGAATACCGACTTGAGGAAAGTGGGGTGGACATGTCCACCCCAGTCCACCCCTGGCGCCGCCTTTGAAGAAAACAACTGACAATAGAATAAACCGGTTACATAAGTGTGCCTTGAGAGTTCTCAATTGCGATTATACATATACGTTTGGGGAACTACTGGCAAGGTCGGAAGAGATAACCATCCATTGTAGTAATCTGCAAAAGCTAATGGTCGAAATATATAAATGCACCAATTTCATTAGTCCTTCTATTTTGTCGCAGTTTTGCGCAACGAAGGAAATCACATATGATCTGAGAATGAAGAATCTACTCCAGGTGCCAAAAGTTAAGACATCCCTATCGTTCCCTTATCACTCAATTTTTCTGGCTTAGTTCGTTTGTTCCCATACAACCTATGGGTTTTTCGAGTTATCCAGTGTTGGTTCAACAATTCAACGTAGAAAATGAAAACAGAGCAGCCAGGATAGTCACAAATAGTCCCTATGACGCCTCCGCATTACCGCTAATTAAACAACTTGGCTGGCTAAATATTCAACAAATGATTGAGTTTGAAACAACTAAGATTGTTCACAAGACATTGCACAATGAAGTACCTGAATATCTACAAGGTCTGTTTACTAGGGTCTCTGATAAATGCGTCAGGGAATTACGCAATTCCAAACTAGATGAAATGAAATGTTTTCATCGTTGTGAAAACGCAGTCGCTTATCATAGGTTCTGGACCAAACATCCGTAAGATAGAAAGCCAGCCTGATGCTCAACCATCTTTTTCAATAGGTGATCAGGAAATTGAAATGATTGCCAATGCAAAATACTTAGGTGCTCAAGTAGATAGTCAACTAAACTGGGACAAACATGTCGATACTATCAAGACCAAGGCTAATCGAGCCCTTGGACTTATTAAGTATTCTAAGAAATATCTTCCATCTGATGTGCTCAACAAAATGTACAGAGGGATTGTCGAGCCCCATTTGAGTTACTGTAGCTCTGTTTGGGGCTGCTGTAGTAATTCAAAAATTAACGTCCTGCAGAAAATTCAAAACAGGGCTGCAAGAATTGTAACAAATAGCCCATACGATGCCTCTGCTGCTCCACTAATTCAGAACCTTGGCTGGCCGACTATCAACAATCTTATAAGAAAAGAGACCGCCACGCTAACATATAAATCTTTGAATTCACTTGCCCCAGTCTACATGAGAAAACTATTTACAAAATATTCAGATGATAGAGAACGGTCTTTGCGCTCAACAGAAACTGATCTAAGGTTACCGTTACTAAAGACTGTCAATGGCCAAAAGGCTTTTTCATATCGCGGTGCAAAACTTTGGAACAGTTTGGAAAAAGAAGCAAAATTGGCACCCTCCCTGAAAACTTTCAAGGAACGACTATGAGAGCGGTGTAACTTTATTTTCTACTTCATTTTTATTATGTTTTATTGTAAATTAGGTATTATAGCATTGTATATTGTAAATTAGGCATATAAATTTCTTTTGTTCTTAGTTTAGCCTATTTTCCTTTATTTTATGTTATTTTTTAACAGGTCAGTTTGAAAAACATGTATAAATATATGAAACTTATACCTGTATAAATATTTTAAAATGAAATGAAAATGAAAGATTTGAACCTTCCGCTGTTGAAAACATCATTTGGACAAAAGAGCTTTTCATTCAGGGGAGCAAAGCTTTGGAACAAATTAAGATCCGAAGCCAAAACTACGAGAAGCTTTTCTGCTTTTAAGAAAGCTGTCACGCAAAGTTGACTCCATATATTCTTTTAC
Organism: Aurelia sp. 3 sensu Dawson et al. (2005); assembly: GCA_964020215.1. NCBI lineage: Eukaryota > Metazoa > Cnidaria > Scyphozoa > Semaeostomeae > Ulmaridae > Aurelia > Aurelia sp. 3 sensu Dawson et al. (2005). Next base: position 5,027,692 of record OZ026593.1, read on the forward strand.
TTTTACTCTATTTTTTTCCTTATACGTTAGCTGCGACATAAAATTGTAAATAGGTTATTTTTTCAATAGTATTATTTTGTTTAGTTGACAGTGCAAGCTGTAAAGCAGTAATTTTAGTTATTGAAGTTTTTACCCTGTATAAAGAATTAAAAATGAAATGAAATGAAATGAAATGAGGATTGGTGAATACCTTGTAACTACGTTTTGTTTGCGGCATTATTGGCGGAGGTTTCTTGATGAAATTGCCTCAGAACTTTAGTGCTTCAGAAGATAGTATCGCTGACTGTGGCATAGAAGAAACTGCCCTATTGAAAGCTGTGCAACACCGATAAATTCTTGGAGTTGTGTTTCATATTGTATGCAAATTAATGTTTGTTCCTTTTTGCAAAGGGCAGAATTTGTCAATGAAGAAATATCTTTCTGTTGAGCCTGAGACATTAGGCACCAACCAGATTTTAAGGTGTTATTGAAACAAAGATTTCTGTCTAAGTTGAATATCAAAATCCGAGGCAGTGGAATTTTCAGCAAGCTTGTAGTTTAACAGAAAATGTAAAAACACTTATGGTTGGTCAAAAGTCCACTTGTGCCTCGTTGGTTTTTGGGGGTGGGTATTTTTGTATTCATCCCCGCAGCTTCATATTTCCGGCAAAATCACAGTGCATCACGTGATGCTAGTTTATGTGGTTTGATTGGTCAGTCTACCAGATGTAAACAAACTGGCTGATTGGCTCAAAATGAGATCTGACCTTGTTGGTCTCTCACGGAAAAAACCCGGTCTTTTGAATGCACAGGCTTCTAACAAAATTTTGCATTTGCACCGCTGTTTGTTTGTAACTGATTGTAAAGGTCCTTGAGCACTGTCAAATGAATATAGACCACTCTATTGTGTAATCCTAGGAAAAAATGCTATTAGACTAATAGCACAAATAGCAGGGCCAGCCACCCCTGAATTCTCGTGGCTCTTATTTCTAGGTAGTGCCCCTTTGGACCTTCAGGGGCTTGGTAGTTCAAGTTGACGTACCCGTTGCAAAATTCAGGGTCTCAATTTCAGCAATTTACTACTTCTTCGGGTAAACAAATTTCAGATTTCCAGCGCTTAGAGTTGTGAACATTGATATGATTCGTTCGCGGAGATTTAGAAAAGTTTTATGAAATGAATTGTTGTTAGTAAGATTTTGTAACAACAGAAACCAACCAGTTATTCAGCCTCCTCACGTTATGCAAGCCTATTAAAACAATTCCAATAAAGTTCTGATCAATGATCGACCATTGACCATACTGTCATGTGCTTGCACTAGGAGAAGTTTCTCTCATCCCAGTCATACCTTTACTCCTGCAGCTGTACCAGTTTAAATCACATGGCAGTTATTTTCTTGCTCATGTCCGCTTTACAATAGCACTACTGTTTGTGGAACAATTGATTTATTATCATTGCAGTTTACCGAAAAAGTTACTGCCGCTTAGGCAACGAGTTACCACCACCTTGGCTTAAAGTTACTATCGCTTAGGCTAAAAGTCACTACCGCTAAGGTTTACAACTTTTTGCAACGGATGCGTCACTTTGAACTGCCAAGTCCCTCCTTGGTTCTCAGGTCTTACACCACGACTGGAGCCATTCTTCTATATTTTTGTTTTTCGGCTTAAAGACTATATCATAGTCATGCATGCGCATATTTTTTCATTCGTTATTAGCTGACACGGAGGAATATATTCATCATGAGTGGGCTACAACAATTGGAATGTGCTCCTGCCCGGGATCGAACTCGGGATCTTCGTGTCAATAGACTCTCAAAAACTTTACTGTGCCACTGCTCCTCAGCTAATGCCAAATGAGAAAAATATGTATGCATGGCTCGGCTCTGATGAGGCATGAAGGCTTTCAGTTGAAACACGAACAAATAAGAAAATGGCTCCCGTCGTGGTGTAAGACATGAGATCTGAATGACTTCGGATTTCTCCAAGATTTCACTGCACTTGAGTCGCTCAGTGGAGTTTTTGAGATTGTGTTGACATGAAGATGCCGGGTTCGATCCTGGGCAGGAGCACAATTTAATTTTCTGATTTTGGTAGCCCACTGATTTGGATCTGACATCTGACATATCTGCAAGGAAACTGTCTTGCTACCTGAGGCCATCTTAAGGAATGACTGCCAATTTTAAGGTTTTCAAAGACTGTGCTAAAGGGTAAGGGTCATAGGAGTCTCAAGATCATAGGGTCTTGTTTTTCCGGTATGTGCTACTTCTAGGTCCAATTTTATGGCAAGCGATATGCTTAAGATTTGGAAAACGGAATTCCATTGTCTTGAGCCGTATTTTTTTGGTTAGAACAGAACTGTTCAACAGTCTAAGGTAAGCAGCCTTTCTTAGTGGGCTCCATGAATATTAATGATCGCTAGCCTACGAAGCCAATGTTGTAAACACGCCCTAATTTTTTCCTAAATACTTAGAAAAAATCTTGAAAATTATTGATATTACATTGATATTTCTATTCGGACTTGCTTCAGGCCTCGCTCTTGGTCAATAAGCGAGTGGAAGGGAGAGAAGAGGAAGAACAAAAATGGAATGGAAAGGGGAAGGAGTACCTCCACCCATCACCTAAGATCTAATCAAAATCAACATAATGTCTAAAACTACAAAAGAAGCTCAGGTGCAATTGAAATCATTACAAGCGCTAACTATTACAATGTTTTAACGATTGCAATGTGAAAACAGTGGCTACATGATGTCACTAAATTACAAAAAAGATCATATCTTGTAATGCTTGATCAATAGATGGCATTAGATAATCAAGATTGGCTGAGTAAGGCAATGGATACTATACAATTGAATCATTTGTTAATCAGGCTTCAATCTCAGGACAAATATAGATAGGAATCAAATGTTTTTGCCAAATTTCCTTATGGCCCATGGCCAAATACCGTAAAAGCTCTATTAACCCTATCAGGCCTAGGGTATTTGATGCTCTAGGAAGCCTAGGGGGGGGGCTGATTCGGCCCCCCTAATTTACTTCTGTTCTGGACAACCTAGAGCCTTGAAACTTTGCATGCGTATAGAACAACTTATGATGAACCCAAAAATGAAATCTATTTTTAGATATGTCACGTGACCTTTCCATGACGTCACATTATTCAATTTTCAAAGTCAATAGGGTTCAGTACTAAAAATTTTCAATCGTTGATTGTGAGAAAACAAAAAGCATTAAGGACATCAGTCCAATTTCTCTGTATTCTATGTCCAAATAGCATTTGCTCTGTGAAGAAAAATTAGCAAAAGGTGATGACATCATCACACAGGAATGCAAAGAATGCGCGCATGCGTAGTGCAAAAATCTGCAAAACCATTCGTTCAAATTAAAAATTAGCTAATTCATTGGATAGAGCATCAAAAGTAGTATACATTGCTATCTTTTCATCATTTTATCACATTAGCTGTAGATTTTATTAGGAATTATTCAAAATTTTACACATACATCTCTTGAAAACTGGTCGCGTTTACCCCCTGCAATGAATTTAATTTTGTCAAAAAATTAATTTTACATCGTAACAAGGATAAAAACTAAAAGTCAGAAAGTTTCAGTGTTGTAAGTGCACTTGGTAAAAATCTACAGACAAAAAACCGCTAGGGGGGGCTGATTCAGCCCCCCCTACAATCTTGGACATAAATTACTGGACTTCTGCTGGATCTTTCAATCCCCCCCTTCCCCCCATGATCAATGTTGTTATGAATGTAAAATTTCAGCCTTGATGCGAGGAGGGACCTTTTATTGAAAATATTACGACAGAACAACATTGATAGGTGGGGAAGGGGGGAGATGGAGTGTCAAAGTCGGAATTGTTGTGATCACAAGCAGTCCGGATATATTCTGTCCAAGATTGTCTGAAAAATTTTTAGACATAGAATTTTTCAGCAGCACCCTTGTTTAGATACTTTTTGAAAATAGGATGTTTCGTAAAACGGTTTTGCTAAATGTGTGTGCATGCACGGTATATGCAGCACTTAAACTAACAAAATGTAATTATTTCCATCAATTCATGGTACATTGGCACAAAATTGTGGCTCATAAGTCATACTTCATTAAAGCTTGTTGATAATGGAGTACATGTGATATACTTTGGAAATCCAAGACTGGCAATTAAGCGTAAAGTTCTTGCTTGATCAGTTTTCTTAGTTAATAGGGTGCATACGTCAGATGCTGTCCTCGGCCTTATGTTCTGCAGAAGAACTACTTTGGCCCATCCTCATTGAAGTATCGCTCAATGATAGACTCAAAGCACTCTCTCGTGGGGAATTCCCTTCGGTCTACTTGTCAATGTCTTGTGACGATGACTGGTGACACATTCTTGCTGTATTGATATCGTGGACATGTGGTAGCCAAAGAAGCAAACTCGATGCGTTACTGACGCATTTCTGTCGCGTTACTGCACGCGTTACTGAAGTTTTTTTGGAATTTCATGTAACAGTGCCCAAGAAATGATGCGTTACCACGCGTTACTGTCAAATTTAAAAAATATATTTATATATTTCTTATAATAGAGCAGTAACGCGTTGAACCAAAGGTAATTGTATTTTCATCCTACAGTAACGCGGGCAGTAACGCGACAGTAACGCATCCGTAACGCGTTAGTATCTCGAAATCGTTCTTGTTTACACAAAACTGTTAATGTCAGAAACTGTTTCAGAACGACAGCAATTCTGCTGCTGTGAATATCAAAAATACAGTACAATGTTTGCAGTGCACTTGGCATTCTTCGTTAGCGATCGGTTCATAGTTTCGATTCAACGGCACCACATTTAGTGCAGACTATGTCATCTACGTTGGTTGAATTTAGTAACTGAATGTCTCATATGCCGCCATTTTGAAAGGGCCATCTTTAATCCAGGAACAAGGAAGCAGGAAGTACAGCTAGGGCGTTTTCAAATCTTAAGTCAACATAGCCTGACCAGGCCTGAAGAGCTTACTCAATGTGTAAAATAGCTGCAAGCTCCAGTGAAGATTGGAGACAACAGCTTTTCATCGACGTATTCAACGTGGACTATGTGAAAGTAATGAATCAGTAAGTGTTGTATGTTTCGAGATATGGCTGCTCAGATCTTAGGCCCATTTTTTCATCTCATCATTAAAAGGCAATCTGCCTATCATTAAACCATGCACAATGGCTGGAAAAAAATTTTTCTTGCACAAAATGTCCATACTCCCTTTTCAAATTTTTTTCTTCATTTTCAGACAATCTTGGACATAAATTACTGGACTTCTGCTGGATCTTTCAATCCCCCCCTTCCCCCCATGATCAATGTTGTTATGAATGTAAAATTTCAGCCTTGATGCGAGGAGGGACCTTTTATTGAAAATATTACGACAGAACAACATTGATAGGTGGGGAAGGGGGGAGATGGAGTGTCAAAGTCGGAATTGTTGTGATCACAAGCAGTCCGGATATATTCTGTCCAAGATTGTCTGAAAAATTTTTAGACATAGAATTTTTCAGCAGCACCCTTGTTTAGATACTTTTTGAAAATAGGATGTTTCGTAAAACGGTTTTGCTAAATGTGTGTGCATGCACGGTATATGCAGCACTTAAACTAACAAAATGTAATTATTTCCATCAATTCATGGTACATTGGCACAAAATTGTGGCTCATAAGTCATACTTCATTAAAGCTTGTTGATAATGGAGTACATGTGATATACTTTGGAAATCCAAGACTGGCAATTAAGCGTAAAGTTCTTGCTTGATCAGTTTTCTTAGTTAATAGGGTGCATACGTCAGATGCTGTCCTCGGCCTTATGTTCTGCAGAAGAACTACTTTGGCCCATCCTCATTGAAGTATCGCTCAATGATAGACTCAAAGCACTCTCTCGTGGGGAATTCCTTTCGGTCTACTTGTCAATGTCTTGTGACGATGACTGGTGACACATTCTTGCTGTATTGATATCGTGGACATGTGGTAGCCAAAGAAGCAAACTCGATGCGTTACTGACGCATTTCTGTCGCGTTACTGCACGCGTTACTGAAGTTTTTTTGGAATTTCATGTAACAGTGCCCAAGAAATGATGCGTTACCACGCGTTACTGTCAAATTTAAAAAATATATTTATATATTTCTTATAATAGAGCAGTAACGCGTTGAACCAAAGGTAATTGTATTTTCATCCTACAGTAACGCGGGCAGTAACGCGACAGTAACGCATCCGTAACGCGTTAGTATCTCGAAATCGTTCTTGTTTACACAAAACTGTTAATGTCAGAAACTGTTTCAGAACGACAGCAATTCTGCTGCTGTGAATATCAAAAATACAGTACAATGTTTGCAGTGCACTTGGCATTCTTCGTTAGCGATCGGTTCATAGTTTCGATTCAACGGCACCACATTTAGTGCAGACTATGTCATCTACGTTGGTTGAATTTAGTAACTGAATGTCTCATATGCCGCCATTTTGAAAGGGCCATCTTTAATCCAGGAACAAGGAAGCAGGAAGTACAGCTAGGGCGTTTTCAAATCTTAAGTCAACATAGCCTGACCAGGCCTGAAGAGCTTACTCAATGTGTAAAATAGCTGCAAGCTCCAGTGAAGATTGGAGACAACAGCTTTTCATCGACGTATTCAACGTGGACTATGTGAAAGTAATGAATCAGTAAGTGTTGTATGTTTCGAGATATGGCTGCTCAGATCTTAGGCCCATTTTTTCATCTCATCATTAAAAGGCAATCTGCCTATCATTAAACCATGCACAATGGCTGGAAAAAAATTTTTCTTGCACAAAATGTCCATACTCCCTTTTCAAATTTTTTTCTTCATTTTCAGACAATCTTGGACATAAATTACTGGACTTCTGCTGGATCTTTCAATCCCCCCCTTTGTCACACCTTGTGATTAAATTCACAAATCAGAGGAGAATCACATCCGGAGAATCACATCCGGGACCTGAATCACATCCGGGACATGACGACGTATGACGTACGGGATCTGGGCGATGGACCGTGGCGTAAACAACTGGGAGGTGTGAACTTGAAAAAAAAGTTTTTTTTTTGGAAAAATGGAGGAAACACGAGGAGACACGAGGAGAGGAGAAAGAAAAGAAGAGATGTTATGCAGAAAGAAACTGGACGTTTGACTGTTGGAAACAGTAGATACGAGAGCAGATCGTATGATATTCGTTTGTTAGTTGTTTTGAAGAAACAATTTTGTGTTTAGGCCACCAGGAACCTTGATTTTCTAGATGATGTTGCGTTGCACGTTTTGTGTTTCATAGCTGTCTGTGCAACGAAATATCAGAAATAAACCATTGGAATGTAAACAAAAAGAATTCGGAATCACATATGGTGAGGCCCAAAACCGACCATTTGTGACACCCTTCCCCCCATGATCAATGTTGTTATGAATGTAAAATTTCAGCCTTGATGCGAGGAGGGACCTTTTATTGAAATTATTACGACAGAACAACATTGATAGGTGGGGAAGGGGGGAGATGGAGTGTCAAAGTCGGAATTGTTGTGATCACAAGCAGTCCGGATATATTCTGTCCAAGATTGTCTGAAAAATTTTTAGACATAGAATTTTTCAGCAGCACCCTTGTTTAGATACTTTTTGAAAATAGGATGTTTCGTAAAACGGTTTTGCTAAATGTGTGTGCATGCACGGTATATGCAGCACTTAAACTAACAAAATGTAATTATTTCCATCAATTCATGGTACATTGGCACAAAATTGTGGCTCATAAGTCATACTTCATTAAAGCTTGTTGATAATGGAGTACATGTGATATACTTTGGAAATCCAAGACTGGCAATTCAGCGTAAAGTTCTTGCTTGATCAGTTTTCTTAGTTAATAGGGTGCATACGTCAGATGCTGTCCTCGGCCTTATGTTCTGCAGAAGAACTACTTTGGCCCATCCTCATTGAAGTATCGCTCAATGATAGACTCAAAGCACTCTCTCGTGGGGAATTCCCTTCGGTCTACTTGTCAATGTCTTGTGACGATGACTGGTGACACATTCTTGCTGTATTGATATCGTGGACATGTGGTAGCCAAAGAAGCAAACTCGATGCGTTACTGACGCATTTCTGTCGCGTTACTGCACGCGTTACTGAAGTTTTTTTGGAATTTCATGTAACAGTGCCCAAGAAATGATGCGTTACCACGCGTTACTGTCAAATTTAAAAAATATATTTATATATTTCTTATAATAGAGCAGTAACGCGTTGAACCAAAGGTAATTGTATTTTCATCCTACAGTAACGCGGGCAGTAACGCGACAGTAACGCATCCGTAACGCGTTAGTATCTCGAAATCGTTCTTGTTTACACAAAACTGTTAATGTCAGAAACTGTTTCAGAACGACAGCAATTCTGCTGCTGTGAATATCAAAAATACAGTACAATGTTTGCAGTGCACTTGGCATTCTTCGTTAGCGATCGGTTCATAGTTTCGATTCAACGGCACCACATTTAGTGCAGACTATGTCATCTACGTTGGTTGAATTTAGTAACTGAATGTCTCATATGCCGCCATTTTGAAAGGGCCATCTTTAATCCAGGAACAAGGAAGCAGGAAGTACAGCTAGGGCGTTTTCAAATCTTAAGTCAACATAGCCTGACCAGGCCTGAAGAGCTTACTCAATGTGTAAAATAGCTGCAAGCTCCAGTGAAGATTGGAGACAACAGCTTTTCATCGACGTATTCAACGTGGACTATGTGAAAGTAATGAATCAGTAAGTGTTGTATGTTTCGAGATATGGCTGCTCAGATCTTAGGCCCATTTTTTCATCTCATCATTAAAAGGCAATCTGCCTATCATTAAACCATGCACAATGGCTGGAAAAAAATTTTTCTTGCACAAAATGTCCATACTCCCTTTTCAAATTTTTTTCTTCATTTTCAGACAATCTTGGACATAAATTACTGGACTTCTGCTGGATCTTTCAATCCCCCCCTTCCCCCCATGATCAATGTTGTTATGAATGTAAAATTTCAGCCTTGATGCGAGGAGGGACCTTTTATTGAAAATATTACGACAGAACAACATTGATAGGTGGGGAAGGGGGGAGATGGAGTGTCAAAGTCGGAATTGTTGTGATCACAAGCAGTCCGGATATATTCTGTCCAAGATTGTCTGAAAAATTTTTAGACATAGAATTTTTCAGCAGCACCCTTGTTTAGATACTTTTTGAAAATAGGATGTTTCGTAAAACGGTTTTGCTAAATGTGTGTGCATGCACGGTATATGCAGCACTTAAACTAACAAAATGTAATTATTTCCATCAATTCATGGTACATTGGCACAAAATTGTGGCTCATAAGTCATACTTCATTAAAGCTTGTTGATAATGGAGTACATGTGATATACTTTGGAAATCCAAGACTGGCAATTAAGCGTAAAGTTCTTGCTTGATCAGTTTTCTTAGTTAATAGGGTGCATACGTCAGATGCTGTCCTCGGCCTTATGTTCTGCAGAAGAACTACTTTGGCCCATCCTCATTGAAGTATCGCTCAATGATAGACTCAAAGCACTCTCTCGTGGGGAATTCCCTTCGGTCTACTTGTCAATGTCTTGTGACGATGACTGGTGACACATTCTTGCTGTATTGATATCGTGGACATGTGGTAGCCAAAGAAGCAAACTCGATGCGTTACTGACGCATTTCTGTCGCGTTACTGCACGCGTTACTGAAGTTTTTTTGGAATTTCATGTAACAGTGCCCAAGAAATGATGCGTTACCACGCGTTACTGTCAAATTTAAAAAATATATTTATATATTTCTTATAATAGAGCAGTAACGCGTTGAACCAAAGGTAATTGTATTTTCATCCTACAGTAACGCGGGCAGTAACGCGACAGTAACGCATCCGTAACGCGTTAGTATCTCGAAATCGTTCTTGTTTACACAAAACTGTTAATGTCAGAAACTGTTTCAGAACGACAGCAATTCTGCTGCTGTGAATATCAAAAATACAGTACAATGTTTGCAGTGCACTTGGCATTCTTCGTTAGCGATCGGTTCATAGTTTCGATTCAACGGCACCACATTTAGTGCAGACTATGTCATCTACGTTGGTTGAATTTAGTAACTGAATGTCTCATATGCCGCCATTTTGAAAGGGCCATCTTTAATCCAGGAACAAGGAAGCAGGAAGTACAGCTAGGGCGTTTTCAAATCTTAAGTCAACATAGCCTGACCAGGCCTGAAGAGCTTACTCAATGTGTAAAATAGCTGCAAGCTCCAGTGAAGATTGGAGACAACAGCTTTTCATCGACGTATTCAACGTGGACTATGTGAAAGTAATGAATCAGTAAGTGTTGTATGTTTCGAGATATGGCTGCTCAGATCTTAGGCCCATTTTTTCATCTCATCATTAAAAGGCAATCTGCCTATCATTAAACCATGCACAATGGCTGGAAAAAAATTTTTCTTGCACAAAATGTCCATACTCCCTTTTCAAATTTTTTTCTTCATTTTCAGACAATCTTGGACATAAATTACTGGACTTCTGCTGGATCTTTCAATCCCCCCCTTTGTCACACCTTGTGATTAAATTCACAAATCAGAGGAGAATCACATCCGGAGAATCACATCCGGGACCTGAATCACATCCGGGACATGACGACGTATGACGTACGGGATCTGGGCGATGGACCGTGGCGTAAACAACTGGGAGGTGTGAACTTGAAAAAAAAGTTTTTTTTTTGGAAAAATGGAGGAAACACGAGGAGACACGAGGAGAGGAGAAAGAAAAGAAGAGATGTTATGCAGAAAGAAACTGGACGTTTGACTGTTGGAAACAGTAGATACGAGAGCAGATCGTATGATATTCGTTTGTTAGTTGTTTTGAAGAAACAATTTTGTGTTTAGGCCACCAGGAACCTTGATTTTCTAGATGATGTTGCGTTGCACGTTTTGTGTTTCATAGCTGTCTGTGCAACGAAATATCAGAAATAAACCATTGGAATGTAAACAAAAAGAATTCGGAATCACATATGGTGAGGCCCAAAACCGACCATTTGTGACACCCTTCCCCCCATGATCAATGTTGTTATGAATGTAAAATTTCAGCCTTGATGCGAGGAGGGACCTTTTATTGAAAATATTACGACAGAACAACATTGATAGGTGGGGGAGGGGGGAGATGGAGTGTCAAAGTCGGAATTGTTGTGATCACAAGCAGTCCGGATATATTCTGTCCAAGATTGTCTGAAAAATTTTTAGACATAGAATTTTTCAGCAGCACCCTTGTTTAGATACTTTTTGAAAATAGGATGTTTCGTAAAACGGTTTTGCTAAATGTGTGTGCATGCACGGTATATGCAGCACTTAAACTAACAAAATGTAATTATTTCCATCAATTCATGGTACATTGGCACAAAATTGTGGCTCATAAGTCATACTTCATTAAAGCTTGTTGATAATGGAGTACATGTGATATACTTTGGAAATCCAAGACTGGCAATTAAGCGTAAAGTTCTTGCTTGATCAGTTTTCTTAGTTAATAGGGTGCATACGTCAGATGCTGTCCTCGGCCTTATGTTCTGCAGAAGAACTACTTTGGCCCATCCTCATTGAAGTATCGCTCAATGATAGACTCAAAGCACTCTCTCGTGGGGAATTCCCTTCGGTCTACTTGTCAATGTCTTGTGACGATGACTGGTGACACATTCTTGCTGTATTGATATCGTGGACATGTGGTAGCCAAAGAAGCAAACTCGATGCGTTACTGACGCATTTCTGTCGCGTTACTGCACGCGTTACTGAAGTTTTTTTGGAATTTCATGTAACAGTGCCCAAGAAATGATGCGTTACCACGCGTTACTGTCAAATTTAAAAAATATATTTATATATTTCTTATAATAGAGCAGTAACGCGTTGAACCAAAGGTAATTGTATTTTCATCCTACAGTAACGCGGGCAGTAACGCGACAGTAACGCATCCGTAACGCGTTAGTATCTCGAAATCGTTCTTGTTTACACAAAACTGTTAATGTCAGAAACTGTTTCAGAACGACAGCAATTCTGCTGCTGTGAATATCAAAAATACAGTACAATGTTTGCAGTGCACTTGGCATTCTTCGTTAGCGATCGGTTCATAGTTTCGATTCAACGGCACCACATTTAGTGCAGACTATGTCATCTACGTTGGTTGAATTTAGTAACTGAATGTCTCATATGCCGCCATTTTGAAAGGGCCATCTTTAATCCAGGAACAAGGAAGCAGGAAGTACAGCTAGGGCGTTTTCAAATCTTAAGTCAACATAGCCTGACCAGGCCTGAAGAGCTTACTCAATGTGTAAAATAGCTGCAAGCTCCAGTGAAGATTGGAGACAACAGCTTTTCATCGACGTATTCAACGTGGACTATGTGAAAGTAATGAATCAGTAAGTGTTGTATGTTTCGAGATATGGCTGCTCAGATCTTAGGCCCATTTTTTCATCTCATCATTAAAAGGCAATCTGCCTATCATTAAACCATGCACAATGGCTGGAAAAAAATTTTTCTTGCACAAAATGTCCATACTCCCTTTTCAAATTTTTTTCTTCATTTTCAGACAATCTTGGACATAAATTACTGGACTTCTGCTGGATCTTTCAATCCCCCCCTTCCCCCCATGATCAATGTTGTTATGAATGTAAAATTTCAGCCTTGATGCGAGGAGGGACCTTTTATTGAAAATATTACGACAGAACAACATTGATAGGTGGGGGAGGGGGGAGATGGAGTGTCAAAGTCGGAATTGTTGTGATCACAAGCAGTCCGGATATATTCTGTCCAAGATTGTCTGAAAAATTTTTAGACATAGAATTTTTCAGCAGCACCCTTGTTTAGATACTTTTTGAAAATAGGATGTTTCGTAAAACGGTTTTGCTAAATGTGTGTGCATGCACGGTATATGCAGCACTTAAACTAACAAAATGTAATTATTTCCATCAATTCATGGTACATTGGCACAAAATTGTGGCTCATAAGTCATACTTCATTAAAGCTTGTTGATAATGGAGTACATGTGATATACTTTGGAAATCCAAGACTGGCAATTAAGCGTAAAGTTCTTGCTTGATCAGTTTTCTTAGTTAATAGGGTGCATACGTCAGATGCTGTCCTCGGCCTTATGTTCTGCAGAAGAACTACTTTGGCCCATCCTCATTGAAGTATCGCTCAATGATAGACTCAAAGCACTCTCTCGTGGGGAATTCCCTTCGGTCTACTTGTCAATGTCTTGTGACGATGACTGGTGACACATTCTTGCTGTATTGATATCGTGGACATGTGGTAGCCAAAGAAGCAAACTCGATGCGTTACTGACGCATTTCTGTCGCGTTACTGCACGCGTTACTGAAGTTTTTTTGGAATTTCATGTAACAGTGCCCAAGAAATGATGCGTTACCACGCGTTACTGTCAAATTTAAAAAATATATTTATATATTTCTTATAATAGAGCAGTAACGCGTTGAACCAAAGGTAATTGTATTTTCATCCTACAGTAACGCGGGCAGTAACGCGACAGTAACGCATCCGTAACGCGTTAGTATCTCGAAATCGTTCTTGTTTACACAAAACTGTTAATGTCAGAAACTGTTTCAGAACGACAGCAATTCTGCTGCTGTGAATATCAAAAATACAGTACAATGTTTGCAGTGCACTTGGCATTCTTCGTTAGCGATCGGTTCATAGTTTCGATTCAACGGCACCACATTTAGTGCAGACTATGTCATCTACGTTGGTTGAATTTAGTAACTGAATGTCTCATATGCCGCCATTTTGAAAGGGCCATCTTTAATCCAGGAACAAGGAAGCAGGAAGTACAGCTAGGGCGTTTTCAAATCTTAAGTCAACATAGCCTGACCAGGCCTGAAGAGCTTACTCAATGTGTAAAATAGCTGCAAGCTCCAGTGAAGATTGGAGACAACAGCTTTTCATCGACGTATTCAACGTGGACTATGTGAAAGTAATGAATCAGTAAGTGTTGTATGTTTCGAGATATGGCTGCTCAGATCTTAGGCCCATTTTTTCATCTCATCATTAAAAGGCAATCTGCCTATCATTAAACCATGCACAATGGCTGGAAAAAAATTTTTCTTGCACAAAATGTCCATACTCCCTTTTCAAATTTTTTTCTTCATTTTCAGACAATCTTGGACATAAATTACTGGACTTCTGCTGGATCTTTCAATCCCCCCCCTTTGTCACACCTTGTGATTAAATTCACAAATCAGAGGAGAATCACATCCGGAGAATCACATCCGGGACCTGAATCACATCCGGGACATGACGACGTATGACGTACGGGATCTGGGCGATGGACCGTGGCGTAAACAACTGGGAGGTGTGAACTTGAAAAAAAAGTTTTTTTTTTTGGAAAAATGGAGGAAACACGAGGAGACACGAGGAGAGGAGAAAGAAAAGAAGAGATGTTATGCAGAAAGAAACTGGACGTTTGACTGTTGGAAACAGTAGATACGAGAGCAGATCGTATGATATTCGTTTGTTAGTTGTTTTGAAGAAACAATTTTGTGTTTAGGCCACCAGGAACCTTGATTTTCTAGATGATGTTGCGTTGCACGTTTTGTGTTTCATAGCTGTCTGTGCAACGAAATATCAGAAATAAACCATTGGAATGTAAACAAAAAGAATTCGGAATCACATATGGTGAGGCCCAAAACCGACCATTTGTGACACCCTTCCCCCCATGATCAATGTTGTTATGAATGTAAAATTTCAGCCTTGATGCGAGGAGGGACCTTTTATTGAAAATATTACGACAGAACAACATTGATAGGTGGGGGAGGGGGGAGATGGAGTGTCAAAGTCGGAATTGTTGTGATCACAAGCAGTCCGGATATATTCTGTCCAAGATTGTCTGAAAAATTTTTAGACATAGAATTTTTCAGCAGCACCCTTGTTTAGATACTTTTTGAAAATAGGATGTTTCGTAAAACGGTTTTGCTAAATGTGTGTGCATGCACGGTATATGCAGCACTTAAACTAACAAAATGTAATTATTTCCATCAATTCATGGTACATTGGCACAAAATTGTGGCTCATAAGTCATACTTCATTAAAGCTTGTTGATAATGGAGTACATGTGATATACTTTGGAAATCCAAGACTGGCAATTAAGCGTAAAGTTCTTGCTTGATCAGTTTTCTTAGTTAATAGGGTGCATACGTCAGATGCTGTCCTCGGCCTTATGTTCTGCAGAAGAACTACTTTGGCCCATCCTCATTGAAGTATCGCTCAATGATAGACTCAAAGCACTCTCTCGTGGGGAATTCCCTTCGGTCTACTTGTCAATGTCTTGTGACGATGACTGGTGACACATTCTTGCTGTATTGATATCGTGGACATGTGGTAGCCAAAGAAGCAAACTCGATGCGTTACTGACGCATTTCTGTCGCGTTACTGCACGCGTTACTGAAGTTTTTTTGGAATTTCATGTAACAGTGCCCAAGAAATGATGCGTTACCACGCGTTACTGTCAAATTTAAAAAATATATTTATATATTTCTTATAATAGAGCAGTAACGCGTTGAACCAAAGGTAATTGTATTTTCATCCTACAGTAACGCGGGCAGTAACGCGACAGTAACGCATCCGTAACGCGTTAGTATCTCGAAATCGTTCTTGTTTACACAAAACTGTTAATGTCAGAAACTGTTTCAGAACGACAGCAATTCTGCTGCTGTGAATATCAAAAATACAGTACAATGTTTGCAGTGCACTTGGCATTCTTCGTTAGCGATCGGTTCATAGTTTCGATTCAACGGCACCACATTTAGTGCAGACTATGTCATCTACGTTGGTTGAATTTAGTAACTGAATGTCTAATATGCCGCCATTTTGAAAGGGCCATCTTTAATCCAGGAACAAGGAAGCAGGAAGTACAGCTAGGGCGTTTTCAAATCTTAAGTCAACATAGCCTGACCAGGCCTGAAGAGCTTACTCAATGTGTAAAATAGCTGCAAGCTCCAGTGAAGATTGGAGACAACAGCTTTTCATCGACGTATTCAACGTGGACTATGTGAAAGTAATGAATCAGTAAGTGTTGTATGTTTCGAGATATGGCTGCTCAGATCTTTGGCCCATTTTTTCATCTCATCATTAAAAGGCAATCTGCCTATCATTAAACCATGCACAATGGCTGGAAAAAAATTTTTCTTGCACAAAATGTCCATACTCCCTTTTCAAATTTTTTTCTTCATTTTCAGACAATCTTGGACATAAATTACTGGACTTCTGCTGGATCTTTCAATCCCCCCCTTCCCCCCATGATCAATGTTGTTATGAATGTAAAATTTCAGCCTTGATGCGAGGAGGGACCTTTTATTGAAAATATTACGACAGAACAACATTGATAGGTGGGGGAGGGGGGAGATGGAGTGTCAAAGTCGGAATTGTTGTGATCACAAGCAGTCCGGATATATTCTGTCCAAGATTGTAGGCTTGATAGGGTTAAGCCGGGGCTGTTTGTATCGTGGGCATTGTCGTCGTTGGGCTTGTCTGGGCGGGGTTGGTGGGTCTGGTGGGCGCATGGGGTGGGGTGGGGGTTTTTGTGGTTCTTGCTGATTTTTCCCCACTACCTGTGATACCATGAGCTATTTTGATATGTTGTTCAATTTTATGTATGAAATGCAAAAGTGTCCATTTCTCAGATTATTCGAATTCATCCAAACTCATTCAATAACCTTTTAGGATAAGGGGAGGGCTCCCTCCTCGATTAGTTTGCCTATTGAGGGGGCTCCTCCTTAAGCAATTCCCTGCATGTAATTCATTTTTTTTTCTCAGTTAGTATTTGTATATTGTATTAATTTTCTATCCAATGTATTGATTTTTCTGTAACATGTTTTATATCTTTGTAGTCTAGTTCTTTTTGTATGGATCGTTAATATTTTTTAATTGTATGCAGTGGAACTTAAAGTATATAAACTGAAACTGAAACTGAAACTAAGCTGACGGGGGGGCTTGTCTAATTTCGTACCTTCTAGAGGGGGAGGCTTAATAAATAGAGGGCTTATTAGAGAGTGGGGCGCATTCACAAAATCAAGCGACAAGGATATATTTGGCAGCTTTTCAATTCTTTTATCCCATATTTTGCGGAATCAGCATGCAACTTTACGGCTCAAATACATAAATTCGACACAATTTTTATTCCAAACAATATTAAAATTAACATGCAAGGCTGTGCAGCTAAAAAAATGGAAAATATTTGGCAAATTCTAGAATTTTGTATACGTAGTGGGGCTTAAAAGAGAGAAGGACTTATTTCAAAGTTTGACTCATAGGAAAGGGGCTTATTAGAGAAGGGGGCTTGATGGAGAGGGGGGCTTGATAGAGCTTTTACGGTACCTCAACAGCCTCATTATTATGTACCAATAAGATGGCAAAATTGTTGGGGATACGTGAAGGCTCAAGTTGACGCGAGCTAGGAATCCCCTCCGAGGACTATGAACGCATGCGCAGTTGTGCGATTTTGCCGTGGCATGACATGATTACCGAGCAATGGCGGCCGGAGAGGAGGAAGCTTCGAGCGGTTATTGGCAATTGAAACAATGTAAGTACACATGTATATTCATAGAAAAGGTTATCTTCACTGTTAGAAAGCAACTAAAGCTGTTCTTGTATGATTGTAGCATCTTTTTCTCTTTGGGAAGGCTTAGTCAGCCATCAACAGAACCCAGCCTGCTAGGCCTTGGCTTCACCATTGTTGTTGAGAATGTTGACAAGGTAAGAATCTTTTGCACGAAGAGATTAGTGTAATGTTTCAGGCAATATCTAGAAGATTTTCAGGGTTTTTTTGGATTTTGCAAGAGTCTTTAAAGATTTTGCAAGGTTTTTGAGGATTCAGATCTGGGAACCATCCTCCACATTTGGCCTGGACATTTGGCCTTCCCACGACGAGTGATTTTCCGCGAAAACGGGACGGGAATCATTAGCTGAGGTGCATGCGTTCATAGTCCCCGTCGCTGATTGGCGGTCAAGTTGAGTGGAATACAAAGCGAGGAGACAATAGGGGGAGTACCATGTATACCCAACAAAAAACAGCAAAGAATACAGAAGAAATCTGAAGACTGAAGATTTTACCAACCGTCATGGATGGATGCCGGTAGAAATCTTATAGTTTTCAGAAGTTAGGGCCTCTCCAAATGAGATTGGGCAAGAAGCCGTGAAAAATACCGGGCGAGTCAATAAAAACGCCCGGCGTTTGGAACAATCTTGATCCCTCAATATCAAAGCAATGATGTTGAGAACTGTCTTGTTTTATCCCCGCTATGGCAAATTAGGTTCAGTAATTTACCCGGCTTTATTCGGTCATTCCTTCCTGTCGAAATAGGAGATTTTCTGCAAAAAGCCCCTTTCAAAAACCTTTGTTCTCCTTCCCTTTGTTCTCCTTCCAAGCAATAATGACTCTTGGGTGTGCTCATGTATTTTGTCCTAGTGGAAGAAGGCAATCCTCCTGAATGAGTTATTCATACTAGGGGGAAGACTTTTCAACCCGCCAAGGTGGAAGCACGTGCTCAAGCTTGCTGAAAATCACCGCTGTGAGGTAAAGACAACAGGGACTTTTGCTTGATTTTAGCACGTTTTTAAGGTTTCTCAAAGGGATTGATTTTAGAAAATTGCCTACAGAATCTGAACGAAGTGACCGATTTTAACAAAAAAAATTTCTAAAAATGATTGAACATATTAACTATTTAATCAAATATTGCAAAATATCATTGCTTATATATTCAGGGAGCAGTAACTTTTCCAACGGCGGGGATTTTTTTGACTCACCTTGTAGATGTTCTGGACCAGATAAAATAGAAATAACAATAGAAATATGTTGTAAGAATCTGAATGGAGTGACGGACTTTTGTTTGGAAAAATTCTAAATATGATTTAGCATGCTAACTATTTAATTAGATGTTGCAGATGTCATTGTTTGTATACACAGAGAGCACTAGCCTTTCAAACGTCGTGTCTTTTTTGGCTCACCCGGCAGTGCTCTTGATGCTATGAAATTTCACTGGCATAACTTCTTCCTTCTTCACTCGTTTTTTCGGGGAGATTTTGGCACCACATGACCTATGCACTTGGACTATCCTTACACTGTACAGTAACAGCTCTTATCCACTAAAAAGTTGTAACGGCTCCAGGGAGTCTCAATTGCTCCAAAGCAAGATCTTTTGTGAAATATAGGAACATAGGAACAATGTGTTAGGGTTTTGTAGGAACAGCTTAAAAGAGAGGCAGATCAGTTAAACTATTGTCAAGGCTCGGATGTTTTACCTTAACAGAGTAAACACGAGCTAAGATTGCGAAAACAATATTGTGGCTAAACCATTAACCCTATCTGAACTGGGGGCGGTTTCAGCCCCCCTCCCTCGTACATTTTCATTTATGCATTTTCCGTGTTTGCTAAATGCTTCTGAGATTTAGTTTAACTTTTCATCATACAGCAATGAAACTATAGCAATTTTAGCTTTTTCTCCATGGTAACAAAGTTGTTGTGCCACACTCTGTGAAAAATATACATTGTATCTCTCTTAATTCTTTTTAATTGGTCCAATTAAGTCGAAACTATGAATTTAAATCTATCCTGATCAATATGTGTCATTCCTTTACGAAAGTATAGTTTTGCGATCGTTTAAAACACTTTCATTTTATAACGTGATAAGACATGATAATATTAATTATGCTCTAGCTGTTGACAAACCTGAAACGAGGCCAATGAGACTCAGGAGACCCCCAGTGCGTTATGTCCCTTGAGAGAGTTGATTAGCCTTTCCAGTCGTGATGGTTTTTCCCCTGTGTTTTGGTGGTGTGTGCCTCTCTCTCTTCCCTGAGGAGCTCAAAAAATATCGTTGCGAGACAGAGTTGAAAAGTGTTTCAGTTGTGAGTTAGGTTTTGAGGAGAGTACAAGACGCAAGATAAAACCGAACGCGTTCAAGTGACGTCAAGATAGGCCAAGCCGCAAGTCAAACGTCGACCCTAGCCCAACCGATGACGGCATGTTGGTGAGCGTATTCTTTCTTATTATTTGTCGGGGAGTCAGAGCTGAGGCATCAAAGAGAAACTTTCAACAACATTGATTGACTTAAATTTCGTTGTGTTGATCTTTGGATCGTATGCTTTGATATTGAAAATGATTTGCTTTACATTTTAAGGAAATTGCATATTTGTTTTGTCGTGTTTATGGGCCGCACGAAAATCCATTACATGGTAGCAGAGGGTAGTTGAATTGTTAAGCTATCACATTTTTTGAGGTACTGCGTGAAGTTCTTCCCATTGATTTAGCTTATTACGCTGGTACTAACATCATTTCGACATGATGAGTTGTACCTTGTTATGTGCTATATGTGCGTGCTGAACTTTGCGTACAGTCTCAGTTGTATCTTTTTCCTGTTTGTTGCATTTGCATGATCTATTAGTTTACTGAATGAGGTAGTTCTCAGGGTTCTTCCTTTTAACATAGCTCATTACGCAGGTACTTGCATCATATCGACACGATGAGTTGTACCTCGTTCTGTGCTTATGTGGGTATGGACCTTGTGTGCTACTTCGATGTGCTATTTGTGTGCTAATTGAAATTTTGCTTGCGTCTTAGTGCATGTTTTGCGCGTAGCGATTTTTGCGTAAAATAAGAAAGCTAAGAGCTGCTTTCTTGTTTTTTTGAGAAAGTTGTGTAATTCATAGCAATCATTACACAAAATTTAAATGAATTTGTAACACATTATGCTGAGTTGAATTGAATAGTTTCTTAGCTAGTTCTATTGATATTGGTATTTACTGGACAGTTCATGTTGCTGCATACTTCGTTATTGGACTTGTTTACTGGCTAAAGTTTAAAGATTTGGATCACTTTGTTTGAAAGTCGAATCGCTCGTGGAACAATTTGTTATTTAATTGTTTACTGGATCAGTCTCTCGTGAACTTGCTATCTGTATTCCTCATGGGACAATGTCGTCGGAGGATCAATTGTATAATGATATTTTGAAGTTGAATGTCGTGGAGCTCCGAAGGGAATTGGGGAAAAACGCATTGCCAGCCACGGGGAGAAAAGCAGAGCTGATACAGAGGCTGTACAAGTTCGCCAAAAGGGAATTAATCACGAGTCAAGGAGGTTCTCCTGAGGATTCCGTTCAGAGTGAAAAGTCTCAAGATAAAACAGAGTCGATCTTGAAAACTCCTTCGAGGATACCACGCTTATTACCAAATATTGAAGAGATAAGCAAGTCTGCACGTTCACGTTTGGACAGGACGTCATCAATTCGTGATAGAAATAGAATATTGGAGCAGGATTTGTTTAGCGTACAGTTCGAAGATCGGGACATTGATCTGTTCGGACATTCGAAAGGCAGTGATGGTAGAAGAGATGAAGGCAAGATTATACATGAACAATTGCATGATAATGGACAGCAAAGTTGGGAACACAACGGGCAGACCACACAAACCGGACAGCTTTCAAATACCG
This sequence comes from Aurelia sp. 3 sensu Dawson et al. (2005), assembly GCA_964020215.1. NCBI lineage: Eukaryota > Metazoa > Cnidaria > Scyphozoa > Semaeostomeae > Ulmaridae > Aurelia > Aurelia sp. 3 sensu Dawson et al. (2005). Next base: position 5,049,131 of record OZ026593.1, read on the forward strand.
GACAGCCTCGTTTTCAAGTTAGTTCAGATGAACCAAAGTATGAAACAGATCACAGAGAATATGAATTTTCCGGACATAATGGAGATAACGGACATGGAGAAAGCAAAGATCATGAGAATATTTTTCAAGAGATTAGTGAAATGAAAGTTTTAATGGAAAAACAGTCGAATTTTGTTCATCAAATTGAGAAAGAAATGGATTTTAAGATAAATAGTTGGAGCAAAAGGATATTAGAGGCAGTGCAGCACAAAACCCATGTTGATACAGAAGCAAGAAGTGCTGACATAGGAAATCCGAAGGAGATGGAGCAACTTTACAAAAAATACAGATTTCATGGCTCAGCGATAGAGATGATTCTATTAGAACTTTCTGAATTGGATCAGGGTGAAGTATCGAAAGCTGAGATGGAAAATTCATTACGTCGACTGAATGAAAAGGAACAGCAGTGTGGGTCTATAGTTCAAGAAATCATCACTCTACAGATGGATGAAAGCATAGTAGACAAAGAGATAAGAGTTTGGACAGAATTTCAACAACGAATCCTTCGTGCATCAAGAAGAGCAGAACGACTTATTTCACAATTAACAAAGGATAAGGAAGCAGAGTTGAGATCAGTAGAGGATAGGACACCACTGAAGGAATGCAGAGAATCAAACTCAAGTAGTAATTTGAAATTACCCAAATTTACATTACCAGAGTTTCATGGCAATATGATAGAATGGGTTTCATGGTGGGATCAGTTCAAATCTTGTATTCACGAGAACGATGCATTAAGTGAGAGAGAGAAATTCAATTATCTGAGAGTGTATGTCAAAGGATCTGCAAGAAAAGCCATTGAATATATTGAAGTTACGAGTTCAAATTACTCAAAGGCCATAGACGCATTGAAGAAGCGTTATGGTAGACAACGTTTAGTCGTTGAACATTTGGTGGAATCGATACTAAATATAGAGAAGAGAGAAAGGGTGACTGCACAGTCACTGAGATACTTGTATGACACTTTGGTTAATAGATATCACACTCTGGAGCAGTATGAGCCAAACCTTGAAGTGTGTCACAGAATTCTTGTACCAATTTTCCAAAATAAGCTGCCAAATGACATAAGGAGAAAGTGGGAGTATGAACTTTCCAAGCTAGAGAATGAAGAAGAAGATAAGAGAGTTACGGCAGAGTTTTTCTTCGATTTTCTTCGATCACATGTAATGTCTGAAGAGGCCATAGAGAAGTCGACTCCAAACCGTTCAACTCATCCCAGAATGTCAAATAGGCCACGTATACAAAACAAGGATCAAGGGGACAGTAGGTTTTCATCAGCAACAGCATTGGCAGCTCAACTTAGTCAAGGAACTGTCAATCAAGGTCGAAATAATAAAAATAAATGTGGTTTTTGTGAGAAAAATCATGAATCAAAGAAGTGTTTTGGATTCAAGAAGAAATTAGTCGATGAGAGGACACAGACAGTTAGAGACAAAGGATTGTGTTTCAATTGTTTAAAGCCTATAAGTTCCACGCATTATAGTTCATGTTGTATGAGCCAAGGATGTATGGTCGAGGGATGTCAAAGAAAACATCATACATTACTACACAGAGCAAGTTCGAATCCCAAGACAGAAGTAACTAAAGATGAGAAGGTCAGTTCTTCCGAGAGAGTAGAAGCTGTAGTAGCAAGCCATGTTGGAGTTTTAAACGGTATTGTGAAAACAGATTCAGAAACCAAGATGAGGCTGCTACCCACAGCAAAGGCAAAGTTAATTCAGAATGGCACTGAAACAGATGTCAGGATTCTTATAGATAGTGGAAGTGATCACTCATACATAAAGCAAGATATTGCAGAGTCATTAGGAATGCAATCTGAGGGACCATCAAAACTGATGACAATATTAATGCATGGTGGTCAATCAAGAACAATTAAAGTGAGAAAGTTCAAATTTACTTTGACAGCATTGGATGGCAGTAAGTCTGCTGATGTAAGTGCATGGGCGGTGGATAAGTTGTGTGCACAGCTAGAAGCAGTTCCAGTCGATATTTCAAAATATCGATATTTAAGGGGATTAAAGTTAGCTGATAGCTACCCAAGACAAACAGCAAACATTGATATTCTATTAGGTTCAGACCAGTGGGGTCAGATCTTAAGAAGCGGACTAAAGAAGAGAGATGCTAGCTGTCCGATAGCAACTAATTCAATATTTGGATGGATGATCTCAGGAAACTTAGATGTAGGATCAGAATATCATCCAAGCAACAGAGCAACGACAAATTTTGCTACAGTGAAGACAATAGAGGAAGAGCTCAACCTCGATCTCAAACGATTTTGGCAATTAGAATCTTTGGGAATCGATGAAAGTGAAAAAAGGTTGACAAAAGACGAGGAAAGTGCGATGCAACAATTCAAAGATAGCCTTGTCTATGATGGAGAACGTTACGAAGTTGCATTGCCATGGAGAGAGGATTGTACAGGTTTGGAAGACAATAGGCAGCAAGCTGTTAGCAGACTTGTGAAAGTAGAGAAACGTTTTCAGTATGACAAAGAAAAGGCAAGCATGTATCAAGATGCAATAAATCAGTACTTGAAAGATGGGCACGCAAGAGAAACAGACAAAACGGATTCAAATTCAGAGACAAAGATTAACTATCTGCCTCATCATCCAGTTTTTCGCTCAGATAAAGTGACAACGAAGTGTAGAGTGGTATTCGATGCATCTTCGAAGAACAAGAATGGAGTTTCTCTCAATGACTGTCTTCTACCAGGACCTGTGTTACAACCTAATTTAGTTTCAATCATCGTTGGGTTTCGCCTTCATCGTGTCGCCTTAATGGCAGATATCAGAAAGATGTTCTTGCAAATAAAGCTCGCAAAGCAAGATCAGAATGTGCATAGATTTCTTTGGCGTGATTTTGATACCAAGATAGAGCCAAAGACATACTGCATGACACGCCTAACATTTGGAGATGTTTCAAGTCCTTTTCAAGCAATAGCAACTGTGCAACATCATACTGAAGTAAACAAGGAATCATTTCCTAAAGCATCAGAAACCATCAAAGAGAACATGTATGTTGATGACTGTTTAACGGGAGCTGAAGATAATGAAAGTGTGTTTTAGTTGTATCAAGAAGCTACGGAAATGATGAAATCTGGAGGCTTCGAATTAGTCAAGTGGGCAAGTAATTCTAAAGATGTTCTTGTCCGTATACCACAAGATCAAAGAGCAACAAAGAATGTGATAGAGATTGAAAGCGAAGGTGACCCATTGAAAGCATTGGGCATTTCATGGGATACAGAAACAGATGAATTTTTGTTCAATCAAGGAAAGAAACTGACAAATATTCAAGATCAAGGAACCAAGAGGAGTCTTATCAGTAAATCGTCAAAGCTTTTCGACCCAATGGGATGGTTAGGTCCATTCTCTGTTAGAGCAAAGATCCTATACCAAGAACTGTGGACACGGGGGTTAAATTGGGATCAAAAGTTACCAGCAGATCTTATGTCTTCATGGAATAAATGGAAAGAAGATTTGAAAGAGTTATCAAATCTGCACATTCCTAGATGTTTTGTAAGTGATCTTACTAATGTCAACAGCGTCGAGCTCCACGGATTTGGAGATGCTAGTCCCAAAGCCTATGGTGCAGTACTGTACGTCGTGTTGAAAGATGAATCTGGAAAGTGAATGTTCAGTTAGTCATGTCCAAGAACAGAGTTGCACCGACTAAAAGAGTGGCTTTGCCAAGACTTGAGTTGCTAGCTGCATTTATTCTTTCCAAACTATTAAAGTTTGTATTGGAATCATTGAAAGTGACTGTCGACAGAATAGTGTGTTGGTCAGACAGTTTGGTAGAACTCAGCTGGATACGAAGGCCAAGCAGAAACTGGAAAAAGATTCTCGGCAAAGCTTTCCTTACATATGTAGAGATGTACACAGTTTTGACAGAAATCGAGTCAACAGTTAACTCAAGACCTTTGACTTTTGTTGGAGAAAGTATCAAAGATGGACAAGTAATCACACCGGCACATCTTGCTCTTGGAAGAGCACTAAAGACTGTTCCAGACATACCACATGGGACGCAATGTGAAGCTCCAATCAATGATAGATATCTTTATCGTCAACGATTGATCGGTCACTTCTGGAAAAGATAGCAAGCAGAATATTTACCAAAGTTAACCGTGAGACAAAAGTGGAGAAATGAAGTTCCTCCGTTACAGAAAGGTGACGTTGTATTGATTTCAGAGGACAATGTGAAACGAAGCAGTTGGCCATTGGGAATGGTGGCAGAAGTTCACGAAGGAGCAGATGGTTTAATTCGGACAGTGACAGTCAAAACACAGAAGGGAAACTTTAATAGATCTATTCAAAAACTGCACCTCCTCGAAGGACACAAAGATCCAGAAAATCATGAAATAGTTCAAACAAAGGCATACGTTCCTGAAAGAGCCACCAAGACTAAGCCTACTGGAGTAAGATATGTCAACGTAGTACGTCAAGGTGGGGAGAATGTTGGCAAACCTCAAAGGAAGTCACAAAGGGAGTCGACAAGACTCAGGAGACCCCTAGAACGTTTTGTCCCTTGAGGTATCTTGCCTTTTTTGTGGGTGCATTTTGCCCTGTGTGCTGGCGGTGTTGCGCTGATCCAGGTCCCTAAGGAGCCACGGTAAACATGTAAAACTATTACAACAGAAAACAAGAGGAGAGTTGAGTTGTAGAGGAGAGTTGTGGAGAGAGCACAAGACAAACAAGACGAGCGCGTTCCTTACGAAAGCCACTGAAGCTAGGCCTAGGCTCGAGCAGCGAAGACCCAAGCCCAAGCCCAAGCCCAAGTTGACGTCGGCATGATTTTGGTGAGCGTATTTATTCCTTTCCTTGTTGGGGACGAAGAATAAAGAGAACTAAACATGGATTATTGACAGTTTTTAGTTCAGTTGTGTTTGATACATTTTGAATATTTGCACTTTAAGGAAACTAAGATACATCTTTGAGTTATGTGTTTATGGGCCGCACGTTGAATCCACTACAATGCCAGCCCAGCTACCTCACCATTCTCTAAAGCACTCCCTTACGAAATCTTTCAAGAATTAGAAAAAGATTGCACAAATTATTCTCGGGAGGGTAAATTAATGATTGCTGGTGACCTAAATGCACGGACCAAAATAGAAAAGGACTATGTCATGGATGATGGTGATAATTTCTCCCCTATCAATGACATAGATGGGTACACATTTGACAATCCGCTTTCTAGAAATAACATGGATACAGCCCCTGTAGATACCCATGGAGAAAAAGTCCTTGAGCTCTGTAAGGCCTGTTCAATAAGAATCGTAAATGGTAGACTAAATAGAGATCTTGGTAATTTCACTAGATTCCAACAAGAATTGGTGACAACCCCAGTACTATTGACTGTTTTCTAGCTGATTGTTCACTCCTCAAGTTAATCAGATCTTTCAATGTTTCACCAATTACCAACCTCTCTGACCATTGCTGCCTTCTTGCCTCTGTCAAAACTAAACTTAACCCTAGTCTTACAGACTATGAAACTACTGCAGAGCATAATCAGTTAAATCCATATACTGTGACCTTTATAAACCTGATGCTGTCTCTCTAAAAATCTTCCAGAAAGTACTTGAAGACAGCGTAAAACAACTAACTGGTTCAGACAGTTACAAAACAGACACAGTTGACAAAGCCATCTCAAATCTAACATCTATCATAACCGAAACAGCTAATAAAACTATAAAAAGAGTTGGATTTAAACTAAGGAGGGTCAAGCTTGCCAAAAACAAAAAGCCTTGGTTTGATAATGAATTCCGTTCTCAAAAGAGTAAACTCAATAAAGCACGCAAAGAGCTACATGACAAGCCTTTCGACAGAAATGCCCTTTCTAAGTATTTGTTTATCCGTAAAGCATACAACAAAAAATCTAAAAAGAGCCGAGCATCTTCACAAGATTGGGCTAAGAGATGAACTAAATGCCCTCAATACTAACGAACCACGAAAATTATGGCAATTCATCAAGAAAATGCGATCATGGGGCACCGGAAATGACTCTGACGATGAAATACAACCATCTAAGTGGACATCCTATTTCAGAGTCTATTTAGTATTGATAATGATAACAGCAGGACTCATCTACCTGATAATGGCAACCGTAAAAATCCTGTCTTTAATAAACTTGACTTTTCTATTTAAGTGTGAAAAAATTTCAAAGGCTATTAAGTGTTTGAAAACATCTAAAGCTGCAGGCTTTGACAATATTCTTAATGAGTCCCTAATTTCTGGCAAAGAAAGCCTCCTACAGCCTTGCATAATCTTCTATCGCATCTTTACCTCACATACTTACCCTTCAATGTGGTCAATTAACTTTCTCAGACCTGTACATAAGAGGGATGACAGAAAAAACCCTGATAATTATAGAGGTATAGCCGTTGGATCTTGCGTGGGCAAACTCTTCAGCTATGTTCTTCTAAACAGATTTGAACTACCGGGTGTCCCAGAAAAAAGGTAACAGATTTGATCAGGACAAGCGCTAAGAATTTGGCTCGAATCAGTCGGAAATAACATTTAAACTAATCTTCGATAGTTAAATTGAAGATAGATACCTTGTTTGTTGATCTTGGAGCATTCAGAATAGACATTCTAGTCTTGACAGTCTAGATTTGTCTCCATCTCCAAACCAAAGCTGTTGGGTTTTGGGTTTTTAAGCTGTCAACGCGCTTGTTTTGGAATCTCCTGAATCATAGCGAGGACTAGCCAGGTACACACAAGAAGCCTCGTGCTTCGGAAAAATTCTTGATAGAAATCCAAATCGAACTTGACAATCAAACTCAAGAATTTTCTCCCAACACGCTGCCAAATGAAAGTTACCCTACAGGGAAATGATTCCCTTGGGTGTGAAAAAATCTTCCTTGTTCGAATAAAATGCATTTTTTGATCATTGAAATTATTACGAAACAAGAATTCGGCGCTTATACCCTAAGGATTAACATCCCAAAAGGGTAAGATCTTTGAAAGCGCTCTCTCGTGCTTAAGTTGTTTCTTTTTTGTAAATTCGTTTTCATTATGGATGAGTTGAAGATATTCCTTAGTGACTTTTTCAGTTTTCAGTTTTTGCATTTGTACTCAAAAGTTCATGCACAAAGCAAATCCTTCCTCGGACTTTCTACATTGTGCCTATCCTTGAGGAGATTCCCCACAACAGCGCGTTGGTAGTTTAGGCCAAAGCTTAAAGGCCTTATGCAGCCAAATTTTCGACTTTGATTTTTTACTATATTCATAATATTCAAACTTTACTGATTTCATTGATACCAAATTTTACTCAATATCATTGCGGAAAGGGTGCGAAATTCCGTTTTGAAAATTGGTTCTCAACGCGACATTAGGCCTTCGAGCGTGACGTCATAATTATGACCACAAACACGACGCGCACTTCTTGCCAATGAAAACCAACGCACGTGGAGCTCGCGAGGATTGCTTCACAATGTCAGATGCCGATGGCAGTGAGTTTCAAATGTCTTCTGATGACAAGCTAGACTCAGAAGATGAGGCTAGATTCAACAGCGACCATGGAGTTGTCCAACTGGGAGCTAAAGCTATGAAGCTATACCAAGACAAACCATTGGCAATAAGTCGGCTTATAGGCCAAGAATGACAGACAGCATACCCATAATGCCACCCTCGAGTCCAGATATATGATAACATACTTTCTTCTGCAGAGAATGAATTTAGGTAGGTAGGTAGGTATTAATATTTAACGTGGCTAGCCTGTGAAAGTCTGAGAGACTTATTTCCAACAGGGGCCACGGATGTTTTACCATCAGTCCGCCGCAGCTACCCGCCGCAGCTACCAGATTTCCCTCACATGGCACTGGTCGACCCGGGCTAGAGTTACGGACAGCGACCAAACTGTCCAGCGCTGGATTTGAACCTACGGCCGTTCTGACCTTTGGCTTACGAGTCAGACGCCTTAACCACTCGGCCACGCGCTCTACATTTTCCCCTTTACACTTGCAATTTCGGTATTTGGATCAGTGAAGTCAGTTTCACGCCATGCTTTCCGCACCAACGATAAAGATCAAGTCAAACTATTCTACTCTCCTGATCCTGCACTAAACGAACTGCATATTTTGTGAAAATTCACGCAGACCTTGAATATGTATCAACAAGCTTAGAAAGGAAGGAAAGCGGCCGTGACCTAGAACGACTCTTACCTTTGGCTGTTCAACGCTCAATCAGAGTTGCACTGCCTTCCCTTCTGCGTTTGTAGCATCTAGGGTAGGGTGGAAGTAATTTGGGTCCACAAGCAAATTTGGGTCTCTATCCTTGTTTTTATTAAAACAGTCGTAAGTTAGGAATTTGATTCATACGGTAGCTCATCGAACGATGAAGTCTATTCTTTCATTCAGGAGCTGCATCCGTGGTGTCGAAGAACCATTGGATAATTTCCAGTGCTTCAATTTCGAGACTTTCCCGGTATGAGCTTTGACAATAATTTGACATCGTCGTAAAGCCTTCCAATCACCACGCCACCGCTACGATTTATTTTTTTAACAAGCCATTACGGATCTCAAGTTCAATCATTTGGAAAGGTGTCAAAGTTTTTTCATGATTCTTGCGATTCTATAGATTTTATTTCGATAATTTTGCAAGGTGGGAGCGATTTGGGTCCACTGGGGCTTTATTCAACGAGTCGAGCTGTGTAAGAATTGATATTCATTTCATGGCTCTCACATCAAAACAAACATGAAGAAGATGTTGAAACTGAATGAATAAGTCGACAACAGTGTTTGCAGGTACACTTCCGAGCACAATAAACGCAAGGAGTTGTTTCTCTTAACTTACACTTGAGGTAAAAACTTTGTTTACATTTACATGTTGTCAAGAATTGGGCCCTCGGCGTTACAAATGCTGATTTTCTCGAACATACCCAAATTTCCCGCCGATAGTTTGAAATGAGGACAGTAAAAATTGCAAAACATTGTTCAAACTATAGCTTCGAGAACGGGAATAAGTTCCCGAGAACGACCGGTGATTCAATGTATGTAAAACGAAAAAAAGATCGTCAACATTTGCTACGAATCCGTAAAGGTATTCTGTTTATTTAGAAAGATGCCCTTTTAGGCCCAATGGTCGATGGTGACGAACAAATCTAACCCACTAAATATATGTAAAGATTGAATGTTTTCATTCGGGAATGTGTGGACGGATACATCTTTTATAAATTGTGTATTCTTGCAGCTTTCTCCATTTGGTGCTCCAGCGACAAATGACCTCCCACGCGAAGTGTTTCCCATACTTTCTGAAGCAGTGGCCATTGCTTGCACAGTGTTTCCAGTGCGCGCTGTATCGTCGGTCATAATTGTGACGTCACATTTGTCAGTTCAATGTCGCGTTGAAATAGCGAAATCACTCAACTTTGACACACAATTTCTTCAACTTAAACTCATAATCTCCATCTCAAACTTTCACAAAGTTTTCAAGACACTATGAACTATTTAAAATCATCAAAAAGTCGAGGACCAAAATTTGGCTGCATAAGGCCCTTAAAAGCTCTGGTTTGGAGGTGAAGGCAAATCTGGAATTTCAAGACAAAAATGTTTACTCTCATTGCTCCAATATCAACAAACAAGGTGTCTATCTTCAAGTAAACTATCGAGGATTAGTTTAAAGGTTATTTCCGATTGATTGGAGTTGAATTCTTAGCACTAGCCCTGCAAAATCTGTTACCTTTTTTTTGGGACACCCGGTACATATTAAAGAACATGATCTCATAAAAATCAACCAAGTTGGATTTAAGAAAGGGAACCAACCAGCAGATCACATGTTTGTACTTAAATCTCTGGTTGACAAAATTGTTAAGTACAAAAAGAAACGGATGTCTGCTGCATTTGTGGATTTCAAGAAAGCGCATGATACCAGTGGCGGAGATAGAGGGGGGCAGGGGGGCGGCTGCCCCCCCAAAGCGACTAAAAATTGTATAAATTTTCTGGGGGTAGACTCCCGACTTGTTCACCTGTTGGGTCACTGCTGGGCTTTACCCCCCCCCCCCCCCCCTCACCGAAAAATCCTAGCTACGCCTCTGCATGATACCATAAATCGGGAAAAACTCTTCGTTAAACTAAGACCAGCAGAAGTTGGTGACACTTTTCTTAATAGCCTAAAATCCATGTATAGCTCAGTCAAGTACTGTGTAAAACTGGCAAATGGCTATACTAACCCCATATCCAGTGAGAAGGGACTTAAAAAACAAGGCTGCGTTCTTAACCCAATGCTCTTCAATTCATTATCTATGACATAGGTAATATTTTTGACAAAACTTGTTGCCCAGTCTCTCTCTTAGACATAAAGCTTAACCATCTTCTATATGCTGATGACCTCATTCTGCTTGAGGTGGCGCCAAGCCTCTGAGAAAAGTCGGTAAAAATGGGATTTGCTTCGAATACGCACAAATTCAATATTCTGTATCCGCTAATTTAGCAACGTATGGATACAATCTCAGTATATGTGAATCTCTGAATGTGAATATGAATATGAATGTGGACATGGTTTTCGCTACAATGAAAACAAACAAACAAAAATATAAATAATGCCTGCCTACCAACGAATAAAGCGAAAACATCCTTACAAAAACATTCCTATCTTCAACTTTAAACGGCCTAGTCACATGTTTCCGAGTCCATTTGAAACTGGCAGTATCGCAAAGAGAGACCATCGCCGTGAATACGCAAAGTTAACCGAAATTCGGGTTCACCAACGTTAAGACGTCATGATTAGATCAGATACCAGCCCCAGCTACAACACCAACAGTGGTGAGTCACTCTTTTTTTCTACGTATCTGTTTGCATTATCACAAGTTACATGCAAATTATTTGATAATATTAATAACTCCTTTCCCCGAGAAATCTGCACAAGGAGTTTCATTTGCAGCCAGGCTAAAAGACAAGATTGAAGGCTAGAAAGCTCTACAAATTCAATACGAGAACCAACAACAACCACGAAACACTGGAGATACCGTTTGTAAGACCATATAGCAACGTCGTTGAACAAATCGGTAGCATACATATACCAAACAGGCACACAATGAAAAATGATGGCGTTCTTCACTATACTAAGATGATAAAGTTTGTGTAACGCTCACGAAACATTAAAACCAGTAGGCTTACTGGCTGGGCCTAAATTCAACAGATATGGTTTAATCAATAACCAATAACCAATTAACTAAGATACTGAAATATTGGTGTTCTTGGCAATCCTTGAACAATAAAGCTCTTTGTGGCTCTTACATACGACCCACGTCTGCAAGATACACTGGTTTGGCCTACATTCAACAGGTAATAATGATAACAGTAACCGATGAACTAAGAAACTAAATAACGACAGATGTAATGGTGGACCAGGACGCTGGCCTGCTGGGGCACCTGCACCAAAAAAAACATTCCGATTTAATTGCTCCGAAATGTAAAACATTGGTGCAGGAATTGGCTGAAGAATTGCATCTGTAAACTCTGTACCCATATGTATTTATGGCTTATATTTGAAAGTATACATACAGCATAAATAACTAACCTTACCATTACGACAAAACATACTGACCACTGAGACTGTACCAGCGGCTAAAACAAGGATTGTGTTTACTCCTCCTCAGGTACAGGGCTTTGCAAATGTCCCACTTTATCTTTAACCTCGTTGAGCGCAGCTGGGTGGATTGGGATTAGTTCGCATTCATGAGGAAGGTACTACTCTTCCTTTCAACTTTATGATTTAAATTTTATCTTATTTTCATTATCATATTATCAGTGAATTTGATTTTCTTACTCCGCTCTGCACTGTCCACAAATAAAAGGATAAACTCAATGAAAACATGCTTACAATACTTGTTAATCCTTACTTTAAGCGCCATGTTCGTAGTTCGTAAACAACTTTCCAAAAAACAAGTTACAAAAAACAGCAAGGGGCAGATTCGTTTATTATGCGCGCGCAGGAAGCGTCATGGATACGAGGCGAACTGATCACGTGATAATCACGACAGTGAAAAGCCGGAATTAAATCAGCTGATGTGATAAGCAGTGAATGATTGCAATGAAAATCTGATTTTAAAATGATTATTTGTCCCTTATTTCACAATTTCCAGCAAGAATTGTTATCAATCAGCTTTAGTTTCCATCCAAGGCCCCTTTCAAACTCAACCAGAAACATCTAGGCTGGTGGTGGATGCAAGCCAAACTTCAAGCGCCAAGAATTGAATGCCAATATTTTTGACCAGAGCTAGCAAAATAAATTAGGACTTTTTGCTACATGATTCTTTTTTTTATACTTCCCCTTCATTTTGGTCCAAAGAAGATTAAAAAAGTGGGTTAAGATCACAATTCTGGAAGCACTTTTTGCCAAAGTTAGGGTACCAAGCAAAAAGCTGAGTCCTCTTCTTCGATGGGGACAGTGGCACCCCAACTCAGCAACTGATGTAGACTTAAAATATGTTGTAACTGGTTCGTATCAAAGTACACTGTCACCAAATGATTGGCTCCTAAAAGCAATGAGATCCTGTTGGGGTAGACTCAGTACCAATTTTTTTCAGAGGTATCAAATGCGGTGCCTGTTTGTACAACAAAAGAATACCATTGTTTTGGGGAGCCAGAAAGCTTGGAATACAATGTATCTTGGTAAAAAGTTCCTCCCCTCCATCTTGAATGTAATTGTCTATTCTGCACCTTTGCATCAAATGGCTGAATATTCCAGATATAAATGATCCCACTTTTTCATAGTAAGTTGAGGAATTCAAACAAGGAGATCAACAATAATCAGAGTGTAGTCACAGAAAAAATGCCTCAAGACTCTACAGTGCATTCAGCATCATCAAATTATTCAGAATTATTCAAAAATTTGGTGCAGGAAACCAATTAATCAATGGCAGCACCAGCTCTGAAAAATCCGAGTGGGGAGGGGGATTTCAAATTAATAGACGATTACGGAAAAGATGGCGGACCTCATTTCACGCAATGCATGATAGGAATATGCCCCCTAGCAACGCATAGCTACCAAAACTTACAACTGCAGCATAAAATCTTGACCACAGCTACGAGACTTAGGCCGTCGCAACTTTATCGTGAAGTCGACACTCTTGTAAGCTGTCGCTCGCAATAAGGTGCAGTACAGTTTCCCTACAATGTTAAGATGTAGTGGTCTGCTGTTTGCGTCATTTCATCATGATGTCAAGAAGATTTTTGGCCTTGTTTACACATGAGTGGTGGGACACTAGTAAATTAGATTAGGTTAATTTAGCTTCTTTACCTACCTTGAAATGCCATAAGATTCTCTTCCTTGACATTGGCAGCCTTTCTCAGCCATAGTTCTTGCCTTGACTGAAGAGCTCTATCAAATGTTTGGGCCTAAATTTAACTTTGTTATCTCCTGCGCATTGCTATGCCTACGCAGTGGTCTCGAAATCGAACTTTCCACTGGAAAAAACTATGGGATGGCAATGAGGCCTCAATCTTATTGTCAACTTTCGGGTGATGCGCGTAACATTCGTTTCCAGTCTCCCTGATAGAGAACAATAGAGCTCAAAACGCAACTTCCGACGAAAGCAGGGGGTTGTGTAAAAATGAAAACACAGTCAGGCCAAGAAATTCTTCTCAACAACGTTCTGAAGAATGGCTTCCGATGAAAGCGAAATTTTATGCTTGTCACTGGAAGATGCCTCCTGGGGCAGAACAATTCAGACGTTCGGATCATGGTGAGAAGAAGAAGGAGGATAATTATTGATTCAATTGTTTGTTTTGTGAATTCATTATTCGTTCCTGAACAATAATGGTAGACGGGTAAACCGATGGAGGTCAATGGCAGGCCTACGTTCTTCGGCTTCAGGTGGAGATGAAATTGGCTCCGTTGCTAACAGTTGTGACAAGTTAGCAGCCAATGAAAGTTGGTTTTGTTGATTTCAGAGTTTGAGAATCAATCAGGAAAGCTTCTTCAGGACTCCTTCACGATCTGAGAGAATGCAGAATAAGAATTACAAAAATGCTTCCTTGCATGTCACAAACAAACAACATTTTCGTTAGGCCTAAGTACCTGACTCATGAGCTGCCTCAACTGTTGCTGGAAGTGAAAGTCAGAAGGTTACAAAGGATTTTACTAGCCCACATTATTTGTACGTGGTGTACGTGTGCCTTATGAAAGTGACTTAAAGCATGGATCGAGCAATATTTCTAATGTTTTTTGAAAGGAAGATATTTTGATGGAAAGGTTCAAAGTGAGCAGTACACTACAGTATATTTGAGGTTCCAACATTGTTGTGCACTTGCAAAGAACTAGTGAGACTGCTTCAACATGTATAAAGATACTGCTTTGTCCAAACTCCTTTGAGAAATAGGCATAGCATCTGTGGTTTGATGCCACAATGACAATATAGTGAATGTATAGGACACAAATGGGTGGAATATGCTAGACTTGGGATGTTTTATAAACAGGAAAGTTTTTCTGTAAAAGTTGGTTAACAGCACGGGGGGGGGGGGTTCTTCCATAGTAAAGGTACCTGGGGATGTGCCGCCCGCGAGGGTATACTTTTTCGGACTTCTAGCATAGCCAAGGGTGTACTTTTTGGCAATTTTAGTCGAGTTAGGTCTAGGCAAGGGTATGCTTTTTGGGAATTTTGGTCAAAGAGATGTCAAAATTCGGTAATTTTTGTAAAAAAAACCCAACTTCTTAAAAATTTTGGTCTAGAAAATGCGAAAATTTGGCAAGTTTTGCCTAGAAAATGCCAATTCAGAGCACTTCTGAAGGAAAAATTAGTCTAGCCAAGGGTATCATTTTCACAAAAATTGGTCTAGCCAACGGTTACATTTTCAAACTGTGGGCGGCACCCCCCTACCCGAAATTTAGCCGAGAACCCCCCCCCGGGGTTAACAGTGGTTTCATATGGAAGTTAAAATGGTTTTGTATTGCTACAGAAATCATGCATCTTGACCCTTTGTTGTGGTAATCTGTTAAATTAAACTGAACCATGCTTAATAATTGTTCCCAATGGCTGCTTAATTGTTGGTTTGCAGCAACAAGCATAACTCCATAACTCTATTAGTTTAAGCACAGCTTACATTGAATCCTACATTACTGTGCTTCTCAAAAAGGTCATGACCAAGGGGCATTTCATTCATTAAAAATTTGTATGAGATTTTTTCAGAATAAAGGATTTTTATGGATTTTTGTTGACAACAAAAGGATTTTTGTCAAAGGTGTATGAGATCTTTTGGGAGTAAAATGGCCCTCAGTCATGACTGGATGCAATGAACAACTTCCAAGCAACAAAACCTCCTTTCCAGCATTCAAAGATTCACTGAGGATGCCTAATAAATGGTGCTCACCAGAGCTCAACTGTTATCTCAGCTTCGCTATGCATGTTTTGATGGGTGAAATTTTGGGTAGGAAGAGGCAGTATATTTCTGTAGTTTTGGATTATCAAATATCAATTTAGAAGCTAATATAAGCTAATTTAGAAGCTATACAGCAAAAGCACAAATATACCATAGAAATTTTTCTGTATGAGTATGCAAAATGATTCAATTTTGATGTTGCTTTGTAATGATTCTTCAAGTATCATTCAGTATCAGTATGTGAAAGAATAGGTAACTGAATCTTCCTGTTCTATTTTTGCAGTTCAGTGATGGCAATAAGTTTGCTCAATTTTTGTAACTTTACAATGGCTACTTGTTCTTTTCATCAGTGAGAAACCAATTTTAAAAAATCTGGCCAAAATTTTTATTCAAAAAATGTATTTTAAATGTCTGGGTATACCTTTATACATCCCCAGTCAGAAAATTGTCGACTTTATCCCCTTGTTATTTTTGATCTGGCTCTGCCACTGGAGCTACATTGTTCAGTATAACTGATATGAAAATCACACAGAGTAACCAAACCAATAGCTGAATAATTTCTTCTGATTCTAAACCACATCAGCTGCATGATAAGATCTGAGTGATCATTGTCAGAATAAAGCATTTTGCTTATGGTTTCTTAGACCGCATGATTTTCAAGTTTTTTGACATAAAATGTTTAAATCATCAAAATGCCCATTAAAGTTAAGGGTTGTTTTGGTAACATAGGAAGAGAAGTAAAATTAGGAAGGTCTGGCCACACAATGCCAAGTTTTTGAGCAGAAATGTCACTTAAGACAGAGATAATATTTCCTTTTGAAGAAAATCTTCTTGGTATATGTAGATTTACAATATTGCAAAGAACATACACAAACTTTAACCTGGTATGACAAGTTCTAATCAACTAAGTTTATCTTCACCACACGAAAAATCTTCATGTAATACTGTGTTTGCTGGCTGAAGGCAGAAGCATTGTTGCAAAGTTTCAGCTGCAAACTCCACATTCCTCCTTCATGAAGACCCTCCACCCTCCAAAACCTCTCAAAACCTGTGGTTTGTCATGTCAGCAAAAGGCAATCTTGAATTTCAGTTCATGTTGCATGCAATCCCTGTATATATACCTGCAAGTAAATATAAACAGTTAAATAGATGTGATCCAGTTTATTTTGTTGATGCTGAAATTCCCCAGTCCAAATCCATAAATCCAAGTTCCAGCACAAAAATGCAATTTCAAAAGTATTATATACATGTTTTCTTTCTTTTTTAAGAAACTTGCATAAGTGTCTTGATTTCACTTGAAAATTTCAGCCATTTACAGCCTAAAAATTTGAAAAGGCCTGTTAACATGCAAACCTTTTAAGTGGTGAATGTTCTCAATCTTTTTGCTATTTTTTGGATTCATGAAGTCAAAGCTGTAAAAGTGACGGATGCTCTCAATCTTTTTGCTATTTTTTGGATTCATGAAGTCTCTGCTACTGCCAAATTCTTTCTTGGCATACAGCAGGATTTTTACAAGATAGAGAGATATATTGGGATACACCCTACCCATTTTACCTCAAAGTTACCCATCTTTATCCCAGTAGACCCCTACCAAATACACTCAGCAAACTTTGCCAAAAGACGTCTTGCTACTGGCCTCACGCCAGTTAGCCAAACAATCTGTTGCTGCCTTGAAGGTATGTACAGTTACTTTATAAGAAAATAAGAAATTGCACCAATACTGAAAGTTAGTATGAATGGATTTTAGCCAATTCAGCAGAAAATGTTCATTTGCAGTTTTCTCTTTTGGTCCTTGTTGGTTATTGCATTCGGCCTAGGCAATCATATGCCATGTTGTGGCTTCTCGAGAATTCAAAAATCAGAAGGCCGTTACTTTCGTTGTCACATAATAGGATAAAGGCCCTTGCAAATGCAATAAAAACCTATGATCTTACCTCCACACTGTATCCCCTTCGAAGCATTGGCCATGTCCAGTCCATGTCCATCCCGCTCAATTTATTCTTTTCGTAATCCTTGCGGAATCAAGTCTCGTCATGGCCGCTTTCCATCCCATCCCAACATTCACTTGCATTCCCGCCTTTTTCAAAATTTTTCTCAGCCTTCGTTCACCCCCTAACAAGCCTCGAGTCATTTGCTTTTGAAAACCTAAACCTATGACGTCTGCCATGGCATATCCCATATAAGGTAAGGCAAATGTTACGCGCATCACCCGAAAGTTGACAATAAGATTGAGGCCTCATTGCCATCCCATAGTTTTTTCCAGTGGAAAGTTCGATTTCGAGACTACTGCGTAGGCATAGCAATGCGCAGGAGATAACAAAGTTAAATTTAGGCCCAAACATTTGATAGAGCTCTTCAGTCAAGGCAAGAACTATGGCTGAGAAAGGCTGCCAATGTCAAGGAAGAGAATCTTATGGCATTTCAAGGTAGGTAAAGAAGCTAAATTAACCTAATCTAATTTACTAGTGTCCCACCACTCATGGTTTACATAACTGATAACTGACTGGAGAAGTGAGTAAACAGAGAATGAATAAAAAGTTCTAAAAACATTCGAAAAAAGAATGAAACATTGCAACAAAACAAGAGTATTGCAATGGCTTCACTTCTCTCGACCGAACACAACATTCGAACTCTTTAATTTTCTTTCAGAATTCTCATTCTTTTGGGATTTCTCTCCGCCAAGTCTGACGGCTCTCGACTCTACTGTTTTCAGAATTTGCATCCTTTGGGTAGCTGAGGTTTTATGTGCGAAGTCTACCGTTTTCAGAAGACTTCTTAGACTTCAGGTGCCCAAAAGAATACGCATAGATTTCACGATAAAGCTGCGACGGCCTAAGTCTTTCGTAGCTGTGGTCAAGATTTTATGCTGCAGTTGTAAGTTTTGGTAGCTATGCGTTGCTAGGGGGCATATTCCTATCATGCATTGCGTGAAATGAGGTCCGCCATCTTTTCCGTAATCGTCTATTGTTGCATCTAAAGGTATACCTAACTAATTTTATGCAATTTGCCGTTGAAAATATTTGCCAACTTTGGAATTTGGGGGAGAATAGTCCCCACACTCCCCCCTGTGGTGCTACCACTGAAATCAATCTGAAATCCTTAAATTATTTACATACTTGGCAATATTTATGCAAGTCTAAATGGATGTATCCCTCAAGATTTCCTAGAATTCATCCTATTCAAACAGTGTCCATTCTTCAGTGGGAATGTGCTGGATTACACGATTACACGAGATTACCTGATTACACGAGAGACCCTATTCCACCTCTCAATGAAGCAAGCTATCCTATTAGAAATAGGTCCGTTGTGGGGCAAATAAGGGCAAGAACGGAAAGATTCAAAGCCAGTTTTTATCCTCACTGTTTATTGGAATGGAACAAACTTGATCCTGAGATCAGAGCATAACCCACTGTTGGCATTTTTAAGAAGAAACTGTCTTCACAAATAAGGCCACCTGCGAACTCTGTATGTGGCATTCATAATCCAAAAGGGGTTGCACATTTAACTCAACTCAGGGTCGGACTGAGCAAACTCAATTTCCACAAATTTAGACACAATTTTAGAGACACAATAAATCCAATGTGTCCAATCAATGATGGTGTGGAGGATACGGAACACTTCTTGCTGCTTTGCGACTCTTATAAAGAACACAGATGTAATCTTCTCGCTGATGTCAATGCTGTACTGCAAAATAGTGGGCATTCTGTCTGGAGCAACAGCTTCTTGCAACTTCTTTTGTACGGTGATCAGAGTCTGTCTTATGAGGCAAACAGATCAATTCTAACTTTGACTAATAAATCTACTATTGTTTTTGTAGGATTTTATTGTGTTGAAATGATATTTTGCTTTTCCTCCTTGTCCCTTGTGAGTTCAACGCACGAATGCTTGCTACACTCTCTCTTGCACGCACCGATATAAATGAGAGTGACCAGACAGTTTTCCATCTTGGCCTAAGCTCATACACATCCAGGTTAATTTTTATTCTGCGGAGTGTAATGGCGAAAGGAAACTCAAAGAAACGAAAGAGAGATACTTCAGAGTCTTCACGTGTCTCTGGTTCTGCCTCAGCAAACAGCGACAGTACAGGATCTTCAGTTTCTTCGAAGAAGAGAGGAACGAGCACTCGCACGAGGAGCCGTAGCAGAGATAGAAGCGCAAGGCAAACAAACACAGAGGACACCAGTTCCAAAGAAGGCGTGTTGCAGCAAAGCCTCGTGAACTTCCAGTCGTACATTGAAAGCAGAATTTCGGCTCTGGAGTCAAACATCACACACGTTGCAACTGAGAAAGTCGCTAAACGCCTTAAACACTCCACACACGACTTCAATTTTAAAGCCAGGTCATTGGAAAAGCTCATGCCCAGTCCTCCTTGCCACGACAAGGCAGCAATTTAGACCTTGGACCGACTCACTTGTCAACTACAATCAGCAGCAGGGACGACCAATGGAACAGCTACAACCCAGCAACAGTAAAGATTTGGAAGTTGACTATCTTAATTTTTTGTTTGAAGATGATGATAACTTTGAATACGAGCAAGGAAAAGATCAAAAATTTAAGAAGGGCTCTCTTCGATCAAATATTCATTTTTGGAAGGAAATTGAAGCCTGTGAGTTTATACTAGACGTTGTAGAAAACGGTTATAAGCTTCCTTTCCAATCTTTTCCAGCACAAAAGGAGTTCAAGAACAATAAATCATCTCTTATTCATTCTGATTTTGTTACAGCATCCATTAGGGATCTCCACGAAAGCAACAGAATCGTGGAGCTCCACTCCAAGCCTCATGTCGTCAGTCCACTTTCTGTCTCTGCAAATAAGGAAAAGAAACGCCTGATTTTAGATCTTCGGTATGTCAACCAACACTTGGAGAGGAAGAGAGTCAGATTTGAGGATTGGAAGGTTTTCCAAAACTATTTAGTTGAAGACGGTTATCTCTTCAAATTCGACCTAAAGAGCGGTTATCATCACATTGAGATAAACCTTGACTTTCAAACCTTCCTGGGTTTTTCGTTGGTTTTTGAAGGCAAAACTAGGTACTTCGCTTTTTAGGTACTACCTTTTGGGCTCTCCACAGCGGCCTTTATCTTCACAAAAGTATGCCGTCCCTTGGTTAAGCTGTGGAGATTTAATGGGATTAAGATCGTCTTATATTTGGTCGATGGTTTCTCTATTAGCAATTCTCTTTCCGAGTGTCTTTCTGATGCAAATTTCGCAGGAACACTCTTCTAAAGTCAGGGTTTATCCCGAATCAAGACAAAAGTGTTTGGCAACCAACAAATATTTGCGATTGGTTAGGCATAATAATAGATACAAAGGAGGGATATCTTCGTATTCCGGAACAGAGGATTTCTTCATTGATCTCTTCTATTAAACAGGTCCAGAGAAAACTTCCCTTAGTGACCCCACGAGACCTGACCTCGGTCGCAGGCAAAATCGCCTCTATGTCTTTTGTTTTAGGAAACTTTACAAAGCTTATGACTAAGTATCTTTACGCATCTGTAGAATTTAGACTTGGGTGGGATACACCAATGAATCTTTCAAGCCATCCTGGCACTCTTATGGAGCTTAAGTTCTGGCTTGATAATGTTACAAGACTTAATAATAAAATACTGTTTAGTTACGAGACTCCAAAAGTTGTAGGTTATTTGGACGCAAGTAGTTTCGCATGCGGTGCAATTATGTTGTCTTGTGATCACGTGGTGACACACAGTATGTGGAATCAGGAGGAAAGGGAAAAGAGTTCTACTTGGAGAGAACTCAGGGCAATACACTTTTGCCTTGTGTCCTTTCTCCCCATGCTTAAGTGTAGATCGGTTCACTGGTTTACAGATAATCAAAGTTCGGTTTCTATTATCAATAATGGCAGTATGAAACCTCACTTGCACGAGACCGCTTTAGATATTTTCTCAACATACCTGAGAAATAATATTTCTTTATTTCCCGAGTGGGTGCCAAGGGAATGCAACACAAGTGCAGACTCAATTAGCAAAATTATAAACTATGACGACTGGAAGACGTCTGAAGTGTTCTTCAGTCGTATTGACGCTCGATGGGGTCCTTTTACCGTTGATCGTTTCGCATCTTCAACGAATGAAAAGTGCCATCGGTTTAATTCACTTTTTTGGAATCCTGGGTCTGAGCAAGTGAATGCGTTCTGAGTTTCTTGGGCGGGGGAGAATAACTGGCTTGTTCCCCCGATTTTCCTCATTTCCAAGGCAATTTTACACCTTCTCACGGGTAAAGCAAAGGGAGTTCTCATTGTTCCTTGTTGGCCTTCTGCCCCATTTTGGCCACTTATTTTTGCCAAAAAGTTTTTTACCCATTCTCATGTGACGGATATGATGGTATTTGATGATCCTATAGGTATCTTCGAGCTTGGTGACTATCGAGGTTCTCTTTTAGGTTCAAACAAATACACAAGTCCGGTTCTGGCACTCCTATTAGATGGATCTATTTGAAAGTTTCACACCACGTTCTTGCATTGAAAGGCGATAGCTTGAAGAAATACTAACCTGATTATCAAGGACATATTATGTTTTCTCAAGATCTTATTCGACAGAGTTGCAGAATTGCAGAAAAAGTTCTTAATTGATCTTTATACAATGGGCGCAGCTGGGATCAGCACTTTGTCCTAGTTAATAGTGCGGATATTTTAAAATAATTTATAAATGAACAAGGGGACAGCTGGATGGCACACAGCCCCAATAAGTAAAAGAGCTATGTTAGTAAGAAGGGACAGCTGGATGGCATTGAGCCCTGTTTAAGTAAAATACTATGTATTGTGTGGGGCGGCTGAATGGCATAGAGCCCTTGTAAGTTATGATTTAATAGAGTAAAGTAAAAAACTGGAGAGCTGTTTAGCGTCAACTTTGAATTTATGATGAGGGCCCAATCGTTTGATGTATTGCAGTTAAGAACTTTACTGAAAGAAGATCTGAAAAGTTGGAGAATTCTGACTGACCTTTAGATGCATTTATTATTTAACCTTAATGGGTTGCGTTTATCTTTCTTAGAATTGTCCGTTATTCGTCTATTAGTTATTCCTTCTAAGTAACAGTATACATGTGTGCGTACAACAAATAGCTACGAGTAAACATCTCTCTCCCTTAGGCCTTATTAAAGACATGGTGCTCCGAGGAACCCAAGTCGTTGATCCAGCATTGAATTTGATAAAAGGCTCTGTGCCTGGGTTGCTTCTGTCTTCAAAAAGTGAAAATACGTTTTCAGCTTACAAAAGAGGTATCAAAACTTGGGAGCATTGGTGTGCTAAATTCCCCGAACTTCAGCCCTTCCCGACAAAAGCTACTTCAGTCATGTTTTTCATAACAAGTATGGTACAGCGGGGAGGAAGCCTTTCCAAAACCATCCAAACATTTTACAGCATAAATTTCCTTCACAACATAACCGGAACAAGAAATCCATGCAAAAACAGGATGGTGAAAGCTGCTCTAGAGTCTGCTCGCAGAATTCTTTCGAAGCCGGTTAAGAAAAAAGAGCCTATCAAATCTAAGCACATTCGACAATTAGCAAAAATCCTCTCTGTCGACTCAAAGAATCTTCGTAACTATCGCATCCTAGCAATTTGTACACTAGCGTTTGCTGGCTTTTGAGATTTAGTGAAGTAGCCAACTTGAGACGCTTAGACATTGTTTTTCACCGTAACTATCTTAAAATCTTCATCGAGAAAAGTAAAACAGATGTGTACAGAGACGGAGCTCATGTTTTGGTGGCTAAAATTGGTTCACTTTTGTGCCCTTTCAGCATCCTTAGCAAGTATATCGAGTTAGCTGGAATAAGCCATTTTCCTCAGGAATACTCGTTTCGAGGTCTCTCCTTTTTCAAAAAACAGAATGTCTATAAATTACGTGCATCCAACAAGCCAATTTCATACTGCCGAGCAAGGGAAATAGTTTCAGATGCCTTCGATAAAGTCGGCCTGGACAAAAAGAAATTCTGCCTTCACAGTCTTCGATCGGGAGGAGCAACGGCTGCCGCGAACGCCGGTATAAGGGACAGACTTTTCAAGAGACATGGGAGATGGAGATCAGAAAATGCGAAAGACGGATACGGCAAGGACAAACTAAGTAGTCTTCTCTCTGTTTCACTTAGCTTAGGGATTTAGTCTGAAACGCATGTCCTTTTCCACTTGCAGCATCTTGATCTTGGCTGTGTATGACGAGCTCGCCAATGCACCTAAATACGTCTCTTTTTTGTCTCAGTTCTCCGGAAAATTAAATGGTAAATAATTTATTTTCGTTTCCACCACGAAGTGTGGATTAGAAAATAATTACGTATATCCTCAAGACAGAACGTCTTGATTAAAGAATCTTCATATCACCCCAAGAAATTGTCCCGTTGCCTTCCATTTCCTTCCATTCTTTCCTTCTCGCGGTTACGTGTATAGTGCTATGTTCGTGTTTCCTGTTTTATGTTACCATGAGGTAGTCATAGTTGTTTGCTCCAAATGGTATTGTATTAGTAGTAGGGTATAGTATTTTGTAAGTAGTGTAGTTATAATATGTATTGTAACTTTTTAGATTGAATGTAAAAAAAAAAGAAGAATGTGCTGGAAATCTCGTCAGGTTACATAGTAGTAGTCATCCAGCCAAAAATTTGCAACTTGCAGGAGCTCTGTCAGGACCAAACACATTCAAACAAATATGTGATTTGATGTTGCAGTATCTGAAAATAATAAAGGAGAAATAAGAGACTTCGAAAAATGACAATGAACATACATCAATAATAAACAAACACAATGTTGTAGAATCATTTGATAAAATATGTGAAATGACTGAACATGCTTTCTTGCTAATGCAGTCATCAAACTTGCCAAGTTGTTTAGGGGTACTAAATTTTTAACAGAAATAAAACTCAAAGCAATAAAACGAGTTATAAAATGGCAACTAAATATTATTTCAATGCATTGAAGAGACAAGTAATCCTTCTAAAATATGATGAAACAATACAGCAGGGCAGCAAAACATCCGGAATCCCTTTGTGAAAAGGCAGAGCAGAAAAACAAAAGGCCATCAGGGGACAACAACAGCAAGGATGCCAAGACAATAGAATGGCCTAGGCATGAATGTTACTGTTTCCTCAAGTGATGTTTACAAACTAAAACGCAAAAATAATCAATGTTAGCCAATTTTTCGACCAAAACGGGTTTGAGAAATTTGAAGCTGAACATGTCACCAACGCAGTGGTGTTAGTTTCGTCTTGCGGCAACGACTAGATTTTTTGCAATTTTCAGTTGTTTAGGGGTACTAAATTTTTGCTTTTTCCCTCAGAAAATGACCTGTTACGAGAAGATAAAATTTTTCGTGGACATGATATACCAGGATAGATGATCGGAATACGATTCATGAAATTATAGGCCCTGACGAGGCTGACATAAAAATTTCCGGGGAAAATTCATCTTGTAGACCTCCCTACGAGCTGCCTGTTTACATGTAAACAAACAAGTGATATATTCGTCCTTAAAAACTGACCAAACTGTATGGCAAAAAAAGTAACACAAGGCCAAATTTTTCAAGAATACTGACCTGTCTCAGCATGATGCTCATATTCTGCAGATAATATCCACCAACGCCCAGCTTGCGGCAGCGAGCCATTTTTCCATAAAAATCCTTTCTTCATATTGAATTTTTCTTGATAAATATCGCCTCCATCCCGAGGCAAATAAAGTCAAATTATCTATCTTTATCGAAGCTTTCCAAGGTCGGTGATTTTTTCAGCCATGCTTGTTTATCGTATGAACATTTTCCGCATGCGCCTGATCCCTAACCGCGTCTCAAGAGGCCTGGATCACAATAGTTTCCATCACAACTGCGTGCAGTCCCCAAAAAGTTCACCCCCTCCCACCTTTCTGTTTTACCAGCTTGAGCAGACGCAAAAGCACTTTGCACAGCGGTCGAAACGAATCAGGTCTTTGCTACAAAAAACAAATCCAATCGTGCAACGGCGTGCAACGTCTTAGTTCAGTGCGCTAATGCGCCCTTTGTGTTCTGTACGCAACAAAACAATACGTCCTTTCAATAAAGAATAAAGGCGGTCGGCTTTGAATACAATAACTAATAAACAATTGGTCTTGTTCGTTTTCCTGCGCAGCAACATCTGGCTCCCAAAATGTGATATGTCTTTGATCATGGAGCATTTTCTCTTCAATATGTTTTGCTCCTCGGCAGGAATTGAACCATTATCAACTAGATCGCTTCTTCATGGTCTTCAGTGGAACAAAGAAATACCAGCTTATCAATTGGTCGCTCTAACACTTGTTCAGCTTTACCACCTCTGTTTCCAATTTTGACAAAGACGCTACGAATCTGTCCTTCACTATCTTCTCGTACATTAACAATTTTCCCTCTGTTCCATTCGTTTCTTGAAACATTATCTTAAACAATAAGAACGATGTCTCCAACTCTGAAATTATCTCTTCGATTGTGCCACTTGGTTCTTTTCTGCTGATTCGGCAAATACCTTTACGCCATCTTCTCCAAAACTCGTCTGCTAAATGTTGAACTCTGTGCCAATACTTCCTTGAATAAATGTCAGCCCGCTTGAAATTGCCTGGTGGAGGTAAAATAACCTTCGTCTTCATCGTTAATAAGTTGTTTGGAGAAAGAGGCAAGCAGTCCGGACTGTTCAAGTTTTGAACTGTTAACGGTCTTAAGTTCAAGATTCCTGTTGTTTCTGCCATGAAGGTACGTAAAGCTTCATCGTTCAGCGAAGCTCCGTGAACGCGAAAGAGAGCAGACAAAATTGCCCGCACAGATCTTATTTGTCTCTCCCAGACCCCGCCCATATGGCTAGCAGATGGTGGGTTTCTTTTCCATTTAATCACAAGATAATCAGCTCCTTCGTTGAGTAATGCTCTCTGAATCTTGTCATGGTCCATCTCCTGGACAGCATCGCGGAATTCTCTTTCTGCTCCAACGAAATTGGTTCCCCAATCAGATCGCAGCTGTCGAATTTGCCTCTATGTTGATGAATCGGCGTAGGGCCATGTTGAATGAATCTGTTTCAAGGGTGTTTGATATTTCAATATGAACTGCACGACTTGTCAAGCAAGTGAAAAGACAACCAAATCGTTTCAGTTCTTTCCGCTTCTCCTTTATGTAAAATGGGCCAAGGTAGTCAACAGCACAGTAGGTGAATGGCGGGGCTTCCTGCATTCGGTCGCTCGGCAAATCTGCCATCTTTTATTCTCCTCGAAGACCTCTGAGAAATCGACATGCAACGCAGTCAGATATGGCTTTGCGTACCAGTGTGTTATATTGTAATATCCAATATCCAGAGTTCCTGATCTCGTTCGTTGTTATTCCACGACCTTGATGGCGTACTCTTCTGTGACAGCTCTCTACTACAAGCCTCGAGATCTTTCCTTTCTTTGGAAGAATGATTGGATGCTTGATGTTTTCTTCTAAATCAGACTTTTTCAAACGACCACCAGCTCTCAAAATTCTTAATTGGTCTACGAATGGGTCTAACTGCACAAGGAGATCGTTCTTTCGTAAGAATTTCCTTCTCTCCTTCTTGCTCTCACGTGTATCTTCATCAACATTTGAATCTTTCAAAACTTTGAGCTGTTCTTCAAAGGCTTCTACTTGTACCCACTTGATAAGTAATTTCTCGGCTTCTTGTAAGTCTTCAACTACAACATCGACGTGAGTGAAACTCGATAAAAATAAAGAGGGTAATACCAACCCTAGTTTAAATCTGCTAACCCATGCCTGACTGCCACACATATCATTTGTTGTCCCTTTGTTGTTTGGTTGAAGTTGGTTATGTTATATTATGTTGTCCTTTTAGTTAGTAGTTTTGTTTATAGGCCTATTATTGATGTGAATTGTCAAACTTACCAATTACGTGTTGATTATGTAATGATGCAAATCTTCAGCCGATGTCCTGTCACCAAGAGCTCCCCCCCAGTCCCCCCGAAGGACAGTCCAGACCAAGCAAATGTCGTGTAAATATGGCTCGGCCAAGACCCCCCTAAGGGTGACCAGGTGGCCATTTTACATTTCGGGGCAATTAAACTGGAATGTCTTTTTTTTGCTGCAGGTGCCCCAGCAGACCAGCGTTCTGGTCCACCATTGCATCTGTTGTTGACTTAGTTTCTTAATTGATTATTTAAGTGATTATTTCTAGTTGAGTTTAGACCCAACGAGTGTGTCTTTCATGTTTTTATGTTTTTAAGTGCTAAAAATGGCTTTGTTCGTCCAAATATTGCTAAGGGTACTATCCTCTTCAATTATGTGCCTGTTCATTTTAAGTATTTTACCAATTTTTGTGGTGGTGTTGTTATATAGGACTATGAATGGAAGGGTTTTCTCCCGTGATTTAGTGCTTGTGTCGTTAGGGAATAGCAGATCTGCCTGTGAGAGGTTCCTTATTTCATCAAATTGTTTCTTGACTTCAGGCAGGTTGTACCCCCTTCTGATCAGGTTGTATCTGAGCATTGTGAGTTTCTTATTTAGTTCCTCATTGTCAGTTATTATTCTCCTATACCGCATTGCTTGGCTGTATCTGATGCCATATTTGCAGCTTTCTGGGTGAAAGGAGTTATTGTGTAGTAATGTGCATATGTCTTGTGGTTTTACAAATAGGGTGCTTTCCAGTTTCCCCGCTCAGGTTTGACGCATATTATAGTGTCTAGGAAATTTATTGTTTTTGTTGATTTTCTGCTGTGAATTTTATTGTGGGGAAGCATTGGTTGCAGTGATCCAAGGAAGTATTTAGCCTTTCTTCCCCATGTGTCCACTCTCAACGCACCAATATCAAAAACGAGGTATCTATGTTCAAGTTAGCTATCGAGGTACGTTTTGAAAATCATTTCGGATCGATTCACGCTATATTCTTATCCCTAGGGTCGACGAAATCCGAATATTTTTCTTTTGGGACACCCGGTATCTCTAGTGCTCGTGAGACAGAAAGAAAAATCACAAAAATACTTTGAACTCTTGGCAATTCAGATAGAATTTGAATCACTAAAATCTGTGAAGTACTCTTGATGCTATGGATTTTCAAAAGCGGAAACTTTTTCCTGGTTCACAGGGTAGAGTTGATTCGAACCAAAAACTTAATAGTTTTTGACGATACTGATGGACGGTCATTCTCCGAAAAAATTCATTCAGAGTAAGATACAGAGCATTATAAATTTTGCAATAATCAAGGGTTAAAGGCGAAACCTCAGTAATACAGTTAATGTTTGGATATGGTGTTTGGCTTTGAGTTATGGATTTTTTGGGTTTCCATTTTGTTTTATCGCAAGGTATCATGTGAATGCACACTACTTATTCACCGGATGACCGAAAAAAAACTTCACCAGCTAGATCATAACTAGCTCCCTGAATTCAAAACCTATTGGCAAATGCTTTCTATCACAGTTTAGTAGCAAGGCTTAACTATCTTTAGAGATCCTGCTTGGTCATTTCAGGCAATGATTACTTTCCAAAAACCAGATCAAATGAAAATGTGGAATTCAGGGTTCCTCAATTTTTTTCAGTCGACATTTTGTGAAAACTCGATATAGCGATGGATTAAAATTCGTCTTGGGAAATTTTTTGACAAAATGACTGACCTCTGTTCTTCATACAAACTCTATGCTCCAACGCAAAATTGGAAGTCAGCTTTGTTCACACTTTATACCAAAAATGTACTGGAAAGCGAGGGAATAGCCTGAGAAATGAATGAATTTCCTTATGCGTACTGTTCGTTTTTCGAACAGTACGCATCTCTTAAACTGACCAAGCAACATCTCGAAAGATAGCGGAGCCTTTCAGCTACATGCTGATGACTTGTTTACCTTCTCAACATTTACCCTTGAGAAAATATGTGCGCTCTAGTTCGTGAAGTTTTTGGGTCACCCGCTACATACAAAGGATTTATCAATTTAAACGATGTATTGGACATAGAAAATAGATGTTTCATCCACAACTCTTTAACATCAGCCCTTCATCATTAATCTTTTACAGATGAAGGGTTATACTCGAAACGTCCATGCATTACGTTCAGCGTCCTATGTTCAATTATCAGTAATGATTATATTCGAATACATTCAAAAGAGTTCTCGTCACACGTTCAAACAGTTAGTACTTCATTTAAAAGTATACAAAAACTGGCTTTATGATGATTACATTGATACCTGCTGGGTGCAATGTTAATGGAAATATGACACAACGCTCATCCATGATTTCTCTGAGAAAGAGATATATTTTGAAACAAATTCTTGGACCTATAATTTCAAAATAAAGGAAATTTTACTCAAGAAAATATGTCAGAAAACAGTTAAATGCCGTTAAAGTCGAAACTATAAAAATAGTGAATATCAACTGCCTTGAAAACAAATTGATACCGTAAGCTTATGGGTTATTACTGCTTTCCAATAAAAATCATCACAAAAAATAATGGCAATACAGTGCAAAAGTCCCAGACTTTCCTATTAAAACCATCATTTCTGCCGTACAGATTTCTAATGGGCTCAGTGATACTTCTTTAACCCTATCTGACCTGGGTGATTTGAAACACTCAATGCCTGGGGGGGGCGGATTCCGCCCCCCCTGTTTATCTTTGTTGTTGCTTGAGATATGGCAACCAAACTTAGCACAAAGGTTGTTCATCATATAAACAATGTATTTTTATGTATTTTTGAAACAATAGTTTAATTAGCGTTGTTGTTGTTGTTGCTAGAGCATAATTAAGATTATGATGTCATATGACGTCATAAAAATGAAAGTGTGTTAAAAGGTCGTAAAACTTTACTTTTCGTAAAGAAAAGAAATATATAGATCAAAATAGATGTAAATTCATAGTTTAGACTTAATTGGACCAATTAAAAAGGATTAAGGGAGATACAATGTATATTTTTCACAGAGTGTGGCATGAAAACTTGGTTACCATGGATACAAGGCTAAAGATAGAACACCAAAATTGTTACAGTTTGACTGCTGTATGATAGAAAGTTAAACTTGCTAAATCTCAGAGGCATTCAGCAAACACGGAAAAACGTATGAATGAAAATGTACGAGGGGGGGCGGAATCCGCCCCCCCCCCAGGTCAGATAGGGTTAATCGTGGATTATTTTTAAATATTATCAGTGAAAAAGGGTCTTTTGCCAACTAGAAAGTCAAGAAAAGGGTATTCCATGGAATAGTATGGACGAGCGTGGTCTACCTATTACACTATTACATTGCACCCACCGGGCATTGATATACGAATATCATTCAATGTTAGTTTGTTACTTACATGTCATTCATCTTCACTGTCCTTGCTTATCCCTTGCTTCACAGTACAATGGTGACGTATGATTATTGTTTCGTGTCTAGGAAACAACTATCATGGTTCGCTTGCATTGTTTGTAAAGATAGTTATAATATAAACCAGACCAAGATGATGAATAAGCCAGCGTTCAAGTGTTGAAAACACCAGCATGTTAGAATGATCGGTCTCACTAAGCATGAAATGTGCTTGATCGCTACGCTGACTTTTAGCATTTGTTAGTTGATAGGTCACAATATGCATCCGCCGACGGGACTCACTGGCTCAGAAAAGGAATTACTCACTGCCAACTAAAAAGGAGCACCAGTCACATGATCCGGTACAACACTGGGTGAAACACCACTGCGCGAAACACAAAGTATGGGTACCTGAAAGGGAGCTGAAGGGACATAGGGGATAAGTGGCTCACCAAAAGAATGACTCATCGCCTACAGAGGAGAACCAAAAGTCAAATGACGTTGCATAACACTGTGTGATAAACCATTGCGCAACGCACCAGACATGGGTGAGTAGGAGCTGACTGTGCACGAAGGCTCATTGATTCATTTCCAAAATACAAGCCGGCCGATCAATTGTGTATTTCTGCGGAGGAGGAGATTCAACATTGGACATCACAATCTCAAAATCATAGCAAACTTTGTCCTCTGCTTCAAGTTTCTTCAACTGTGTCTTCATTTGCTTTTGCTGTTCCAACTATATCCCTTGATTTGTAAGTGACTGTTTCGTCTTCTAAAATAGCCGCCATCAAGGATGCCTTTACTGCAGGATTTGCCAATCACACTTCCTGTAGAAGTCACTGACTGGAGTAAATTTGGTTTATTGAGTCTTCAGTGGTAGCATCCTGCTCTCTGTTTGTTTGATCAGGATCAGGCGGCTGAATGTGTTCAAAAGGACTATTCGGTCTTTCCTAGACCAAAAATCTCACTTCGGCTTCATGAAAATATGCATGGCTTCTGTGTAAATAGTCTTCTTCGACAAGGGAATTACAATAGAGCTGACATGCACTGCAAAACTTGCGAAAGGCTGTTTTAAGTTTACTGCACGAGTGATCAATTCAGAAAGGGAAGATTCAGCCATCGTGGTTTATACCGCTCGGCTCAGTGCTTTCGTAAAACCACGCTTTCGTCATCTTCAGTCGCCTTCTTTCTTCGGCTTCTACTGGTTTTCTGTTGCGAGACCCCAAATCTGACATCACCAAAGTCTTATCTGATATTCCAAAATTTGCTTGCTCATCCATCACGAAGTTTCAAAGTGATGTACCCTCGAATCTCAAAGCATCAAATAAAGATAAGCAAAGGATAAAATAAAAAGATTATGAAATTGACAAAACAGTGCGTACATAAGAAAGAACGAAGAAACTGATGCGAAACACGAAGAAACTGCTACAAATGGTTTCCTTATACTGACAAATTTTATTTCCTCGTAGCTAAGGCCCTGTTTATATGGGGGAAAACACCTCACCTGCCAGACCCGGGGCTGACAGGCGAGGTAGATTTCAGTCACTGTTTATATGAGATTTTTCACCTCACCTGTCAGCCCCGGGGCTGAGAGGTGAGGTGGAGTAAAGTCTCTCTTCCGTGAAATCAGGATGAACTGACCAATGAGAATCAACGAATAAATTCAATTCACCTCACCATACCGGTGGTGTTTCGTTTATATGGAAAAATTTCACCTCACCTAGGTGAGATTCCACCTCTAGTGAGGTGGGACTTCACTATACCGGTGGTGTTGCGTTCCTCATGTAAACGCGAAATGAAAGAACAAAGGATTTTATTGGAAGGTGGAATCTCACCTCTCAGCACCGGGTCTGGCAAGTGAGGTGTTTTTCCTCATATAAACAGGCCCTAAAAGCTCTGCATATCCAAAGCGAAATACCGAAAATCAAAGTCAAAGGTTCTGTCTTTCAGGTGTTCTTTCTTGTTTCGCCCTTCAACCTTTGTCTCTCGAAGCCCCGAAAGCAATGCATGCTTCTCTTTTATAGCTACTAGCATGAAAGCGTGGCAATTCCTACTTCGGAAGCAACACTTTGTGTCACTGTCATACTGAATAAATGTAACAAAACAACTACGACAAAAACAGCTTCAATCTGAAAAAGAACAAGATTTAAATGCACTGGTGAAAACAGTTCCCGTGTCTCTAGAGTACGAACTTAAGCGTGATAGCAATGCACGATGAAATAACTGTTCCGTGTCTCTTGAGCAACGATGAGACTTAAGACGATGATTCCCTTGTATCCCTGCGGTAAACCTTTTGCTCAAGAGGGGCTCATAATGAATAGTGAAAAGCTTGGCCCTTTTTTCTTTAATCATCAACGGGATTATGACGGAATCACGGCTTCGAATCTCAATCCCATGGGAGTGTTTTCATTTCTTCAATCGAATCGAAAATTCACATTTACATTTACATGTACACCGCAACAATGGTAATTCACAAATCTCACAATCTGATTGGTAATTTAGGAACTGTGAAGTTTGGGCCTAGATAGGGCCAGGTTTTTCAGAGTAATATTAGGCTGTTTTAGCAAGAAGACACGAGTCAAGAAGACACCAGCTTAACATAATTCTTTTGTTCGAAGACAAGCATTACAGGTCTTAGGGCCTGTTTACATGATCCCGCTTTGCCGGGATATCTCGCCTAGGCGGGATATCTCGCCTGGCCGGGATACCCCGGCTGCCTATAGAAACACATACAATTTTAAATTTGCGTTTACATGGGATTTTCATCCCGTCCCGTCTTGCCGGGATGTTTTCATCCCGTCTCGGCATGGCGGGATATCCCGTCTGGCCGGGATAATTTTCTCCATGTAAACAGAACAGGCGGGATATCCCGCCTTGCCGGAATGAAATTGACTTTACTGCGCACGCTCTTAACCCGAGAATAATGACATGTGCCTCATATGTTTCAAAAAGAGCGCTAAATGTTTTTCAAAAAAGGCGCCAAATTTCATACCGTTCCGGCAGTGTTTCCCATGTAAACGCGAAAAAAAACGTCCCGCCTAGCCGAAATATCCCGGCAAAGCGGGATATCCTGGCTAGGCGGGATCATGTAAAGAGGCCCTTAGGTACTTTTGTCAAGTTGATTCTACAAAATTCTCAAACTTCTTAAGATGTTTCAAAAGTCCTTCAGTTTTACAAGAATTTGTTGGAGATACCTGCAAGCTTGTTGGGGATACGATCCGTGCGAGCTCAAGTTGACGAGGCAGTGAACATCACCTCGAGGACTATGAACGAATGTGTAGTGTGTAAAATTTTGTCGATTCGATTACGTAATGTCGATTACGTAGTTTCCAATCGCATTGGTTCGTGAAATTTTGTCAATACAGCAAATCCAGATATGACAACTGCGCTTTCGACAGCAATGCTCAAAGCTCAAAGTGATGATGTTTTGCTTAGGCCAACTTAGCCACGCGAGCGAGATTAACCGCTTGACATTTACTTCTGTACCAAGCTTCCAGGATGATCGGTCATGAATCTTCCAGGCACATATCAAACACAACTGCAGTCAAGAATTGATAAAAGATAAGCAAAGCTTTCCGTAAATCGAACTGCGAATCTTCCCTTACTGCTCGCTGTCACTGCAACGATCTTCGAAATCCAGATACTTCAATCATCAAGTTATATCTACAGCGCATGCGTTCATAGTCCCCATGCTGATTGGCTGTCAAGTTGACCCTAAAGCAAAGCGAGGAAACAATAGGGAAAGTACCATGTATCCCCAGCAAGAGCTCAAGTTGATAAGGCAGTGGATGTCACCGCGGCGAATATGAACGCATGCGTAATGTTTAATATTTCGTCCATTCGATTACGTAATGTCACTACTTTCATCACGAACTTTTGGTCCTTTGAAAGGCAACCGGAAGTAAGACGTTCACAGGAAACCACATCCGTCGCATAACTATCAAATTTTCGATGAGGGAACAATAATAACAGTTTCCAAATGTCCTAACAATAATAACAGCATCAATGGCCCACTGTTAGGGAACTTATTGATTTTTAGTCACGGAAAATGTTGTTAAGATCCCATAAAGGAGACGCACCTTCCTACATGAATGACATGTTCACGAGAGTCAACAATTCCGCTGCTCGTTCTCTTAGGTATGCTGAAGTCAACCTCCGGTTGCCATTGTTAGAATCAGCAGGGGGGGGGGGCAGAAGTGCTTCTCGTACCGAGGCGCTAAGCTTTGGAACAGTATTGGTACTGAGGCTAAAAATTCTTCTGTGCCTTCAAGAGAGAGGTGCAAAAATGAGCACTAAAATCTCTTCGTTTCTTTTTGTTGATTTTTCACAGATTGTAGTATTAATTTAGTTCGAAATGTACTGGTTGTATTGTAAATTATTAAGGCAGTGTGTCCATGTACGTAGAAGGCTTCGCGGGGGGTATCTCGGAAACATCTGATCTTTTGTTGTTTTTTCATGTGACCAGTTGTTTAAGTTTAGGCCCTGACTTGTTTTCGAATCGCCACACACCCTGCCTCCACCACTCTTCGCCGCCTGTATAGTCATTGGGAAGAGTTTCGTTAGCTCGACATAGCTTTCCAGTCTCTGTTCATCCCTCCTGCAAATGTTTTTAGAAATAATTTTATCTCGTCACTGTCATTGCCAAGCATCAAAGACGTTCGCTTGTTCGAA
The DNA here is from genome assembly GCA_964020215.1 of Aurelia sp. 3 sensu Dawson et al. (2005). Taxonomy (NCBI): domain Eukaryota; kingdom Metazoa; phylum Cnidaria; class Scyphozoa; order Semaeostomeae; family Ulmaridae; genus Aurelia; species Aurelia sp. 3 sensu Dawson et al. (2005). The sequence goes on from OZ026593.1 coordinate 5,084,381, forward strand.
GCTTGTGTTGCCGCCATTCCGCCATTGCTTGAATGGTCTAGAAAATGAGGCTGTTATTTTCATGTGATCAGTTTATAACAGCCGGCTTTTGACTAATACAGTTACATGCATGTCAGCATCGTGTCAGCAGTTTCATGGTTCGTGCATACACCTTATTTATATATGGACACACTGCCTTTGAAATTGTAGTTTTTAGCATAGCACCCTGTAAATCAGTTATTCTAACTGAGGGGCTACCTTGAGTAAATTTTATGAAGTCAATCAATCAAATCAAAATCCCTCACGACAGTTTCATGGAAGCATGGCAAAGGAATGTATTTATGTCATAAGTTAACAGGGCTTTCGACAGCAATGGTCACAGCGCAGATGCTTTGCCTAGGCCAATTCATCCAGGCGAGATAAACCACGCATCATTTGCTTCTATGCCAAGCTTCAAGAACGATCGTTCATGAAATTTTATTCACTGTTTCTTGCAGGCATATTTCGAAGACAACTGCAGTCAAGAATTGATAAAACATAGGCAGAGTTTCCCGTAAATTGAGTTACGAATCTTTCCTTACTGCTCCTTGTCAATGCTACGATCTTCGCAACAGCTGCAGGCAATTGAATAATCAACTAATGTCTGCAACTAATGTCTACAGCGTACGCATTCATAGTTCCCGCGCTGATTGGCTGTCAAGTTGACCAAAAAACAAAGCTAGAAAAAACAGGGGAAGCACCATGTATCTCCAACAAGAAATTCTTGAGTCAGATGAGGCAAGAATTCTTGAGTCACATTTTCCTAGACATTTACTGGAGAGGAGTGAGGGAAATTGTTGAATAAACTTATCTTTGAAACTGGCCCTTCAGGAGGTATTCATAACTGGAGCTGATCAAACAACATCTCACGAACCAAGAAATCTTAATTCACGTTTTCCAAGACATTGACTGGAGAGGAATGAGGGAAATTGTTGAATAAACTTATCTTTGAAACTGGCCCTTCAGGAGGTATTCATAACTGGAGCTGATCAAACAACATCTCACGAACCAAGAAATCTTAATTCACGTTTTCCAAGACATTGACTGGAGAGGAATGAGGGAAATTGTTGAATAAACTTATCTTTGAAACTGGCCCTTCAGGAGGTATTCATAACTGGAGCTGATCAAACAACACCTCACAATGTCGCTAAGTCATTCAACTATATGCTGATGCTATTATATTTGTTGTAACGTTTACTGTCATGAAACTATCTGCGATCTAGCTCATCATGTTACTTGTGGGTCACCTGGCAAGTTCATTTCTTGAAATTATGGTTTTTCTATCTGTTTTGTTATGGCAATTTGAAAGCAGTTGCTTAATTACCTAACTGAATTGTATCCCTTCGATTGAAATGCGAAATAAATGACATTTTCTGGCACACTTGGCATAACTTATTCTTGGTGAAGATTATGACAAGATGTTTTATCTCGAGCAAGGAGACCAGAAATGATTTGCATGCTTACAAAATGAATTGGCTGAAATAAGACCTACGTAGGAAGCTGCGATGGATCTATGGAGAGCGAAGGATTTGGGGTGGTAAGAGTTGCAAAGGAGCTGAGAAAATCAGATCTAGAACTATTTCCCTTTCTCCTTTCTATCCTTCGCAGTACTGTTCTTCACGGATTTCTTCTCAGCTTTCCATTGAGGCTCCGCTAATCCTTCGGAGCTTCCTACTCAGCTGGATTTTTCCGACAATTCACTGTCACGTTTGCTAATTTTCCTAGGCTCCTCGTGCCAAGATGTGACCTATTGAGGCTCACTGGCGCTAAGTCAAAACAAAGCCTTCCGGTACGTGACAAGATGTAGAAGTGCAAAAGCAAGAAGATTCATTCGCACACAAGATGTACAACCATTTCACAACTATTCAATTTATAGCCTGAAGATGCCAATGTAGTTAATTAGTAATTCTAGAGTAATTTCAAAAATTTCTGATCCAAGTATTCTCCCTACTGCAAATACATCAATAATTATCTAATGCATAGGTCTTAGATATTTTGAATTACTTCAATTTTTCAACATTCTTGCCTTCTTTGCCTTTTTTGCCTTCATAGATTTCTTTAATTTCTTATTGCTTCCACAACCTCCTGCTCCTGCGCAGTCTGCCTCGGTTGGATAATTCTTGAAAGCTCTGACAGTAGCAAAGACCTTTATCGATTGCACTTTCGTCCACTGGAAAGGTATGGGATCAGATTAATTGTGAAATCAAATTTGGAGTAAAAGACTGCCGCCATGGGGTAGTTAGACACCTCAAGGATGTTTCATATTGTATGCTTTTGAGAAGAAACTTATACCGGGTGTCTCAAAAAAGGACCTCCGTCTGACTGGAAATAGAAACGAAACAATAAGATATTATACTCTCCAAGTAGACAGCTAGATTTATCAATTTCAATTTAGATTCACTTACCTTGCATTTAAAATTCGTCCACTAATGACCGGAGATTCAACTTTGCAAAGTCAAAATTTACACTGCACCCGAAACAAGCGGTTTTGAAAAACTGCTTAGCAATTACTCGTATCATGAATATTTTCCAAAGGACCTGTTACAAACTTTGACTTTCAGTTTTTCGCTTTTGAAAATAATAAAGACTCGTGGACATCGCCCTGATTAAAAAAATGTATAACTAATATGTAGTAAGAATGACAAAGTTGTACCACACCTCCAAAATCAGCGTGCATAGTCCCTTTTTTTCTTCTTTGACATTTGGGATGGACTGCAATCACGGATTGATTCCTCGAAGGAGTAATCATCCGTAGAATAATTGAAGCATTTCTGGGTATAATTCTTTTCAAAAGAAAAGGCTTAAGGTCAAAGTTGACATTATTTTGTAATATGCCTGTAATGACAATTCATGGCTAGGCCCTTTTACAAAACATCTGGTTTCGGATGCACTGCAAATTTTGTGTTTGCAAGCTTGTATCTCTTGTGTTTGGTAGACAATTTATAAATGCAAGGTGTGTGAATCTAAGATGAAGATTGATGACGACAGTATTAATATCTTATCGATTCATTCCTATCCGTTCGATTCGTTCCAATCAAAAGGGGGTACTTTTTAGAAACACTTTGTACCGTCATGTGAAAAAGTTTTCAAAAGACCTCTTACACAATCTCTGCCGTAGCGATATTTATGTTACATAAAGTTGCGACAATCAAGGAAAGCTGTGCTGTCTAGCCCTTCATGATGCTACAGGGCGTATGCACTTAACAAGGGCAGATTTTATGATATAACAGCATTAGTTGTTCTAATGGACACCTCATTTCAAAGCGATCATTGACTGGAAACGAAAGTAATTCTCTGAGCCAGGAAATCAAACAAACAAGACCGCAAAAGATGGATCGATATCTGTGGAGAAAACTCTTGCCTTTTGCAAGCGAAATGAGTTTTTTTTTCTGAGAAGTTATGCGCTTATAACAGAAGAAGAAGGGTAAATCTAGTAGGGTTCTGTCTCCCGGATTTCGTTTATTTGATTCAAGAATTTAGGGCCAAAGCAAAAAAATTACCAAAGAGCCCCAGAATCCCTCGTTACAAACACACAATTTCCCTTAAAAGCCAAAGTTCTCTTGCAAAAAGTGAGAGTTTTCCCTACAGATTTCAGGGCAACTTCACAACCGTGTTTGTTTCCCATAAAAGATATGTATTTCTTTCTAAGATTTTGTTAATCAGAAATTCAACTGTAAGGTCACCCGAAATTGAGAGAAGAAACCACCTTACTGTGAAAATAGTACTTAGGAAATTTACGTTAATAGCAGACATACTTTTACTTCATTTTCACTTAGTTTTGCATTATGGTACTTTCAAAGTGCTTGAATAATGTCTAGGCATTGGACGACACTTCAAAAGACCTTGCTTGGAGGAATTCACCAGGGCACATTTAGCAAAGATGATGACTGCTATCCAGCCTTACAGAAACTCGTAAGAAGCACTCAATACTTAGAGTCTGATAGTATTAATAAACTTTCAGTTTTAGCTTGTTTCTTATGAACATAAATGCGTGTAACGAGATCCTGAAACATTGATAAAACGAAGAAGGACTTACATCCAAGTGTTTGCTGTTCTTTGTGATGCTTCCTTGTTCGCTGTCAGTCTTTGGAAGATTTACTGTGTACTGTGAAAACAAGCTTCGGCATGGCTCTGTGCCGTAAAGTTGCTCAATTGGTGCCTGACTTGCTAATGTACACATATCTCGTCCATTACCATTTGACGGAAATGCAGCATTGCAGTACCATCCTTTGAACAGAAAAGGGACAGATTTAAAAATAACCCAAGCAAATGCAACTCTGTTCAGCATATTTTCGTAAGCATAAAATTGGTGTAAACAGGTGGATCTATAAAACACCTGTGTTATAAAGTTCCGTGACGGTTTTCTTTTAATCTAATGGGAAGAAAAATGCTTTAGCACTGGTTCAGACTACTTATTTTTCATGTTCCAAATATAATGTCTTGAATTAACTCCATGAGAGGTTGCAAATCGCTACTGCAGTGATTATCAACATCGACAAAAGTCAGTAAATTCTACATGTCCAGTCGAATGAAACGACGTAAGCACGGCAATGATTCAAGTGATGTCCTTTTCATGTGTCGAATCAAATACATATATTATGCTAATCCGTTTGTTGAGTTTTCCTGCAGCAAACAATTACATTTACCACAACAGTTTCTTTGGTTGTCATTTTCTTGGCAGCGAATACGCAGAAATGCGTGCTACTGAAGACATTTCTCGAAGCTCAGTGGCTTTTTATCATGAATCTTGGTCGGTTATCATGGATGCATGCAAAATGCGTCGTCGGAGTCAACAGGTGATTTTAATCATATTTGAGTTGAACAAAATGCTTATTATGTTCGGTACATAAAAATGCGCGTTATGAGCAGGGCCTTAGCTGCGAATCAGAAGTTATGTTGTTGAATCTTCCATAAATCTTGATTCCCTTTTTAAAAAGCCACGAAGATCATATTTCAACGCATATAGGAGGATAATGGTTATCTTTAAAACATGGAATCTGGAATCTGGAATCTGGAATCTGGAATCTGGAATCTGGCATCTGGAATCTGGAATCTGGAATCTGGAATCTGGAATCTGGAATCTGGAATCTGGAATCTGGAATCTGGAATCTGGAATCTGGAATCTGGAATCTGGAATCTGGAATCTGGAATCTGGAATCTGGAATCTGGACAGGCTATCTTTAAAGCATAGAATGTGAAATTTTCAGGGATGTGTCACAGCGATCTCAAAGTCAGCTCTCTAACCACTTGGCCAACCTCCCGCCCACCCACCTATCATTACCAGTGATATTATTTTTTGAAATGGTCCTTTGTGTGACTGCATGTATTATGCAATCCGTAATCATGAAGTTTGGTAAATGATTTGAAACTTTTCAGTGCGAATGACTGAGACAACTCAACCGCAATCATGCTTTCTTCCCCACATAAACAGAGTCAGATCGTTATCATTTTTCGGAATTTAACAATCAAATAAATGTCTACGTAACTAATCCTATTATTTGAACTATATTTCTTTTTGCGTGTGCCTAACGACGTATTGCCAAACCCCTGGTTGCAAATGTATGAGCAATGTCTTATCTTAGAAAGTAGGCAATGAAACTGGGTTTTACCAATCAATGGCCCTGGCCCTGTGGCCCTATAGCCCTATGGCCCAATAGTCTTGAGTACTTTTGACGATGTACTCCCGTTCTCATTCATCATTTGCCATCATGAATTCTCGTTCATCCAGTGAGAATTTTCTCGATGAGATGCAGGGAATCACCAGCTGTAACTTTCGTTGCTTTAGGGAACACAGCAAATGGGGACGTAAAAGTTGCGTTATAAAGAAGAGGAAGGGACTGACAAATTTTTGCAATTTTCCAACTTACAGCAACGGGGCTAAGGTCTCCATGAAAAAAGTCCCACAAGAAACTCAATTCTCCCCAAATCAGCTTAAGAAACTTTATTTTTGTCAAGGAGATCTTTGGCATATTCTTCCTCTATCTTCACTTGCTTCCTGTAAAAACCTACATTTGAAATTTTCACGCGGGAAAAGGAAGCAAAGATAGCAATAGTTGTGGAAGGGAATACGCATGGAAGACGTACGAAACGCAGAAGAGACTCCTTGTACTAATGTTCCTTGGCCTAATAGATGATCTCAAACTGTGTATTGACATAAATGGAAATGTCGTTGAAATGACTGACAGTTTGAAACTATTGGGCATTACAATTGACTCCAAATTAAACTTCAAGGAGCATGTAAAGTCAATATGCAAAAAAACGTCAAACAAAGTCAGAGCCTTTTCTAGGATTGCTCCAAATCTTGAATATGAGAAGAGCACCATATTATACAATTCTTTTATACTGTCCAATTTCAATTACTTCCCATTGATCTGGATGTTCTGTGGGAAAACATCAAACGATGATATAAACAGACTTCATAAATGTGCCCTGAGAGTGCTGTTAGATGACTATGAGTCTACGTTTGAGGAACTCCTTCATAAGAGAGGGGAATGCACGATACATACAAGAAACTTGCAAAGGCTAATGCTAGAGGTCTACAAGTGCCTAACCTCTGGCAATCCCACCTTCTTGTGGGACTTCTTCAAACGTAAACCCGTAAAGTATAATCTCAGAGTAAAGGATCTCGTCCAACTTCCAGATACGAGGACTTTGAGATACGGGAATGATTCATTGGCATTTAGAGGAAGCATACTTTGGAACACACTCCCTGACAAAATAAAATCTGCAAATAGCGTCAGTCATTTTAAAAATAATATCGAAGACTGGACGGGATCCAAATGTAATTGTTCGATATGTAGATGAAAGAAATTGTAAATAGGTACGACCAGTTGGCATTTATTAGTTTGTTTAACTATTCCTTTTTTAGCCAACTATAAATAAATGCATTATTATTATTATTATTATTATACTGAAAATTTGATGATTTTAAAAAACTCTAAGTACTTGGCACAAGTTCTTGATGGTTTGTTTAGTTTCTACTATGGCTGATTCTGTTGCTTTTGAAAGATGTTTTTGAAGGCGTTGGTCATCGTCCCCTCAAATCAATTCATTCCAGTGGAATTCCCAATATTTAAATTGATCTCAAAAGAAGTAAAGAACATAAGCGATTTCAGTCATTCAAAAAAGCGTACGAGCTTTTTCAGGACAAAAGGATTTTTCCACATTTTTGATGGATTTTTCTTGAAAACTAAAGGATTTTTACCTGGGGCGTACGAGGTTCTAGGGGAGTGAAATGCCCCTCGCTCAAAATAATGTCCAAACAGTTGCTATTACTTTACGGTATCAAAACATTGTTTTATCACATGTAAAAGTCAAACACTGTAAATCTCAGCTTTTATATCCAGGTAGGGTTGTTTCTTGACCTTCGAAAAATTGAGCCAACAGTTTCTTATGAACTGTTTCTTGCAAAAAATATTATGCGAAAAACTCTATTTTATTGGAGAAAACTAGTTCTCCGTTATCGCACAACAATCCTCTCTTAACTGAAAGGCTTACGTGATATGGTTGATTTCTTTTCAAAAATCATACATGGATGCGATCAACTCTTAATTTCTTCAAATCATAGATATGAATCTTGTAATGACAAAACCGCACAATGGCACAATCCAAGCTAGTTGTACTCCTTTGTGAACTTCGATTTCTCGCTATGATAAAGAGGGGATGCCCAGCAAATAGTTCCCTAAGTTGCTCCTAATGGTGCAGAAACCGATCTAAAATAGTGGCGCTAGTATAGAAATATCTTTAGAGTCGTATTCGGTCGTATTATGTGGTTTGCTGTTATTCAGTTATATAATCGATTTGTATACAAAATAGAGGCAAAACGAAGTAATTTATGTCTCATTCCCAAACTTCTACGAACTTCCAGATGAATAAAGTACCTTTGGCTTTTCAAGATTGATACACATTTACCTATCCTTGTGTAAGAGCATGAAGAAGAGGATAAAGTGAAAATATTCTTTGAACTTGTTTTTAGAAAAGCTGAGAAGTGATTTTTCAGAAGCTTGTGTCATTCCGGGAGTTTTAATATCATAGTGATCTGAGAATTAGTCTTCATTGATAGTTCTTCGTGTTTTTTCATAAAGGGTATATGTAAAGGAAGTACCCAATAATGCTTCCCGTACCCAGGGTATCGATGATAAAGACGGTTTTTTTATGAAAATGGTTGATGGGATCAATTACAGTGCTTCCTGGTTTTCTTCAACAGAAAAGAGAAAAATTCTTCAAAATAGCAAACCAGAAATTGAAAGAACCACCTGCGTTCTAAGATTGCTCATACATTTGCAACCAGGGGCTTTGCAATGCATCATTAGGCACACGCAAAAAGAAATATAGTTCAAATAACTGGATTAGTTACGTAGACATTTATTTGATTGTTAAATTCCGAAAAATGATAACGATCTGACTCCGTTTGTGTGGGGAAGAAAGCATGATCGCGGTTGAATTTCCTCAGTCCATTCACACTGAAAAGCTTCAAATAATTTCCCAAACTTCATGATTATGGATTGCATAATACATGCAGTCACACAAAGGACCATTTCGTATAAATAACATCACTGGTAGTGATGGGTGGGTGGGCGGGAGGTTGGCCAAGTGGTTAGAAAGCTGACATTGAGATCGCTGTGATACATCCCTGAAGATTCCACATTCTATGTTTTAAAGATAGCCAGTCCAGATTCCAGATTCCAGATTCCAGATTCCAGATTCCAGATTCCAGATTCCAGATTCCAGATTCCAGATTCCAGATTCCAGATTCCAGATTCCAGATTCCAGATTCCAGATTCCAGATTCCAGATTCCAGATTCCAGATTCCAGATTCCAGATTCCAGATTCCAGATTCCAGATTCCAGATTCCAGATTCCAGATTCCAGATTCCAGATTCCAGATTCCAGATTCCAGATTCCAGATTCCAGATTCCAGATTCCAGATTCCATGTTTTAAAGATAGCCGGAGGATAATGTGTCTTATCTGACCCAGCGAGTAGCATAAAATCAACATTGAAGTTTATTACCATTGCTGCACGTAGCTGTTGTAAGTTTGGTTTTGTCAACATTGATGTGCACCAACTTTTTCTTGGTCTGAGTGTATGTAGTAGTTGTTGATCCATCAGATGGCATATAGAAAAGATTGTGGCCAGAATGACTGAGTTCAACTCGAACGATATTTTGATTATCAAATAGTCCATCTCCTCTCACTTCTACATATATCTACAAAAAAATGTCGTACAACTGTAAACAATTCCATGTGAACATAATTCAAAGAGGATGGATCACAAAATCTCCATACAATGCTGAATCTAGATCGTTTCTTTAATACATTTCATCATAGATTTGTCATTTTTCAAAAATGAATGTAGTATTTGAAGATGAATTCTCATATTTCAAGACAAAACAAGAAACGAACTTTTCAAATGTTGCAAAATTGAGGAGGGGCAAGAACCTGATTAGCAACTAGATTTGATGATCAAATGAATACTTTTTAGTAGGAACCACCAAGTAAATTCAACATTTAATAACACAACATGACTTCTCGCTATAAAATTGGTTTCTTCCAAAGATCCAGTTCTTGTCCTCAAAGGGTGTACAGAGACCAGCATGCTTTGCGTGAAGTCAGCATCTTTTGCTCTGCACAGCTTTGAGAATAACTGACTATACAAAATTCACAGAAACAAAAACAAGCGATGGCAAAGTCTGCTGGTCTTTGTACCACTTTTAACTGCATTCCAAGCAGATGCATTGATATCGAGTTTCAAGGTCGCCAACTCCTGATTATATGTAGAGATTTTTCTTTGGTGAAGCATAAGCAACCTGATACTGTCCTATTGAGTTGGTCAGGGTCATGAGACTTATACCTGCTGTTTGGTCATGCTTGACATCCGAACTCAGTGGGCAATCAAGGTGTAAATCTCTGATCATTTGTGCTGATTTTCATACTCTACTGGCGCCCCGTCCCTGTGACTACTTTATGATGGAGCGATGAAGAATAAACATGTGCTGAGGTCTGGAGCCCTGTAGATCCATGGTTCTACTTCAGTCCAGTTCTTGTTTAGTCAAAACCTACATCGTTGGAAAAGATACTTCGAAAATGTCATGAAACTGCATTACTTCGGTCTTGATTATGCGGCCATCCCCCCTTTTCCCTGGTTCCAATCTTGCTTGAATCACATGGCATTCAATCTTCTCAACAGTGAATTAAGAAGAAAGGGGGCCGAGAGATGCAAACCGTGTTTTTGGCCTTGATGTTTTAGGGAACATTACGAAAGCATTGAAGCCTTTTTTTGTCCAAATTTCTTTTCGCCAGGATGCTAGCTCGAGTCTAGCAAGATTCTGTGTCAGGTCCTTGCATTTTTTCTTATGGTGAACTGCAAACTATCCAGTGAAGAGCAGTTATCATTCTATCAGGCATTAATGCTTAATTTGCAAAAAAATTGATTTTCTCTTTGAATCATTGCCAGTATTTGACACTTCTATAGTAATGAATTATATCTTTAATATATAGAGGGTGTCTCAAAAAAATTGTTCGACGTTTGATTAAATATTGAAAAATAAGGACAACATGAACAGGCTCATGGAAAGATAACCCTGTTCCTCAGATTATGAAATAATTTTAGAGAATAAAATCGTGCAAATCGGTTGAAAATTCACTCAGTTACGAGCTCTGGAAGATCAAAAATATGCGATAGCTGAAGCCAGAGACCCCCCAGATTACTTGTATTGCAAAAAGCTCGAAGACGGAAGTAAGAGAAGCTTATTCAATGTCGCACATCTCGTTGATATCAGAGCAAACCAAATACGACTTCTAAAGTAAATTATTTCGAGCGATCATTTTCAAAATTCCTCAACATTGCATAGGCCCAAAAACAGTGGTTCAAAACAAAATCGGCGAGAGACCGAATTTGTTTCCTCAAAGCATCCATATGCTTGACAGTTAGGTTATCGAATACCTGTTTGAATCCCACTTGGTTCACCCTGAAACAATTGAGAAATAACAGAAACGACGGCCTATGGGACTTTTACCAAAAATGCCATTTTGAGGCCTCTGGTTTCAGCATTCGCACAAACTTGAACTTCAATAGCTTGTAACTCCATGAATTTTTATCAGATTTGCAAGATTCTTGTGTCAAAAATTAATTTAAAATCTCAGGACAAGGGTGACGTGACCAAAGATCCATTCAGCGTATCGTTATTTTTTAGTATTTAATCAAACGTCGAACAATTTTTTTGAGACACCCTGTAGAAGTGACATATTTTCATCTTAGAAAGTAAAAATTTCATATCGGCTTGCAAGGCGAAAGCTCGTATGTTAATCAACAAATTAATTACCTTTTTCAGACGTAAATTGATACATTCAGCGTCATTAGAGCAAATTCCTTCTTTGGTTAGGGTAAAGCTGCCAACACCAGCTGTCCAAATGCCTTCAAATAGCTGAAAAATTGGAAAATTGCTGATTATCATGCATAATTTCTAATAGAACAAGCTGGAGTCTTGACCTCCTCAACAACGTTTGTATTTGCAGGCAAATGTAAATAGGAATGCTCTTGCTATAACCAAATATGATAACTGGCAAGTGTGCAAGAAAATGCATTGAACATTGCTATTCATTACAGCTATCAATTTATTTTCTTCCGTTTCAGAATTTCATGCTGATTCGTTGTGGTACAACAAGGGCAGATTTTGTAATACAAAGGCATCAGTTGCTTTGTTTCACACCTCAATTCAAAGTGATTAGCAAATGCAAACAGAATAAATCCTCTCAACCATTAATTCAAAACAAGGATAGCCGCAAAGAAGCCCTGAAACCAATGCGGCAAACTCTCACATGGTGCGAGAGAAGGGAGGCTTTTAGGAGAAGTCATGTGCTTAAACGAAAGAAGAAGGGTAAATCTAAAGTTCTGCTTGGTTGATTTTGTTTAGGTGATTCAGAAGTCGAGGGGAGGGCATTTCAATTCTTGCATATTTATTGCTCAAATGTAGACAGTTACTGCTCAGCTCCTGAATCAAATAAACAAAATCCAACGGACAGAGCTGAAGATTTACCCTTCTTCTTTTGTTATAAGCAAATAACTTCTCTTAAAAACCTCTTTTCACCCGCACCAAGGGAGAGTTTACCGAACTGGTTTCAGGGCTACATTGCTTCCATGTTTGTTTTCAATTACTGGTTGAGAAGATTCCTTTTGTCTGCATTCACTAATCACTTTGAATTGAGGTGTAAACCAAAGAAACTGATGCCATTGCGTTACCAAATCTGGCCTTGTTTATAGGTACAGTTTAATTGCCCTCTATCTTCGAACCATTTAACAAGATAAAGGGAGCAGACGGTTTCTTTTTGCATATTTCTTTGGATAATGTTTCGTTTGTGGGTTTATCACGTAGAGCCCATTTTTATGGCTATTCATGAAAGATAACAATTTTCATGGTCACAGGCTCATATGTCGAATTCATCCCAAATTGCATGGCTGGCCTGCGTATGGACTTTCAGATAAAACTGAGAGTTTACTCTCAACTTAGACGAGCCTTTTCATGAATTGTATTTAGATAGGGAACCGTTCCGCTTGAGTAAAATCTTGCCTGTTCTCGAGTGAGATTCAGCTAAACCGGAGGAGCTGGCCAACATCCCATGTGAATGCAATCTAATTTCCCATGCTAATCAAAATATAAATGATATCTCATTTAGGTGAACAAGGCCAAATGTTGTAATACAATTGTATCAGTTGCTTTGGTTCACACCTCGATTCAAAGTGATTAGCGTAAGTAGACAAAAGTAATTCACTCAACCAGCAATTCAAAACAAAGATAGCCGCAAAGTTGCCCTGAAACCAGTATGGAAAACTCTCACTTGGTGCGGCCGAAGGTTGGTTTTATAAGATGTTAGGTGCTCATAGCAAAAGAATTAAGGTAAATATAAAGTTCTGTCCCTTGGATTTTGTTTAATTAACCTAGGAGCTGAAGAGTAACTGTTTACCACTGAGCAATAAATATGCAGGAATTATAATGGCCTCTGCTCCCCTTATGAATCACGTAAACGAAATCTGCGAGACAGAACGTTAGATTTACCCTTCTTGTTATGTTATAAGCACCTAACTTCTCCTTTGTTCGCAAAAATATAAGTGAAAGTCTTTCAGATTTTCCCAACAGCCAGACGTCCATGGAAGGACTTTGGAAGGAAGTTACTAAACCCAAACCAATCGGGGTTTCGTCCAAATGGCTCTACGATAAACCAACTACTGTCACTTGTTCACACAACACCTACTGCCTTTGACTGTAATCCACCCCTAGATGTTCGATCCGTCTATCTAGATATATCGAAAGCATTTGACAGGGTTTGGCATGAAGGTCTTGTCTATAAACTTCGTCGTTGTGGTGTTTCAGGAAACATACTTTCACTCATCAAAGACTTCCTTGCAAACCATAAGCAACGCATAGTTTTGAATGGTAAAACATCGGAATGGGGTTCAGTTACTGCTGGCGTCCCGCAAGGCTCCATCTTAGGCCCACTTTTCTTCCTTGTGTACATCAACGACTTGACTGACGGATAATCTCAAGTGTAATGTGAAACTCTTTGCTGATGATACCTCACTCTTCACTATTGTTCATAATCCTGATCAGGCTGCTTCAGATATGAATCATGATCTTGAAATCATCAAAAGTTGGGCATATAACTGGCGCATGTTGTTTAATACTGATCCAGCAAAACAAGCGGTTGAAGTGACTTTTTTAAGAAAGAAAATTTCAGCCAATCATCCACCAGTTCTATTCAATGACATCCCAGTTATTAAAGACCCATGACTGACCAGCATCCTTTGCGGGCCCCGAATACTCTTCCTCACAGCTGTCATTAAGTTCTGTATACAGAAAATAGCTGTGTTCGTAATCCGTGTTAATCTTCGATTAAAATAACTTAAATGGACAACAAATTATATCAATGGCTTCCTTAGTCCATAAACAATGCACTTAAGCATGTATTTACGCTCTGGATAGTCAGAGCTACGCAAATTGGAGGGAATAAATATAGGCCAAAGGAGACAGGAAGAAACCCGAGAAAAGGAGAGGAAATCTTGCTTATCTGCAGACAAACAGACATTGGAGACTGAATTACCTTTACGATCAAACGTTAAACTCAACAAGGAATAGCATCTAAAAGCCTGAAAATCAAATTGCGAGGAAATAATGAAGGAACTGTACCTCATGTTTTGGATGAGCTGGCGCCCGTAGAAGAAAGAGATTCGTAGGCTAAAATTTACGGATCTAAGCTGGTCTGTTGGTCTTCTTCGTCGAAAGATCCAAGAAACAAAGCCCCGTAGTTATTCCTTCGATGTCCACTTCAGAGCTGTGCCGATCCTGGACCCAGATCTAGAGGTAATTCTTGATATTCGCTGCCTTGCGATTTCATGTTTTCCGTCCAAGCAAAGAAGCCAGGAGAACGCTGCAAGTAAGCATCTTCTTACGTCCTGAACCTCCAGTACAATAACTGCGTTGTTGTTGTATCTAGTGTCAGTTCAATGGTGTTCAGGACATTATAGGTGCTTACATGCAGCATGATGAATAACCGTTTGGCGGTTGAAAGAACGGTAGACTTACTACATCGTCGTAGTTATCAATATTGACAATTCTGTGTGGGTCTCGCTTGATGAATGATAAATTAGGTTAATTGTTATCAGTCCATCAATTTTTGTAAACAAAAACAAAGGCGCGCAAAGGCTGCTGGTCAGTCATGGGTCTTTAAGATGAATGAACATAAACATCTTGGCATCATACTTGATTCTAAATTGTCCTTTGCTACTCACATTCAGTCAATTATATTCAGTTTCAAGTTTCAAGTTTCAATTTATTTGAACAACAAATTTTAAGCTACTACATTTCTGCTCATATATGAAAATTTTAATTATTAAAAATAGCTGTTCGGGATACTTGAATACTCTGGAGAAGAACAGATGTTCCTCCCCAGAGAAACCCCTAAGGGCTGACGAGCCAAGCACCCCTACTCAAAGGAAATAGCTTACATGTTATAAAACTTGTTTACATCATACCTTCTTGACATTTTTTTCTATAAATATATACAAAACATTACTGATACAAAAACAGAATGAAAGAAACAACAGAGACGGATAGAGAGAGGGAGAGAGGGAGAGAGGGAAAAAATGGTAGAAACAGTTTTTTTTGGGGGGGTGGGGCAAAGAATTGTACGTTGTACATTGCTGACATGTAATGAAGTTAGTATTTCTGTTGGAGATACTTGGAAAATTTTTTACTAAATATGGCTTTTGTCTTTGAATTCTTTATTTCACCCGGGATTGAGTTCCAGGTAATGGCACCAACATATCTTATGCTCCGTCTAACGATACTTAGTTTTGTTTTTGGAATGACGAAGTCATTCCTGGTCGCCTGTCGCGTACATCGTGTGTGTCGATCGTTTGTTTTTTGAAAAATTTCTAAGAAGAATGAGTCCAGAAGCTTATTTTCGACAGAATACATGAATTTTCCTATTTCTAATTCAACTATGTCGTCAAAACATAAAAGATTTTGTTTTTTAAAAAGTGGTAAAGAGTGATCTTGGAATTTGGCAAAGTTTATGGCTCGAACTGCTCTTTTTAGACAGCGCTTGATTGGGGCCAGATTTGTTTTCGTTGCTGAACTCCAGTTGATTAAGCCGTAGTTAATATGAGGCATGATGAAAGCATTGTAGAGAGACGATAAGGTGCTTTTTGGTACAAAGTGTCGGAGTTTATAAAGTAGTCCTACATACTTTGAGAGTTTAGTGGACACATGGCTTATATGTTTTTTCCAATTTAGATTTTGGTCTAAGATTACGCCTAAGTATTTTGTTGATTCTAATTCTTCAATTGAATCACTATTTATTTCTAGATTTATTTTACGAGGGGGTTTTTTCCTTACTGGCCTGAAAATAACGAAATTTGATTTTTTAACGTTTAGCGATAATTTATTTGACAATAGCCACTGAAAAACATTTTTCAATTCTTCATTTAGGGTATCTTCAATTTTGTCTATGCTTTTATCTGATAAAAATATGCTAGTGTCATCAGCAAAGAGATGGAATTTTAATAATTTAGACGAATTAGGTATGTCGTTAATGTAAATTAGAAATAACAGGGGTCCAAGAACACTACCTTGTGGAACCCCAGATCGAATGAAAAGCTCCTCTGATTTTTCATTGCCAATTTTAACAGTTTGAGGCCTATTGTAAAGATCAGTCAATTGCATTATCAGTCAATTGCATTCAGTCAAATGTAGACGCGGGATAGGAATGATAAATTTCTTTCAAAGCATTTGCCTCGCAACACTTTAACCAAATTGTATAAACTGTATGTGCGGCCACATTTAAATTACGGTGATGTCATCTACCACATCCCACCCAAAAAATGCGACTTCAGTCAAGATACCTCGTTGAATAATCATATGGAAAAACTTGAATCAGTTCAATATTCTGCTGCACTGGCAGAGAGGAGCATGGAAAGGACCATCTCGTGAAAAACTCTACGAGGAACTTGGTTGGGAATCTCTAAGCCTACCACGTTGGAATAGACGCCATGTTCTTTTTTACAAGATTGTCAACGATATAACCCCTGATTACACAAGATACCCCATTCCGCAATTACCACAAGCAATGTACCCTTTTCGTAATGCAGATGTAATTGGACAGATAAGGGCAAGAACGACAAGATTCAAGACAAGCTTTTATCCTGACTGTCTCTCTGAATGGAACAAACTTGACCTAGAAGTTAGGTTATCACCCTCACTCCATGATCCAAAAGGTCTAGATATTCTCACTCAGTTGTGGGTAGGACTGAGCAAACTGAATTTTCATAAATTTAGAAATGACTTTAGAGATTCAGTCAACCCTTTGTGTCCTGCAAATGATGGGGTTGAGGACACGGAACATTTCCTGCTGCTTTGTCATTTGTATAACGGACCAAGATCTGATCTTCCCATTTGTGTGAATGCAATATTGCTCCCTTATGGTTTTTCGTCTGTTTCAAATGAAGTCTTACTCAAATTCATTTTGTATGGTGACGAGCGGCTAACCATTGACACCAATAAGAAGTTACTTCAGGCAACACTCAAATTCATTCATGCTTCAGAACTATTTTAAATGTTCCATTGCTGCAAATTCCCATTCATTAGCATCTACTTTTTGTCGGTTAACTTTGTATTCCTTATTAATGGTTTAGTTATATTTCTTCTATCTTTACTTTATATTATGCGTTTTTATGTATTGGCCATGGGGTAGTCATTGTCTTTCGCTCCTCATGGTGTCGTCCCCGTAGTGTAGTAAAGTAATCAGGGGTAGTATAGTAGAATGCAAAATTTGTATTGTAATTATTTCATATGAATATAAAGAAAAGGACTTTGGAGTCTGCGCAGCATCGATCGCAGGACCATTGTCCTTCATCCTTCCCTATTTTGAAATAGCGCATGCACCAAAACGCTTCGCTCGTCCTATTGATCAGCAAGCCAATCAGAGTTAACGTCTTTTTCTTTGTGATTTACAAAAGGGGAAATTCACTGTATCCCGTACGATCTTAAAAGCCTTCGGCCGCACCAAGGGAGAGCTTTCCGTACTGGTTTCAGGGGAATTTTGCGGCTATCTTTGTTTGAATTAATGGTTGAGAGAATTTCCCTTTTGTCTGCATTCGTTAATCGTTTTGAACTGAGATGTGAACCAAAACAACTGATCCTATTGTATTACAAAATCTGTCCTTGTTATTCAATTAAGCTAGGCTTCTAGATGTGGGATGGCTCAACTCATGTAAACAAACACTTACCTTTTTGTGTCTTGCAGGTGTGAATACCCACATGTAAGCATTATGCCTGATGACGTAACGATCAGATTGGGCCATGCAATTACGCAACTTGCATTCCATATTCTTCAGCTTGTTGTCCAATTCTTGAAGATACAAGTTTCCAGTGAAAAACACATCTCCGACAGCAGTTCTTTGTGATGACCTTGCTAATTTTATTGCGTCTGTCAACTTTGGATCCCACAGAGTGATGAATCTAGACAGGAAAATATTGCATATCAACTCTAAAACAAGTAGATTACATATTTTGTACAGTTAAAGATACTGTCATTTCATTTTGTCAGTTAAAAGCAACAATAATGGACTAAACAAACTACAATTACATTAAACTGTAACATTCATGGCGCGGAAAGACACGAGGTCACTGGGTCCTCACCATGAATGCCACTTACAATACAAGTGAAGGTTATCAACAAAAAGAAAAGTAGACGTGGGAAGAGAAAAAAAGGGCGGTGCTGCTGTATCTCGACATAAATCTAACCTTGCAGAGGCCTTGATGAAGGAAATGGTTGCTTCTAATATCATTCTGCTTTCAACTGTACTCCAATTTCGATCACCAAACAAGAGTAAAGGAAAAAGTTTTTCAGATAAGTTTGCAGTCTTTATATGCGAGACAACTGTGCTAAAAATCAAATTGCAATTGCATTGAAAATTTTTATGACATCAATTTGACCACAAATTGAAAGCTCTAGTCCTTTGACATTGAATCTTGACGGGATAGTTTGGGCACATCTAGTATCTATTCTTTACGTATTTTTCAATTCTTTGCTTCTGTTCATATTCCTTCTATAGTTAAAGATACTTTCATTTCATTTTATCAGTTAAAAGCAACAATAATGGACAAAACAAACTACAATTACATTAAACTGTAACATTCGTGGGTATTTCTATAGTCTTTCTCTCACCGCCTAGTGGTGTGTTTTTAAAGTATGGCTTAATTTTTCAAAACTATTGTCTCTTGAAAGAAAATGTAAACTGAAGCCAAAGGAAATTAATTTTTAATTCATACTTTTGGCAAAAAAGCCCGAGTGCTGCTATATGCTCCACTATGCCCATCGATCTTCCAGGGAAGTTTCCAATCATCTCGAAAATTTGAAATTGCAATGCTTATTCAAAAATGCACAAATTTGTAACTTGAAAATATAAAACCTTGAAAAATATGCATCATTTATGCAACATAGGCAGAGGCAAGCGACTTCATTTGTTTGAAGGCTTCATTGTATCAGCGTTGCATATTTTCAAAACATCATTCATTGACATCGCTTGATTGATTGATTCAATCAGGTGCTGCTTCTTCTCTCGGTCGGCGCAGTGCTGCGCCTGCTAACATGAGGATAAAATTCCGCCGACCCAGCAGTCCCTTGCGGGATGTTTAAGTGAAGCACCCGCTGGCTCCAAAATTTTCCCTCCGAACGAAGGCTTAGTCAAGGAAAACTTGGTGAAAGTATAATCCAATACATCACATTTAATCTCGATCGAATCATATATCTCATTGTGACATGTTTTCGCAAGCAGTTCTAGAAAATTGCCCATTTCTGACGGATGGCGTTGGAAAAACAATAGGTTAAGACGATTTTCTAAACTAAAAAAAGATACTACATTAAAATCGAAAACTTTTGGATCGAAAAGTTTCGGCAAAAAACTTCGGACAAAGACTTTCGGATGCTTTTTCGGGAATTTCGGACAAAAAACTTTCGGACAAGTACTGCATTAGAAAGAAAGCACGATACCAAAAAGATGTTAAAAATGATTGTGATTCTATCATAGATATCAACTTACAGAAGGTACGTGGTGATCATTACATTTACAAAGACATTTAAATGTAATTTTTGTTAGATTGAAAAATTGTTAAACCAGCTGTAAAAAATTTAAAGGTGTTGTTAATCATGAACTATTTACAAGGAACACTTCAAGGAACCAAACTTTTAGATGAAATATTCAAGAAACTTAAGCGCTAATGGCAAAACATTAATTAATTAACATTTTTTGTTACGCTACTTTGTTCTTTTCTATTTTCAAGAAGGTTAAAACTTTCGGACGAAACAACTTTTGGATATCACCATGGTTCGTACAAATAAACTTTCGGAAAAAAGTTTGTCCGAAAATTTGATCGTCCGAATTTTTTCAATTTTAAGCTAATATTCAATTTTAATTTAATTTTAACGTAGGTTCCAGCGCCAAGTCAGCAGTAATCCCTTAAAGAACTTTAAAAACTTACTGAAATGCGATCGATTTCTTGTAAAGTCCACGTAGAACATCTTTTTCTATGCCTCGGAAGACTTCAACCATTCTTTCTTTGAACAGAAGGCGTGCTTTTTCCATAGCCGGATTATATGTACCAAGATTACTCTCTCTGGTTGCTTCAGTAAGTGACTGAATTGTTGTTTCGATCCTTTCTTTTTTGAACTGCAGCTGTTTGATGTTGATATCATGCTGGATTGCTTGTCCCATAACATTCAGTCTTGCAAATGAATAATCAAAATATGCTCCAATGGTTCCTTCAAGCACATCACCAGGATATCCAACAAAGTCAATGAGACACTTGAATCCAAGTAACAGGTCATCTCTCTTCTCTAATGCTTGAACCTTGAAAAGCAATAATCACTTTGCTGCATGCTAGATTCACACTTGGGGAAGGGGAACAGCAAGCGATACGGGTGCAAAAGGGTGTCTGTGACATTACCTCGGTGAAATTTCAGGACAACCTCCTTTACATCGTTTGGAATGACCCTGAGGTACTATTTGATCGATAGACGTTTATGGATCTACAAGGTGAGTCAAGAAAGAGGGCCAGTGCTTCAAAAAAATTGCTACAGGCTTGTCAGAGCTAGATTCATACTTGAGGAACGGGAAAAGCAGGCGAGACGAGTGCAAAAGGATGACAGTGACATCACTTCGGTGGAATTTCAGGACCACTCCTTAGATCCTTAGGAAATGTACACTATTTAATTGATGAACGTTACCGTATCTACAAAGTGAATCAATAAAAAGGGAAGGCGTTTGAAAAAATCTTGCTCCCTGAACATAAAGCGATGATATTGACAGCTGTGTTATTTTATTACCGAAATGCCCAATTAGGTTCAGTGATTTTATTCGGCTTTAATTTTTGCTTGAATCTTAGATAAATATAAAAGCGTGTTAACAGTTAATCTATTTTGACCTTACAAAAAAATGAAAAGAATACATCAAAATATGTTTCATTCCAAACTTTAGGCTAAATTTTATCAATTTAGAAAGAATTAGAGAGATACAAAGTATGAATTTTAAACGATGCTTCTTGGAAACCTGGTTACCATGGACACAAAGCTTTAACTCGAATGTCCAAATTGTTACAGTGTTATTGTTAAGTGATGGAAAGTTGCACTGACTAAGTCTCAGCAGCCTCAGCCTTCTGAATATAGCAAACAAAGTGTAAGTAAAAATGTACAAAGGGGGCAGAAGCTGCCCCCTCCCCAAGGTCGGATAGGATAAAGCCACGGGAGGTGGCCTAATAATGGACAAATTACTGGTAATATCATCGAGACCATGAGAAGATTTGCAGAATTATGATACAGCAAATAGGAAAAATCGGAGAACACGAGGGTTGCAGCATATAAACCCCAAAAACTATATGTGCATTTGCAAGAATGCAGTGGAAAGTGGAAGCTAGCACCAAGCTTTTCAAAATGCAATGCTGTAGTAAACTCATCATCTCTTTTGGGAAGTATTTCCAGGATTCTACGATTCTTTCCAAAACAGAATTTTTCATCTTCATTAAGTGTAATTTTAAAGATTTACAGCTTCTTACCTTCAACAGCTCAGCCTTTGCTACTGAATCTATGTTCAAGAAACTGGTCTCTAGGGGATCAGTTGGGATGTAGACATTCATTTTCATCATTTTCTCCGCGAACTCTTTCATTTCGCCATATTTGGCATAACACATTCGTCCCTTAGATGCTCGAAGACTATGTTCTGTTACATAATTCATTATCTAAGATAAAAAAAATCAACATTTTAGGCAATTTGTTGAAATCATCTCATTCTACCAAAGTACATTTTTAATCTCTCTTTGGCCGTCGATATTAACTGAGGATCTAAGGGGCATCAAGCACAGGCTGTAGGATGAAAAATGAGTGTTTTCGTGTAAATTGGAATATTTGAATGTAGTGTGTACTTGCCTTATGTGATAAACTTGTCTTTTCTTCGTTGTCTATCTTCTGTACGAACTGCATAATGCAATAAAGCGATTTTAACGTCGAACGTCGATGCTGCATGACCGCCATTATTATTATTATTGAGTTCCAAGTCCTCGGACGTCACACGAGGGCACTATCATTTCAGTGATGTGCTGGAAGAACTTTTTTTTCTCTCTCATTCTGCTTGTTCACAAATCTGTTTATAAATTTTCTTCATTTTTCCTCCTAGTGTTATAATCTCTTCTTCTGTTCCTTCAAGCTCAATAATAATAATAATGGCGGTCATGCAGCATCGACGTTCGACGTTAAAATCGCTTTATTGCATTATGCAGTTGGTACAGAAGATAGACAACGAAGAAAAGACAAGTTTATCACATAAGGCAAGTACACACTACATTCAAATATTTCAATTTACACGAAAACACTCATTTTTCATCCTACAGCCTGTGATCAAAGCAGTGGAAGCTTCTTGAAAAATCACTCATGCCAAACAAATAGAACTAATGTAAAAACGAAAACGAGGCAATGTTTACAACCGTGGATTTTCGCTCGCTCGGCGAGGCCAAAAAAGACCGACCTGAGCACACATGACACAACCGCGAAAAAAGAATCGTCACTCTTCGAGAGCACTTCAAAGGCCCTACTGCAGATCGTGTTCACTATTTTGAGTTGGAGAATTTCATCAACATTGTACTGGGACTTCTGTGCTTTTTCCTGATCAATGCAAGTACAATCTTTGCCTTTAATGGCTGATGGGCCTGATCAGTGATGATCGATGCTTTAAACACTAAAAGCAAAGACCATCTTGTCACCACGATGCAAAGAATTTATTGCAAGAAACCATTGCAAAGAATTCATTACTGACAATTTTACGATATGAAGATGTTTTGGCAGAGACAGAGCAAATACTCTTATCTTCTAGAATGACTATGACCTCACAGCAGTTGGGAGGGCTTGAAAATGAAGCCGCAAGGAATGCATGCAACAAGTGAAGAACTGACGTGAAAGATGTATCAAGGAGCAATTCCAGAATTTCACAGAAAATTTTCTCCAATATGCTGCCGAACTTCAGCTTTGCTGTGGAAAGTTATAACTTCAGCTTCTTATGCCGTTGAAAGTTAAAATGCAGTGTTCCATCGCAGAGTGTTGAACAATAAAATCAACAGTCTGCAGGAAAAAGCTTTGCGAATCAGGGGCGCATCCAGCCCGAAGTTGAAGGGGGAGCAATATGGAGAGGGGGCGCCAAAAATAAGGAAAGGTGAGCGCACCAAAGGCGCCTGAATATTTTCTGGGACTTTATTAACCCTATCTGACCTGGGTGATTTGAAACACTCAATGCCTGGGGGGCGGATTCCACCCCCTGTTAATCTTTTCTGTTGCTTGAGATATGGCAACCAAATTTGGCACAAAAAAGGTTGTTCATTATATAAACATTGAATTTTTGAAACAATAGTTTAATTAGCATTGTTGTTGTTGTTGCTAGAGCACAATTAACATTATTATGTCATGTGACGTCATAAAAATGAAAGTGTGTTAAAAGGTCGTAAAACTTTACTTTTCGCAAAGAAATGAAATATGTAGATCAAAATAGATGTAAATTCATATTTTGAACTTAATTGGACCGATCAAAAAGGATTAAGAGAGATACAATGTATATTTTGCACAGAGTGTGGCATGAAAACTTGGTTACCATCGAGACAAGGCTAAAAATAGAACACCAGAATTGTTGCAGTTGTATATGATAGAAAGTTAAACTTGCTAAATCTCAGAAGCATTCAGCAAACACGGAAGAACGTATAAATGAAAATGTACTAGGGGGGAATCCGCCCCCCCCCCAGGTCAGATAGGGTTAAAGAAAATTCTCTGGTATTTCTACTGAATAACGCCTTAATTCATATGTCTCCCCAGATTCAGAACGAAAAACTGAAAAAAGAGTGCACTTGAGTCTGGATAAGGGGGGGGGCTGTTCTAGCCAAGAAAGGGGGTGCCAAAGCTGAGCTTTCATCGTAAAAGGGGGCGATTGCTCCCATTTGCTCCCCCCTAAATCCGCCACTGTTTCGAATTCCGTATTCAGACTATAATTTCAGCTTCATAACCTTATTAGAAAAAGGCAGATCCATAACAATATATCAGAAATATGTGCAACTGTAAATGCCTGGAATGTTCAAAGATACTAATATTTTAACCCTAGCTTTGTAGAGGAAATTTTCTCCTCAAAGGAGTGTCACCTATAACTTGAGAAATACCAATACATTCCGACTTCCCATGTTACTGAAGCAATCAGGTATAAAGGCAGCGTACATATGTGGCTCTCTCTACCACAGGATAGATTCGAGTTCTTTGCAACAATTTAGGAACAAAATCAAATATTGGAACAATCAAGGTTGCAACTGCAGACTTTGCAGGTAGTACTTTCCCCACCTTGGTTTTTCATAGTTTTATGCGAATTTTATTATGAACTTTGTAATTTCATATCAACTTTGTAATCTTATTAACTGTTTTACTTGCTTACATTTTTCTGTATCATTTTAATAAATTCGTTAAATTTAATTAGCTTTGTATTTTACCTATATAAGTTGTCAAATTTAAACAAATTGCTAATAGTAGTAGTAATAGTAATATAATGAAGTGTTGTAGTATCAAAAATATCATGTACGTCATTAACTCAATATCTCTCTTTTCAAAGGACGAGATAAGGATTCTTTTTAGCTCACGCTGAAATTAGATTATCTTTAAATGCATTTCAGAATAAATCCTGTAGTAAGAAAGCTAAGGGCCTGTTTATATGGGGAAAATCATCCCACCTTCCAGGCTGCAAGCTGAGATGTGAGATCCCACCCTCTTATACGATCCCTTGCAATTTTCATATTGCGTTTATATGGGAAACGAGCCATCCCGGTTAGGTGAGATCCCACTCTACGAGAGGTGGGATCTCACTGAGGTGGGATGAAATTCTCCTATATAAACGCTGTAAGGTGGGATGAAAAGCTGGGAGATGGGGAAAAATCGTCTGTTTTGCGCAAGCGCCAAAAAATAAAAACAATAGGAAACCTAATCCCTGCTGGCGCCAAGCTCCAATTACGATTGTTATTGTCGGGAATTATGGCCTGGGAGGTGGGATGAAATTGCTAGAAGATGAGATGAAATTGTACATATAAACACACGCAAATTTCATCCCACCTGACAACTCACATCCTGGAAGGTGGAATAGTTTTTCTCATATAAACAGGCCCTAAGAATCTTACGGTATGATGCTCTTAAGCCCCGTAGCCCCAGGTCAAATTGATCCCTGCCCCCCTTTCAACTGCCTTGAACGTGTGCATGTTTAGGACTTGTCTTTGAATGAGACCAACTGGAACCATCTCAAATGGAACTCCTACAGCGAAAACGACGTAAAAGTGTCTAGTGTGTTAATAACATACAAGCTGAAATTTTCAAATGTTCATTTCTTCTGGGAAACTATTCAATGTATTAATTTTTTGAAGGTAAAGTTGTAATTGATACATAGAATTCTACTGTAAATATTCCCAAATGCGTCCACCTACGAAGTATTTGGAGACAATAACGTCAATGAAGTAGAAAAAACAGCTTCACAGAAATTTTGATTCTCTTTGTGATTGGCTTGTTGATGACAAACTGAGCATTCATTTTGGGGAGGATAGAACAAATAAACGAACCGACATCAGAAGAGGTGACATAGAGACCAAACAACACACACAACAGACGAGAGCTTCTCTGGTGAGTCAATGGCTACTTGATAAAATAAATGGCAGGCTCAGATTCCTTGCAGAAAGCAGTAGCGGAGCCACCGGGGGGTATGGGTGGTAAATATCCCCAACTTTTGTGAAAATATGGTAATTTAGATTCCTCCAAAAAGTTCATAAAAAATCTTAGGGTAGGGATAGGTCTGCCTTCAGTTTTTAATCTCAATTTCTTAATAACCTACTGTCATAAATCAATTTGATTGAAAAAGATATGAACTCATTGTTCTGAAATCTTTTTGTGTCGTTGTCATCTTAATTTTGTCTTTGACATTTCACATTATTACATGACACATTTAAACTTTTACAAGCTGTAAATATTCAAAAGTAAATCAAGTGTTTTGCATGCATATGAAGCAAAAATAAGCATCTTCAAGGAATGATTGTAGATTTTTTCAAAGTGGAAGTTTACAAATAAAAATCAAAACCATGTGTTAAGGTTTCTCGTATACACGAATGATTTCATCCGTCGTTTTTTATCCAAAGAGGGTGCATCTCTATATCAAAAGGGTCGTATTTCTATTTTAAAAAGGGACGTTTCCCACAGGTCTAAAGGGTGTGGTCCCAAAATTTTTCAGGGAGCTTTGCCCCCGGACCTCCATTGTTCCTTACCCCCCACTTTGCGGCGGCTGGCGCCGCCGCTGACAGAGAGCAAAGTTTGTCTGGACTTTTCCGTTCGCAGATTGCTGGCAAATGGACTAATTCAACCCCACTTTGACTTTGCACACAGTGCTTTGCTTCCAATGTTGAATAAACGATTACACAAACAAATTCAGACGACTTAAAATGAATGTATCAGATACTGTCTGAATCTGAGTAACAGAGCACATACAGGAGTAAATGAATTCAAAACTCTAAACTGGCTCCCCACTAAGGAAAGGTTTGGGCAATGCACTGCTGCAAAGGTCTTCAAATTTTTTGATAATGCAGCCCCATCATATATGTTGGAGATGTTCTTACCAGTTAACCAGAGCCGAGTAACTCGAAGATCTAAAAACAAACTGATTCAACCTTTCCGAAAAAAGCAACACATAACAAAATGGTCTCTCGCACTTACGACCTAAGATTATGGAACAGTCTACCCTAAGAACTAAAATCTGCAACAAATATAAACAGTTTCAACACAAGATCAAAGACCAATTGTTTAAAAATCTCCAAAGTCTCAATGATAGTCCCTATATATATCATTAGAAATCTAAAGCAACTAATAGCAACAACAACCAATAACAATGCTTATTTGTCATTAAAATCAAAGACTTTATTCCAGTCTAGTCAAAATTCTATTTTCCGTGAAAAATTTTATTTCTATTCCCGAAGGCTTTTCTTTCTTTTCCTTTGAATGTCACTCCTGGAGGGACCGTTGTGGAAACAATGTCGCATTGACTTTCTAATGCTATTCCTGCCATCTCTTACCATGGGGTGTTTAAAATCAGATAGATATGTAGTTGTTGTATGTTATTACTTTAAATTTATTGATATTGCAATTAGTTCTCCTTTCTTTTATAAATAGTTGTATTTTAGTTTGGTGGCAAAATTATACATACACACATACATAAGTCTCAATCCTTTCTGGTATCATTCTCAAAAAGGTCTCGTGTAAACGGGTGTGGAAAGGTTTCATACAGAGCGGATAAAATGGGAATAGCTTCACGCAGTTTTAGTCAGTTCCATTCAGAGCGTCCCAGCGGTTCCCGTTTTAACGCAGCCTAAATTCATTTTGGTTTTTGGCTAATTTTTACAAAAGAAAATTGAGAGACTGGTAGAATAATGAAGTTTTAGTGACTTTTCCAAGAGAAGGAACTCTGCCAATCACCCGATTCCACATCATTAAATCCTGCTTTCAAGGAATATATGACGTGAAAAGGTGAATGAAGGAAGATCTAAGTTGCCTAATGAATGACTGAAATACCTGCTCAGCTCCACCAAGAATTGCACCAGCAGCACCAAATAAATCCTTGTTGTCTTTATCTTTCGTTGCTCCTTTGAATGACAAGAAACCTCCAATTAATGACAGAGCCAACTGCACTGCTTCCAAAGCAAGCTTTACTCCTCGACGATTAACTGCCTTTTCAAGATCTTTCTTCATTTTGTCTGCAAGCACATTCATATGATCTTCCATATCTCCCATTATCTATAGAAATGATATTGATGCACAGTAATGAATTCTGTCACTGTAAAAAATCTTTTAATTTTGGGCAATTTTTATGGTGCTGGAATGGGAGATGCACCAGGAGATGATGATTTCTGGTAAGGGGAATGACAAGTTCAAATCAGGCATTATGGTAAAATGTTCCTTCCTTCTATATTCCAAGTAATATTTTCTTTGAATTTTGATATTTTTTTCTGTAGTATGTAATCAAAGTTTTGCTGATATTCAGTTTTTTCCTGATATTTAGTTGAGCACATACAGTTGAAAATACATGCGAGATTGACAATTCAAGATTATAGGAAGAAGGAATTATGTCAAATAACCAACAGTGATGTGGAGTTGGGCTGAATATGCTGAACATCATGGTAAAAGATTCTGTCCGCCACCTTTGGCGCAGTCGTCTATTGTGGGTACTTCCAGAAGTGCCTTGTGGGACGAGCTTTCGCTTGGTGAAAATTTTGGGAGTTTACATTTTCTTACATTTTGGATTTCCTCGTCAAATTGTTAATGTTTCAATTTTTCCTCAACTGTTCTGTGTCTCCTCCAAATTTTCCATTCCCATACCAGGTGAATGCGTTTCCAAAAACAAGTGAATGCGTTTGGCGGGCTATGGCATAAAACATCTGAGACCGATTCAGTAGTGTCCCGCATATAAGAATCAACTTTTTCAATTTCAGGTCCGATGTGTTTCTTATAAAGAGATATGATCTGCAAATCAGAATAAAGCCTTTAACTCAAATTTGAGATCATGGGAAATTCCAAAGCGTCTGTAAAAATACCACAAATCCTCAAATCCCAATGTTCGCGAAGAAAGTAGTAAAATTGAAATATTTTGCAAATGTCCTTAGCAGAGTGGTTTAATGTGATGCATCCTATCATGATTGCCATTTTTGGATGGGAACTGTGTTCTTGATTTATTCCTACCACGGTTTTCCCGATTTTGGCCAATTTTGCCACTTTTCTTTACCGCAAAAGAAAAATTCTGATGTGAGCAGAAATGGGGCTAATTCTAGGTTAATACTTAACTTTTTATAAATGATATGCCTGAGGCAATTAGCACACTAGATTTGGTTGATCTACCTATTTTCAGTCAAGAGCTGATTGGGGGGGGGGGGGGGTTGTCCTTCCGAAAACAAAACAATACGTTTCAGATAACCCAGCCTTTATGAGAGTAAGCTTTTGAGAAAATTTGAAAACTCCCAACAGCATTCAACATAGTCCTTATGGGATCTAGAACTACTGCAAAGATCATTAGCATACTTTTCTTTGTATACTGTTCGTAAGTTTGCCTAGCCTAGGCGTAGACCTACTATTCCAAAAGACGAAAGGGTCCACGAAACAAAGAGCAAAGGCTTGCTACGGCCACCCAATCAATTATTCTAATCCTCTTTCAAATTATTTGTGAAGCGCTTCTAAATTAAGGCTGCATAAGTTAAGTTTCCAGAAATCCAGAAATCTCGTAGCAAGCTTTTGCTCTTTGTTTCGTAGACCCTTTCTTCTTTTGGAATAATGGATCTACGCGTAGGCTAAGTTTGCCATGTTGTCCACATAACGCATTTTCGTAAATTTTCTTTTCACCTTTGCGAACCCGCATTCCGACTTTCACATTTCAAGAACTTTCACAGAATAAACGTTAACGAATTTTGGTCAAAAGTGCGAAACAACAGGGTTTCTTCTCCCAAAGCTTCTTCTCTTAAGCTGTATGCTTACCCCAATCGCCTTCTTTTTCAAATTTTGTTCAAAGAGGATCCTTCTTCCAGTCTCTGTTAGCTCTGATTGTGCTGGTGCGAGCATTGAAGTTGAGAATAAGTCTCTATTACTTTTCAAGACATCTTTTGTCGCGATATATTTCAAAATGTTGTTAATGTTAGTTGCTTGTGTATTTGCAGTTTGTATTAGTGCAGTCACTTCGTCGCGTGTAGTTGTCCATCCGATTGCTGAAAACTGATTTTCTTTGTAACCAAAATAATTTAGTCCACTTGTGATGAATTGAATTAGCGTATTGCAATCTGTAAAATAGAGTGGCATTGGCATTAAAAGGAATAGACAAAGCTATGTCTCGTAGCAACTATAAATAGGCTAGAGAAACGCCCACAAATCCTTTGTTTCTTCAGCTACGCAATAAAACCGGATGCGTCGAAGTTATCGATTACAATAGATCATATTTTTGACCTGGCCCGGGCCAGCTTTTAACTATGTCTATTCCCTTTAACGGTTCATGGATAAGCAGCAAAATTCCAATAGCTATTAGCCAAACAAGCCATCACTTTTATCTTCTCTGGCCTACAAAATACGTGAGGAAACTAAACAAATTGCATTACTGCTGCCTTTGATTACTTGTTCCCCGCTCCACTTGTTTCAACGTCGCTTGAACCAGGCATCACTCGATCTTCTCACAAATGAATTAGAACGAAGGGGACCGGAAATATGTTTTTATCTCGCTATTTCAGGAAACATCACAACAGAACTAAAATTGCTCAGTTCCCAACTATTTTAGGCCAGGATTGTAGCAAATATTGGCAGTCACGTTGACATGGATTGTTGGATCATTTTGTTACCTTATCGTAAACATGCATGTTTTGTGATTGTCAATAAATGATTGCTTACCAGGCCAAACGATCCAACACTATCCAAATCATTTATTGTGCGAATTACCCAAAACACAAGTATTCATTATCTGCTTTGTGTAGGCCGGAGCTTACATACTTGAAATTTCTGAGTTTATTGTCGAGAGATGTTGCAAGGGTTGGAAAACTTTCTCGTACTCTGTTGCCTGGTGTATCATTCTTGATTGTTTTGGCAAGCATCAGAAACAAAGTAATAACTTGAGGCTTAAATAGCAGAGCTCATTTATACAAATGAACGACCAGAGCTGTATGGATCAGAGCTCTATGGATCAGTTTGATGTTGTTTCCACTGGTCATGCATTTGATTATAATAACTACCATTGGCCATTTCGAAACCTCCAAGATTCTTCTTTCTACTGGGCTATTGATTTTAAGTTCGTCTCAAATCAAATTTTTTATATAATTTTCCTTCCACCACACCATTCAACCCCAAAAAACTTCTCTTGCGTTGAAAAGGTAGAACATTCTGTTTAAAATTGGGTTCTTTTTGCAACCTGTTGATAGTGGCCTATCTGATAGGGCCAATGGACCAGTCTGCCACTGAATATGCTAAGATACTCACAGTCAATATTTGCCTGATTAGCTGATGTCATTAGCTCTAATGCAGTTTCTAGAATCTCCTTGGCTTCGTCCTTCTTGCCTTGTATGAACAGATCTTCGGCATATTGGATCACCATTTGTTGAACTACATCATCAAAGTAAGCCCTAAACCTCAACTTTGAGCTGGTCATCAACCCTTGTAGCTTTGCACCTGCAGAACCTGACAAGTGAATAAGGCAAGCTTTTGCAACACAATTGCATAAGTTACTTTTGATTAGAAATGGAATCAAAACGGATAAGCGACTACGTATGACAGTAACTTTCTCAACAAGTAATTCAAAGATGACCAAGCAGCAAAAGTTTCCCAGAAACAAGAAGAACCAACTTTGTGCGCACAAGCAGTGCTTTTTAACCCTATCTGACCTGGGCGTTTTGAAACACTCAATAGGCTGTTTTAGCAAGAAGATGCGAGTCAAGAAGGTGCTATCATAATTCTTTTGTTCGAGGATGCATATTACAAAGTGGAATCAACTTCAAAACTTCTGCGTTTGTGTGTCGCGAGAGACTTATTGTACGTTCTTTTTGTGAAACGGATGACCTGAAAGGCATACTTTTAAAGGCTGCACTGCAAAAATAGGACGTCGAGAAGGGAAGCAAAATGCAATATGAGCACATTCACAAATGATGGAGATGCGAGAATGCAAACTGTTCTTAGGGAATTTATCTGTCTGTGTGCAGCTTTCTGGGAGGGAAAAGGCTGGAAAATCAGATTGCTCTAAAAACAAAAAAAGTAGCTGCGTTTTGAAAGACGTCCGCGTCTTGCTGCTAAAACAGCCTAATGCCTAGGGAGGGGCAGGTGACAATAAGATGAAATTAAGTTATGATTATCATGATCATCAGTATCATGATTACAACAATAAAATGAGGTACGTAATTGAAACTTTTAATTTCAAAGATGAATATCATAAGTTACAAGAGTCAGTATAATTCGCATGCTATTTCAGATTAATCTCTGCAACAAATAAAAAAAATGTTATACCGGGTGAGTCAGAAAAAAAACGTGGGGCGTTTGGCGGACTGTAACGCCGCACATAGCAATCTGATTGACGTGAATTAAATTTTCCGTGCACCCAAGAATCTAACTTAGATCATAAACCTTTCCCCATCAAAATCGGCCATTAAATGCATTTGTTAAAAAAGATTTTTCTCGTAAGACCTTGTATGTAAGTCTTGCAAACTGATGAAATCTTTAGCCAAGTCCCTTCAGCATCTTAGCCTTGTCAGGGTTTCAGGTACATGTGGTATTATCAGGGGATACTAAAATAGTTAGACCTGGTTCACACTAATAGGTTGTTTGGATCATTGTGGTCTTGCAGAGAGACCCAAAAGACAAAGACTCGGAGTTTTATCCACGACTCTAAGGACTCAAAAGACCTAGTGTGCACCAGGCTTTAGGGAAAAGTGTTGTCTGCAAGCAGTCCCATTGCGATTCACATAGAGTTAGTCTGCTTGAAGAAACCTCTTCGCAAGACAAGGAAGTGTACGTTATTATTGTCTTTCAAATATATTCTTCACTCAGGGCAAGTTATGATAAGACATCCCAGGGGAGAAAACAGTATCTCCTGGCTATTTCATTTTCCCCTGATAATACCAAGTGTACCTGTAAACCTTGCCAAGATACAATGCGGAAGGGGATTGGCAAAAGATTTCACCATTTTGCAACTCCCATACAAAGTCTTACGAAAGAAAATCTTTTTTAACAAATGCACCAAATGACCGATTTCGACGGGAAAAAGTTTATGATCTAAGTCAGACCTTTGGCTTTATGGAAAAATTTTGTTTACAGCAATCGGATGGCTAAATTCGATGTCACGGTCCGCCAAACGCCCCACGTTTTTTCTGACTCACCCGGTACAATTTTTGCTGACCACACTGTAAAAAATTGCTTGCCATTGTGACGGTGCTGTATTTAGAATATTGAGAATTTCATCATTTAATACAGTATAAATAAAAAGTCAAAGTAGTGGAACCTTGGAATGATTCTCTCCATGTTTCAGAAATGGCAAACAAAGATTTGGTTGGGGGGTGGAATCCAACACCGCCAGGTGCCCAGGTGAGAGAGGGTTGAAGTTGAAGCATTATTGTGTATCATCACTACTCTAGCACATTGTCATTTGTCGTATATTGTTAGAGGATTACTTACTTAAACATTACAACTGACCTTGAAGAGCTGTTTTTACACCTCCTTTGCTGCCACTAGCTCCACTTGATTGAGGACAATCTCTGTCCGACCTGTCCGTACATAACCAATCATAAGGGGCAGCTCCCCAGCCTCCACCTGTTGTCCTATACTTCTTATACCATGTACAACTTCTTGTTCTTCCAGGACCACCACTGCCACCACCTAAATGTGATTTTGAAAGAACATTTTAGTTTCATATTTGTAAACCATTTCTGCGAGTTCATAGCTATTAATGAATGAAAAACTATTTTCACCAGACTTTTCTTGAAATTTTTGGAAAGATATTCCATTTTTAGGCAATCCAAAATTCTCCAGAATGAAAAAGAACGAAATAAATCAAACAAAGTTTTAAAACTTTTGTTAATTATCAAGTTGACACGTGAAATATTCTCAATGTTGTAGAATATTTGTGAATTCCGTTATAACTATTTTAAATATAAGGGTTGTTAGATAATGATATTGTATACTTGAGACAGATCCATCGCTTAAGATTCAGATATACTTTGCTTTGATAGCTCTGAATCAACTATCTATTTGAGCTTCTATCAAGATCTGGCAGGGCCGAAGCCAGTTGGAAGATCTGGGAGGCAAAGTCCCCCCCCCGCAGCAAGCCATTGGCCATTGGTCGCATACTTTGCTCCGTTGTCAGAAATCTTTAGCGACATTCTCGTCCACATTTCCTTGATACATTGATAGGCAACAAACAAGGAATATTTATTTCTTATTTGTCGGAAAATCGATCAAAGAACGAAACGAAAGTAAGAGAAATCAGGATGTAGACATGTCGTTGCTCCCTGGTAGAATAAGACAAGACAGACATCCCCTTTTGACAGATTAGCTCGTAGCAGCTTTAGTGATACACAGAATATTTGGAAGAAGTATTATGTGCCTTCAAAATATTTATTAAGGAAGAATTTTGTCAGCACTGGCTATTTTCATTCAAAGCGTCTGATCTGCTTTCTTCTCATGAAAGTATGTTTGACAAACAAACAAGAAAATCAACATACCATTTCCACCCTGTCCATTTGTAGCTGTATTTGGGCCCTCACTTCCTTTGCAGCCTGATATTGTCAGCTTAAATCCAGTGTCTGCTACATCTTTCAGATAAAGATTGACTGTCCCAGCAGCACCACCATTTCCTGTAACGGATGATACGATCAGTTAACAAGAAAAGAATCTTTCAGGTGATAAGGAAATTCAAAGAGTTGAGTTAAAGGGACTGCAATGCCCATTGGGTGAGTCACAACAAAGAGAGGTAAATTTTTGCCTATCATTGTTGATGTCAGTAGGTTCTTCATTTGATTCATTAAAAATTCATTGTATAGAGAAAATGGAAACATAGATAAAAAGATTGATTTAGTCGAAATTGGAATTTCTGTTTGACAATGATTGGAATTTTCGCAAAATCGTCCGTCACAAGAATCTTTGAATAGGCCTTTTTTCTGCTCGATTCATATTAAAGTGAATGACCTGAGATATATAGTGCGTGTCTATAGATAGGACAAAGAAACACCTAATCCCTCGATTGTTTTCGTTGGCTCTGCTTTCTTTCGCCACGAGGTGGATTATCAAACACAATAGGCTATTTATAAACCTATGCGATCTCATCTTTTAATTCAGGTTGTTCACATTAATGCAAACTTTATATAGAGAGGTTGGACGACAAAGAATACTAAGATTTAACACACTGAGGCCTTTCGGACTCGTGTCCTCATCAGAGTGTGATTTCGATTGATCTCCTTTATATAGAGAGGTTGGACGACAAAAAATACTAAGATTTAACACACTGAGGCCTTTCGGACTCGTGTCCTCATCAGAGTGTGATTTCGATTGATCTCCTTTATATAGAGAGGTTGGACGACAAAAAATACTAAGATTTAACACACTGAGGCCTTTCGGACTCGTGTCCTCATCAGAGTGTGATTTCGAGAGGTTGGACGACAAAGAATACTAAGATTTAACACACTGAGGCCTTTCGGACTCGTGTCCTCATCAGAGTGTGATTTCGATTGATCTCCTTTATATAGAGAGGTTGGACGACAAAAAATACTAAGATTTAACACACTGAGGCCTTTCGGACTCGTGTCCTCATCAGAGTGTGATTTCGATTGATCTCCTTTATATAGAGAGGTTGGACGACAAAAAATACTAAGATTTAACACACTGAGGCCTTTCGGACTCGTGTCCTCATCAGAGTGTGATTTCGAGAGGTTGGACGACAAAGAATACTAAGATTTAACACACTGAGGCCTTTCGGACTCGTGTCCTCATCAGAGTGTGATTTCGATTGATCTCCTTTATATAGAGAGGTTGGACGACAAAAAATAATAAGATTTAACACACTGAGGCCTTTCGGACTCGTGTCCTCATCAGAGTGTGATTTCGAGAGGTTGGACGACAAAGAATACTAAGATTTAACACACTGAGGCCTTTCGGACTCGTGTCCTCATCAGAGTGTGATTTCGATTGATCTCCTTTATATAGAGAGGTTGGACGACAAAAAATACTAAGATTTAACACACTGAGGCCTTTCGGACTCGTGTCCTCATCAGAGTGTGATTTCGAGAGGTTGGACGACAAAAAATACTAAGATTTAACACACTGAGGCCTTTCGGACTCGTGTCCTCATCAGAGTGTGATTTCGATTGATCTCCTTTATATAGAGAGGTTGGACGACAAAAAATACTAAGATTTAACACACTGAGGCCTTTCGAACTCGTGTCCTCATCAGAGTGTGATTTCGATTGATCTCCTTTATATAGAGAGGTTGGACGACAAAAAATACTAAGATTTAACACACTGAGGCCTTTCGGACTCGTGTCCTCATCAGAGTGTGATTTCGAGAGGTTGGACGACAAAAAATACTAAGATTTAACACACTGAGGCCTTTCGGACTCGTGTCCTCATCAGAGTGTGATTTCGATTGATCTCCTTTATATAGAGAGGTTGGACGACAAAAAATACTAAGATTTAACACACTGAGGCCTTTCGAACTCGTGTCCTCATCAGAGTGTGATTTCGATTGATCTCCTTTATATAGAGAGGTTGGACGACAAAAAATACTAAGATTTAACACACTGAGGCCTTTCGGACTCGTGTCCTCATCAGAGTGTGATTTCGAGAGGTTGGACGACAAAGAATACTAAGATTTAACACACTGAGGCCTTTCGGACTCGTGTCCTCATCAGAGTGTGATTTCGATTGATCTCCTTTATATAGAGAGGTTGGACGACAAAAAATACTAAGATTTAACACACTGAGGCCTTTCGGACTCGTGTCCTCATCAGAGTGTGATTTCGAGAGGTTGGACGACAAAGAATACTAAGATTTAACACACTGAGGCCTTTCGGACTCGTGTCCTCATCAGAGTGTGATTTCGATTGATCTCCTTTATATAGAGAGGTTGGACGACAAAAAATACTAAGATTTAACACACTGAGGCCTTTCGGACTCGTGTCCTCATCAGAGTGTGATTTCGAGAGGTTGGACGACAAAAAATACTAAGATTTAACACACTGAGGCCTTTCGGACTCGTGTCCTCATCAGAGTGTGATTTCGATTGATCTCCTTTATATAGAGAGGTTGGACGACAAAAAATACTAAGATTTAACACACTGAGGCCTTTCGAACTCGTGTCCTCATCAGAGTGTGATTTCGATTGATCTCCTTTATATAGAGAGGTTGGACGACAAAAAATACTAAGATTTAACACACTGAGGCCTTTCGGACTCGTGTCCTCATCAGAGTGTGATTTCGAGAGGTTGGACGACAAAAAATACTAAGATTTAACACACTGAGGCCTTTCGGACTCGTGTCCTCATCAGAGTGTGATTTCGATTGATCTCCTTTATATAGAGAGGTTGGACGACAAAAAATACTAAGATTTAACACACTGAGGCCTTTCGAACTCGTGTCCTCATCAGAGTGTGATTTCGATTGATCTCCTTTATATAGAGAGGTTGGACGACAAAAAATACTAAGATTTAACACACTGAGGCCTTTCGGACTCGTGTCCTCATCAGAGTGTGATTTCGATTGATCTCCTTTACATAGAGAGGTTGGACGACAAAAAATACTAAGATTTAACACACTGAGGCCTTTCGGACTCGTGTCCTCATCAGAGTGTGATTTCGATTGATCTCCTTTATATAGAGAGGTTGGACGACAAAAAATACTAAGATTTAACACACTGAGGCCTTTCGAACTCGTGTCCTCATCAGAGTGTGATTTCGATTGATCTCCTTTATATAGAGAGGTTGGACGACAAAAAATACTAAGATTTAACACACTGAGGCCTTTCGGACTCGTGTCCTCATCAGAGTGTGATTTCGATTGATCTCCTTTATATAGAGAGGTTGGACGACAAAAAATACTAAGATTTAACACACTGAGGCCTTTCGGACTCGTGTCCTCATCAGAGTGTGATTTCGATTGATCTCCTTTATATAGAGAGGTTGGACGACAAAAAATACTAAGATTTAACACACTGAGGCCTTTCGGACTCCTGTCCTCATCAGAGTGTGATTTCGATTGATCTCCTTTATATAGAGAGGTTGGACGACAAAAAATACTAAGATTTAACACACTGAGGCCTTTCGGACTCGTGTCCTCATCAGAGTGTGATTTCGATTGATCTCCTTTATATAGAAAGGTTGGACGACAAAAAATACTAAGATTTAACACACTGAGGCCTTTCGGACTCGTGTCCTCATCAGAGTGTGATTTCGATTGATCTCCTTTATATAGAGAGGTTGGACGACAAAAAATACTAAGATTTAACACTCTGAGGCCTTTCGGACTCGTGTCCTCATCAGAGTGTGATTTCGATTGATCTCCTTTATATAGAGAGGTTGGACGACAAAAAATACTAAGATTTAACACACTGAGGCCTTTCGGACTCGTGTCCTCATCAGAGTGTGATTTCGATTGATCTCTTTTATATAGAGAGGTTGGACGACAAAAAATACTAAGATTTAACACACTGAGGCCTTTCGGACTCGTGTCCTCATCAGAGTGTGATTTCGATTGATCTCCTTTATATAGAGAGGTTGGACGACAAAAAATACTAAGATTTAACAGACTGAGGCCTTTCGGACTCGTGTCCTCATCAGAGTGTGATTTCGATTGATCTCCTTTATATAGAGAGGTTGGACGACAAAAAATACTAAGATTTAACACACTGAGGCCTTTCGGACTCGTGTCCTCATCAGAGTGTGATTTCGATTGATCTCCTTTATATAGAGAGGTTGGACGACAAAAAAATACTAAGATTTAACACACTGAGGCCTTTCGGACTCGTGTCCTCATCAGAGTGTGATTTCGATTTATCTCCTTTATATAGAGAGGTTGGACGACAAAAAATACTAAGATTTAACACTCTGAGGCCTTTCGGACTCGTGTCCTCATCAGAGTGTGATTTCGATTGATCTCCTTTATATAGAGAGGTTGGACGACAAAAAATACTAAGATTTAACACTCTGAGGCCTTTCGGACTCGTGTCCTCATCAGAGTGTGATTTCGATTGATCTCCTTTATATAGAGAGGTTGGACGACAAAAAATACTAAGATTTAACACACTGAGGACTTTCGGACTCGTGTCCTCATCAGAGTGTGATTTCGATTGATCTCTTTTATATAGAGAGGTTGGACGACAAAAAATACTAAGATTTAACACACTGAGGCCTTTCGGACTCGTGTCCTCATCAGAGTGTGATTTCGATTGATCTCCTTTATATAGAGAGGTTGGACGACAAAAAATACTAAGATTTAACACACTGAGGCCTTTCGGACTCGTGTCCTCATCAGAGTGTGATTTCGATTGATCTCCTTTATATAGAGAGGTCGGACGACAAAAAATACTAAGATTTAAGACACTGAGGCCTTTCGGACTCGTGTCCTCATCAGAGTGTGATTTCGATTGATCTCCTTTATATAGAGAGGTTGGACGACAAAAAATACTAAGATTTAACACACTGAGGCCTTTCGGACTCGTGTCCTCATCAGAGTGTGATTTCGATTGATCTCCTTTATATAGAGAGGTTGGACGACAAAAAATACTAAGATTTAACACACTGAGGCCTTTCGAACTCGTGTCCTCATCAGAGTGTGATTTCGATTGATCTCCTTTATATAGAGAGGTTGGACGACAAAAAATACTAAGATTTAACACTCTGAGGCCTTTCGGACTCGTGTCCTCATCAGAGTGTGATTTCGATTGATCTCCTTTATATAGAGAGGTTGGACGACAAAAAATACTAAGATTTAACACACTGAGGACTTTCGGACTCGTGTCCTCATCAGAGTGTGATTTCGATTGATCTCCTTTATATAGAGAGGTTGGACGACAAAATATACTAAGATTTAACACACTGAGGCCTTTCGGACTCGTGTCCTCATCAGAGTGTGATTTCGATTGATCTCCTTTATATAGAGAGGTTGGACGACAAAAAATACTAAGATTTAACACTCTGAGGCCTTTCGGACTCGTGTCCTCATCAGAGTGTGATTTCGATTGATCTCCTTTATATAGAGAGGTTGGACGACAAAAAATACTAAGATTTAACACACTGAGGACTTTCGGACTCGTGTCCTCATCAGAGTGTGATTTCGATTGATCTCTTTTATATAGAGAGGTTGGACGACAAAAAATACTAAGATTTAACACACTGAGGCCTTTCGGACTCGTGTCCTCATCAGAGTGTGATTTCGATTGATCTCCTTTATATAGAGAGGTTGGACGACAAAAAATACTAAGATTTAACACTCTGAGGCCTTTCGGACTCGTGTCCTCATCAGAGTGTGATTTCGATTGATCTCCTTTATATAGAGAGGTTGGACGACAAAAAATACTAAGATTTAACACACTGAGGCCTTTCGGACTCGTGTCCTCATCAGAGTGTGATTTCGATTGATCTCCTTTATATAGAGAGGTTGGACGACAAAAAAATACTAAGATTTAACACACTGAGGCCTTTCGGACTCGTGTCCTCATCAGAGTGTGATTTCGATTTATCTCCTTTATATAGAGAGGTTGGACGACAAAAAATACTAAGATTTAACACTCTGAGGCCTTTCGGACTCGTGTCCTCATCAGAGTGTGATTTCGATTGATCTCCTTTATATAGAGAGGTTGGACGACAAAAAATACTAAGATTTAACACTCTGAGTCCTTTCGGACTCGTGTCCTCATCAGAGTGTGATTTCGATTGATCTCCTTTATATAGAGAGGTTGGACGACAAAAAATACTAAGATTTAACACACTGAGGCCTTTCGGACTCGTGTCCTCATCAGAGTGTGATTTCGATTGATCTCCTTTATATAGAGAGGTTGGACGACAAAAAATACTAAGATTTAACACACTGAGGCCTTTCGGACTCGTGTCCTCATCAGAGTGTGATTTCGATTGATCTCCTTTATATAGAGAGGTTGGACGACAAAAAATACTAAGATTTAACACACTGAGGCCTTTCGGACTCGTGTCCTCATCAGAGTGTGATTTCGATTGATCTCCTTTATATAGAGAGGTTGGACGACAAAAAATACTAAGATTTAACACACTGAGGCCTTTCGG
Organism: Aurelia sp. 3 sensu Dawson et al. (2005); assembly: GCA_964020215.1. Taxonomy (NCBI): domain Eukaryota; kingdom Metazoa; phylum Cnidaria; class Scyphozoa; order Semaeostomeae; family Ulmaridae; genus Aurelia; species Aurelia sp. 3 sensu Dawson et al. (2005). The sequence goes on from OZ026593.1 coordinate 5,125,279, forward strand.
ACTCGTGTCCTCATCAGAGTGTGATTTCGATTGATCTCCTTTATATAGAGAGGTTGGACGACAAAAAATACTAAGATCTAACACACTGAGGCCTTTCGGACTCGTGTCCTCATCAGAGTGTGATTTCGATTGATCTCCTTTATATAGAGAGGTTGGACGACAAAAAATACTAAGATTTAACACACTGAGGCCTTTCGGACTCGTGTCCTCATCAGAGTGTGATTTCGATTGATCTCCTTTATATAGAGAGGTTGGACGACAAAAAATACTAAGATTTAACACTCTGAGGCCTTTCGGACTCGTGTCCTCATCAGAGTGTGATTTCGATTGATCTCCTTTATATAGAGAGGTTGGACGACAAAAAATACTAAGATTTAACACACTGAGGCCTTTCGGACTCGTGTCCTCATCAGAGTGTGATTTCGATTGATCTCTTTTATATAGAGAGGTTGGACGACAAAAAATACTAAGATTTAACACACTGAGGCCTTTCGGACTCGTGTCCTCATCAGAGTGTGATTTCGATTGATCTCCTTTATATAGAGAGGTTGGACGACAAAAAATACTAAGATTTAACACACTGAGGCCTTTCGGACTCGTGTCCTCATCAGAGTGTGATTTCGATTGATCTCCTTTATATAGAGAGGTCGGACGACAAAAAATACTAAGATTTAAGACACTGAGGCCTTTCGGACTCGTGTCCTCATCAGAGTGTGATTTCGATTGATCTCCTTTATATAGAGAGGTTGGACGACAAAAAATACTAAGATTTAACACACTGAGGCCTTTCGGACTCGTGTCCTCATCAGAGTGTGATTTCGATTGATCTCCTTTATATAGAGAGGTTGGACGACAAAAAATACTAAGATTTAACACACTGAGGCCTTTCGAACTCGTGTCCTCATCAGAGTGTGATTTCGATTGATCTCCTTTATATAGAGAGGTTGGACGACAAAAAATACTAAGATTTAACACACTGAGGCCTTTCGGACTCGTGTCCTCATCAGAGTGTGATTTCGATTGATCTCCTTTATATAGAGAGGTTGGACGACAAAAAATACTAAGATTTAACACACTGAGGCCTTTCGGACTCGTGTCCTCATCAGAGTGTGATTTCGATTGATCTCCTTTATATAGAGAGGTTGGACGACAAAAAATACTAAGATTTACCACACTGAGGCCTTTCGAACTCGTGTCCTCATCAGAGTGTGATTTCGATTGATCTCCTTTATATAGAGAGGTTGGACGACAAAAAATACTAAGATTTAACACACTGAGGCCTTTCGGACTCGTGTCCTCATCAGAGTGTGATTTCGATTGATCTCCTTTATATAGAGAGGTTGGACGACAAAAAATACTAAGATTTAACACACTGAGGCCTTTCGGACTCGTGTCCTCATCAGAGTGTGATTTCGATTGATCTCCTTTATATAGAGAGGTTGGACGACAAAAAATACTAAGATTTAACACACTGAGGCCTTTCGGACTCGTGTCCTCATCAGAGTGTGATTTCGATTGATCTCCTTTATATAGAGAGGTTGGACGACAAAAAATACTAAGATTTAACACTCTGAGGCCTTTCGGACTCGTGTCCTCATCAGAGTGTGATTTCGATTGATCTCCTTTATATAGAGAGGTTGGACGACAAAAAATACTAAGATTTAACACACTGAGGCCTTTCGGACTCGTGTCCTCATCAGAGTGTGATTTCGATTGATCTCTTTTATATAGAGAGGTTGGACGACAAAAAATACTAAGATTTAACACACTGAGGCCTTTCGGACTCGTGTCCTCATCAGAGTGTGATTTCGATTGATCTCCTTTATATAGAGAGGTTGGACGACAAAAAATACTAAGATTTAACACACTGAGGCCTTTCGGACTCGTGTCCTCATCAGAGTGTGATTTCGATTGATCTCCTTTATATAGAGAGGTTGGACGACAAAAAATACTAAGATTTAACACACTGAGGCCTTTCGGACTCGTGTCCTCATCAGAGTGTGATTTCGATTGATCTCTTTTATATAAAGAGGTTGGACGACAAAAAATACTAAGATTTAACACACTGAGGCCTTTCGGACTCGTGTCCTCATCAGAGTGTGATTTCGATTGATCTCCTTTATATAGAGAGGTTGGACGACAAAAAATACTAAGATTTAACACACTGAGGCCTTTCGGACTCGTGTCCTCATCAGAGTGTGATTTCGATTGATCTCCTTTATATAGAGAGGTTGGACGACAAAAAAATACTAAGATTTAACACACTGAGGCCTTTCGGACTCGTGTCCTCATCAGAGTGTGATTTCGATTTATCTCCTTTATATAGAGAGGTTGGACGACAAAAAATACTAAGATTTAACACTCTGAGGCCTTTCGGACTCGTGTCCTCATCAGAGTGTGATTTCGATTGATCTCCTTTATATAGAGAGGTTGGACGACAAAAAATACTAAGATTTAACACTCTGAGGCCTTTCGGACTCGTGTCCTCATCAGAGTGTGATTTCGATTGATCTCCTTTATATAGAGAGGTTGGACGACAAAAAATACTAAGATTTAACACACTGAGGCCTTTCGGACTCGTGTCCTCATCAGAGTGTGATTTCGATTGATCTCCTTTATATAGAGAGGTTGGACGACAAAAAATACTAAGATTTAACACACTGAGGCCTTTCGGACTCGTGTCCTCATCAGAGTGTGATTTCGATTGATCTCCTTTATATAGAGAGGTTGGACGACAAAAAATACTAAGATTTAACACACTGAGGCCTTTCGGACTCGTGTCCTCATCAGAGTGTGATTTCGATTGATCTCTTTTATATAGAGAGGTTGGACGACAAAAAATACTAAGATTTAACACACTGAGGCCTTTCGGACTCGTGTCCTCATCAGAGTGTGATTTCGATTGATCTCCTTTATATAGAGAGGTTGGACGACAAAAAATACTAAGATTTAACACACTGAGGCCTTTCGGACTCGTGTCCTCATCAGAGTGTGATTTTGATTGATCTCCTTTATATAGAGAGGTTGGACGACAAAAAATACTAAGATTTAACAGACTGAGGCCTTTCGGACTCGTGTCCTCATCAGAGTGTGATTTCGATTGATCTCCTTTATATAGAGAGGTTGGACGACAAAAAATACTAAGATTTAACACACTGAGGCCTTTCGGACTCGTGTCCTCATCAGAGTGTGATTTCGATTGATCTCCTTTATATAGAGAGGTTGGACGACAAAAAATACTAAGATTTAACACACTGAGGCCTTTCGAACTCGTGTCCTCATCAGAGTGTGATTTCGATTGATCTCCTTTATATAGAGAGGTTGGACGACAAAAAATACTAAGATTTAACACACTGAGGCCTTTCGGACTCGTGTCCTCATCAGAGTGTGATTTCGATTGATCTCCTTTATATAGAGAGGTTGGACGACAAAAAATACTAAGATTTAACACACTGAGGCCTTTCGGACTCGTGTCCTCATCAGAGTGTGATTTCGATTGATCTCCTTTATATAGAGAGGTTGGACGACAAAAAATACTAAGATTTAACACACTGAGGCCTTTCGAACTCGTGTCCTCATCAGAGTGTGATTTCGATTGATCTCCTTTATATAGAGAGGTTGGACGACAAAAAATACTAAGATTTAACACACTGAGGCCTTTCGGACTCGTGTCCTCATCAGAGTGTGATTTCGATTGATCTCCTTTATATAGAGAGGTTGGACGACAAAAAATACTAAGATTTAACACACTGAGGCCTCTCCGACTCGTGTCCTCATCAGAGTGTGATTTCGATTGATCTCCTTTATATAGAGAGGTTGGACGACAAAAAATACTAAGATTTAACACACTGAGGCCTTTCGGACTCGTGTCCTCATCAGAGTGTGATTTCGATTGATCTCCTTTATATAGAGAGGTTGGACGACAAAAAATACTAAGATTTAACACACTGAGGCCTTTCGGACTCGTGTCCTCATCAGAGTGTGATTTCGATTGATCTCTTTTATATAGAGAGGTTGGACGACAAAAAATACTAAGATTTAACACACTGAGGCCTTTCGGACTCGTGTCCTCATCAGAGTGTGATTTCGATTGATCTCTTTTATATAGAGAGGTTGGACGACAAAAAATACTAAGATTTAACACACTGAGGCCTTTCGGACTCGTGTCCTCATCAGAGTGTGATTTCGATTGATCTCCTTTATATAGAGAGGTTGGACGACAAAAAATACTAAGATTTAACACACTGAGGCCTTTCGGACTCGTGTCCTCATCAGAGTGTGATTTCGATTGATCTCCTTTATATAGAGAGGTTGGACGACAAAAAATACTAAGATTTAACACACTGAGGCCTTTCGGACTCGTGTCCTCATCAGAGTGTGATTTCGATTGATCTCCTTTATATAGAGAGGTTGGACGACAAAAAATACTAAGATTTAACACACTGAGGCCTTTCGGACTCGTGTCCTCATCAGAGTGTGATTTCGATTGATCTCCTTTATATAGAGAGGTTGGACGACAAAAAATACTAAGATTTAACACACTGAGGCCTTTCGGACTCGTGTCCTCATCAGAGTGTGATTTCGATTGATCTCCTTTATATAGAGAGGTTGGACGACAAAAAATACTAAGATTTAACACACTGAGGCCTTTCGGACTCGTGTCCTCATCAGAGTGTGATTTCGATTGACCTCCTTTATATAGAGAGGTTGGACGACAAAAATACTAAGATTTAACACACTGAGGCCTTTCGGACTCGTGTCCTCATCAGAGTGTGATTTCGATTGATCTCCTTTATATAGAGAGGTTGGACGACAAAAAATACTAAGATTTAACACACTGAGGCCTTTCGAACTCGTGTCCTCATCAGAGTGTGATTTCGATTGATCTCCTTTATATAGAGAGGTTGGACGACAAAAAATACTAAGATTTAACACACTGAGGCCTTTCGGACTCGTGTCCTCATCAGAGTGTGATTTCGATTGATCTCCTTTATATAGAGAGGTTGGACGACAAAAAATACTAAGATTTAACACACTGAGGCCTTTCGGACTCGTGTCCTCATCAGAGTGTGATTTCGATTGATCTCCTTTATATAGAGAGGTTGGACGACAAAAAATACTAAGATTTACCACACTGAGGCCTTTCGAACTCGTGTCCTCATCAGAGTGTGATTTCGATTGATCTCCTTTATATAGAGAGGTTGGACGACAAAAAATACTAAGATTTAACACACTGAGGCCTTTCGGACTCGTGTCCTCATCAGAGTGTGATTTCGATTGATCTCCTTTATATAGAGAGGTTGGACGACAAAAAATACTAAGATTTAACACACTGAGGCCTTTCGAACTCGTGTCCTCATCAGAGTGTGATTTCGATTGATCTCCTTTATATAGAGAGGTTGGACGACAAAAAAATACTAAGATTTAACACACTGAGGCCTTTCGGACTCGTGTCCTCATCAGAGTGTGATTTCGATTGATCTCCTTTATATAGAGAGGTTGGACGACAAAAAATACTAAGATTTAACACACTGAGGCCTTTCGGACTCGTGCCCTCATCAGAGTGTGATTTCGATTGATCTCCTTTATATAGAGAGGTTGGACGACAAAAAATACTAAGATTTAACACACTGAGGCCTTTCGGACTCGTGTCCTCATCAGAGTGTGATTTCGAGAGGTTGGACGACAAAGAATACTAAGATTTAACACACTGAGGCCTTTCGGACTCGTGTCCTCATCAGAGTGTGATTTCGATTGAATCTCCTTTATATAGAGAGGTTGGACGACAAAAAATACTAAGATTTAACACACTGAGGCCTTTCGGACTCGTGTCCTCATCAGAGTGTGATTTAGATTGAACATTAATGCAAGTGTATATTTCTAAACCGTGACAAACACATTGCTTCTCAATCATAGATGAAATAAAGACATTCATTGTGTTAGAGGGCGAAAGAAAACTCATTACTATTTCAGTTGTATCCCAACGAGACAAGTCATCTGATTTTCATGTTAGGAAATAGAGAGTTCTCCGAAAATTACACATTTTCAAGAAAATACCGGGCAAGTCAAAAAAAATTTACGCGCTTAGAGGTTTGTGGAATGAAAAAGATTTTTTTTTATATTCCATTAAAAATTTACAAGACGAATTACCTATTACAACACCTACTAATTAGTCTACAAAACACTACAAGGACGATAATACCACGGGGAGCAATAGACTATCACAACCCCGTGGCAATGAACATAGAAAGAAATAAAAAATACCGGGTGAATCAGGAAAGATGTACCACCCGCCGGCAAAGTCGCACCCAAGAGCCACCAACCGACTTGCATAATTCATTGCGAATTTACGATGCATTAAAAAGGCTATTAAAAAATTATGCCCAGGCCTCAGTTGAAGAATTTGGGATTAGAATTAGGAACGAGTCGGGTGTGTGACCCTGCATCACAACTTTCGGAGCAAGCAAAACCCCTTCCCCAACCCACCCATTATATAAAAATACACATATATACTACAAAAGAAATAAGTCTACCTCGACAAAACAGAACTTTACAGACGAGATACTTTACGATAACGTACTTGGTGGTTGTGCGAGGTTCAACAAACTATGATGTGGTTCTAATACTCGAAACAAAAAAGATGTGGCTAATACTCGAAACTAAAATGTTAATCTGTCAGCAGTCGCGTAACGGAGCAACTAGGGGCCCTTAGTAATTTAGCTACGCAGGGGGCCCCTGAGGCGGCAGATAGATCAACAAAAGTTTGCCAAATTTCCAACATCAAAGGTTGTTTTTATCGCCAAAATCACCTTGAGCCCAGCACATCAAAACCTTCATAACCGGCGTCTATGGAAGTATTTTTTATGAAGGCACATTCGCACAAGAGACATATTGGAGACAGTGGCTGAAGCTGAATGATTGCGAAGCGAGCTACACTTGGGGTAGCCAATCGGGAAAATTTTTTGAACCATGCTCTTTAGAATATCAGAAAACGCATCTTTCGTCGAGTTTTCATCATCGAATTCAGAAAAAAGTATAGTAGTCGACGACATGCTTCCCAAGGAAACATTCAATGTTAAGTTCAGGTATGAAACGAATTTTGGTAAATTCATCCTCTAAAACGTTCATATTCGCTAGAAGGTAGCAAGGCATTTTTGAAAATTTTGCCATTTACACCACCTACACCACACTAAACTTGCAGTTAGTTCAACTTATTGCGGCGTTCAGTTCATTAGGAGTCTTTGGGTCTCTTTGGAGGGGCGCTAAAGAATTCAGTGTGAATCAAAAGCGACATGCTGTTTCGCCAAAGCTACATCAGTACATTACCGAAAATCGTAAGGGGCCCCCAAAGCTCGGGGGCCCTTAGGAGTTGCTCTAACCCCTACCACCGTGCGTTACGCCACTGTCTGTCAGTGAAAGGCTAGATTAGATGTGAAAATTTTATTTGGTAACGCCTCCAGCAATTATGAAAAGGCTGAAAAAGGCTTAATCTTGGTTCCCAAACTAAGTTAGTTTGGGAACCAAGATTCCACATTCCATTCTGATCAATGATCTGCTTGCTATTGAAATTAAATTCGTTTCTGACAATGTGAGAATGGCAACAAATATAAACTTCAGTGTTAAGGAAATCATGGACCAGAATGGAAAGTGGAATTCTCGACTCTCATACAAGAAGCCAAAGCATGAAGGACTAGAAGGTACCAGATCAAAGCACGAAGTTTTCACGCACCAGCGATTAAATATCTACAGGGTCACATCAAGCCTTGTTGAAAAGAAACCAGACAGGATTGTATTAGTGATTGGTACAAACGATATGCTGAGTGAAAAACTACCAGTCATTTCAAAGAGCTTAATACTCGAGGCCCTATCAGATTGTAATGTCGTTGTGTCGGAAGTAATTTTTATCAAATCTGAAAATAAACCTTTTAGCTATTCTACAAAAGAGCCTGCATCGAGCTTTATTTTTATACAATTTTGTACACAAGGTTCGATCGAGTGGCGTTAGAGCTTCTATCCTTATTGTGCACATTCGAAAATTCTACAAAATGAAGCAAAATATCGTTCGATTTTGATTCTTTTCAGAATAGCTGAAAGGTCTATGCAAGTCTCAATGGAAAAATAGCAAATTTCAACAAGGCTCTTAAGACCATGAACGTGGACATTCTTCGTCAACAAAATATTACAAAAAATCATCTAGGAAAATGAGTATTTCATCTACAGGGTGTCTCAAAATGTACAGACGTTTGAGCGGTTACCCCGAAGGCGCCTTGCATTCAACAGTTTAATTTTGAGTTTACAGCACAGATGAGATCTCAAATTAGAATTTACGACCTTCCATGTCCAAATCGGGTGTGTTTTCCCAGAGTAACTCACCTAAACAGGCGACAGCTCTGAGGAAGCTGAGACAGATGGTTATTGGATTATGCAGTCACTATCAAGGCGTAATGCGGTAAAATCTTTTGGGACAGCTCAACAATACATCATTTTTGGAAGTTTATTGAGCTATGAACGTGAAATTGACTCTTCGCTAATTCAAAAGCCCAAAATGACTGAACAATAACAACAGTAGTGAAAGTTTGAAAGTAATTAACACACTTCCTGTTCCTTTTGTCCTTCAAACCTAGAAAGTTCCTTTGCGAGCTGTCAAAGTGCAAAAGCATCTGTTCTTAATATTTTCTCTCATCGATGTGATAGTTTCATTGATCAGGAAATTTCTAAGAACAGAAATTTTTAAGGTTAGGCTGACTCAAAATGTTCTTCAAATGTCGCATAGGTAGTAGTAGCTTAATTCAAGAACAATCTGGGACAGGTTGCTTCAGAAAGTTGCCTGCTTAGGTGACTTTCTCTGCGAATAAACACCCGATTTGAACATGCAAGGTCGCAAATTCAAAGTTGGGATTGCATCTATACCAGACGCTGAAATTAAAAAGTTTTTAATTCAAGGCTCCTTCGCAGTAACTGCTCAAACGCCTATACTTTTCTCGATACCTGGTATGTATGAAATGCAGTTGTTTTTAGGCCCCGGCAAGATTTTCCTAATACATCGCTTGAAATTATCTGCATTGAAGTCGAGCCCCTCATTACTTTTTTTACTTTATTATTTTTTTTCATTTTATAATATCTAGACACGTAAAAAGTTTCAGTATAAGCTATGAATACTGTTTTCCAAACTGACGTGTTAAAAACAAATTAATGGATGTAATATGACAAAGTAGCCCTAATGCAATCTTTTTGTAAAGTAAATACAAGGAAACGAGACAAAGGAAACCACTAGCTCCGGCTCAGTGTATTGACGTCGTCTTTTAATAGCCGTTCGGAGGGACTGAGGGACGGTCCCACTTTAGCTTTCCTACTCAAGCTGTTCCAAAATCTGGCCCCTCGATGCCAGAACGACTTTTGTCCAGCACTAGTTTTCAAAAGTGGCAATTTCAGCTCTGTATCAGTTGAGCGCCACGACCTTTATTTTCTGAACATCTTGTGACCAGATCTCGCATGTTTTTTTTTTAATATCCACTAAAAACATACCATTTCCTTTTCATTTCATTTCATTTTATAATATTTATACAGGTTAAAGGTTCATACATATATATGTTTTTCAACCTGACCTGTTTTAAAAGATAAAAATAAGCACTAATACTAATAACAAAGGAAATTTGCTAACCTAACCTAATTTACAATTTACTAACCTAACCTAATTTACAATTTACAATTTATATAACTAAGGCTATAGAAAGAGAACGTAAAATAAAAAATAAGAGTTGTCCCCGACTATAGATGATCTTTGAAGATTTTCAGGGAGGGGGCCAATTTAGTAGCTCTTTCTAGACTGTTCCACAGTTTTGCACCTCGATAAGAAAAGGCCTTTTGGCCATTGATCGTTTTTAGCAGCGGTATCTTAAGATCAGTTTCTGATGAACGCAGAAACCGTTCTCTATCATCCGAACATTTTGAGAATAATTTTCTCAAGTATCTCAAGTAGTCTGGTGCAAGCGAATTTAAAGACTTGTAAGTTAGCGTGGCTGTCTCCTTTCTTACAAGATTACTGATAGATGACCATCCAAGATTCTGAATTATCGGAGCAGCAGACGCATCGTATGGGCTGCCAGTTACAATTCTGGCAGCTCTATTTTGGATTTTTTGCAAGACGTCAAGCTTTGATTCACTACAGCAGCCCCAAACGGAACAACAGTAGCTCAAATGGGGCTCAACAATCCCTCTATACATTTTGTTGAGTACGTCAGATGGAAGATATTTCTTAGAATACTTAATAAGTCCAAGGGCTCGATTAGCATTGGTCTTGATGGTATCGATATGCTTGTCCCAGTTGAGTTTACTGTCTATCTGAACACTTAAGTATCTTGTGTTGGTAATCATTTCAATGTCATGATCACCTATAAAAAAAGCTGGTGGTATACCATATGGTATACCATATGAATTTAGAAGCTACACTACTCTACAAAATTACCATAAGACTATACAATACTACTAGAAACGATACCCTGAGGAGCAAAGAGGCTATGACTACCCCGAGGCCAATTTAACATAGAGATCAAAATTTGTGTCTGTCTCAAATTACATGCCATCACGAGAAGTGCCAGCGATCGAACAACTAAATTGATTGAGTGGGTAATTGACATCAGATATCGCGTGGTATCTAATTTGAGGCAGACATAAAATATACGAATAAAAGACAAATGACAAAAAAGAAAACAAGCAAAACAAAACAAAAGAAAACAAAAAAAATTCACGTATTATTTAAATTACATTCAAGATACTTAAATGTAATTACTATTACTATTCTCGCTGCCCGACTTTGTACCGTTTGCAAACTGTCAATTTTGCGCTTACTGCAATTACCCCATACGGAGCCACAATAACTAAAATGGGGCTCAACAAAGCCTCGGTACATTTCTGCTAGGACTTCTGAAGAGAGCTATTTCTCTGCATATTTGAACAATCCAAGAGCTCTCGCAGTGCCTTTTACTTTACATATCAATCTTTGCCCTATCATACCTTCCAATCATGTTATTATCATAGTTTGGTATAGGCCACCTAGTGAGCCTAATTCATGTTTTGACAGCCTTCAAGAAAATTTGAGTTTTTTCGTAGAGAGGGAAAGGGAATTATCATTCTAGGAGATGCTAACTGTGAATTCAGCCATGCAAACATTTGCCCTGCACGACCTTTTCGGTATGACGCAATTAATCAATGTGCCTACTAGGGTTACCCTGGATTCTTCAACATTTATTGATCACACTGCTACTACGAATTTCAACAACATCGTAGAGAGTGGGGTATTAGAGATAAATCTCGGTGGCCATTATCTTGTTTATTGTATAAGAAAGTTAAATTGGTGGACTTAGATACCAGCATAAATGCATTACTTCTCTACAACCAAAACACTTAATCAAGATGCCTTCCTCTCTCATCTCTCCAAGGTTGATTGGGAGGCACCGATATTTTCGCTCTAATTCTTGAAAAAAATGCCCCTACTTTAAGTAGAAGAGATTCTCATAGATACACGCTTGACTGCTACTTTAATTTCTATTTCTTTTTCATTTCTATCATATTTTATTGTAACATAGGTATTATAGCATTGTGTATTGTAAATTAGGTGTATAAATTTCTTTTGTTCTTAGTTCATTCTATTTTCCTTTAATTTTCATTTTAAACAGGACAGTTTGAAAAACATGTACTGGGGTGAGCCACAAAAAGGTTCCCACTTTTCAAAATCCATAGCATCAAGGGGTACTTGACAAATTGGAATGATTCAAATTTCAACTAAAAGCCAAAAAAAATATTTTTGTTATTTTTCTTGCTGTCATACCAGCGCTAAAAGTATTGGTAAACTCAACTTCGTAAAAATCTTATGGTTGTAAAGTGACTGAAAAAGGGCCTAAAACATTGATCAAATTGTAAGAAATCTCCTTACATAGAGCAATACCCAACTGTCGTTTCCACCTTTCATATCCATTTTTAAAACATACTAACAACAAGAGCAGATTTTGTAATACAAAAGCATCAGTTGCTTTGGTTCACACCTCAATTCAAAAAGATTAGCGTCTGCAGACGAAAGAAATTCTCTCAAGCAGAAATTCAAAACAAAGGAAGAGGCACGGTTGCCCTGAAGCCAGTACGACAAACTCTCGTTTGTTGCGGTCGAAGGGAGGTTTTTAAGAGAAGGTATGTGCTTATAACGAAAGAAGAAGGGTGAATCTAAAGTTCTGTCTCGTGGATTTTGTTTATTTGATTCAGAAACCGAGCAGAGGGAATTACAATTTTTACATACTTATTGCTCAGATGTACGCAGTCACTCCGCAGCTCCTGAATCAAATAAACAAAATCCGCGAGACAGAACTTTAGATTTAGCCATCTTCTTTCGTTATAAGCACATAACTGCTCTTAAAAACCTCCCTTCGCCCGCACCCGCATCAACGAGAGTTTGCCGTACTGGTTTCGAGGCAAATTTGCGGCTGCGTCTTTTTTGAATTTCTGCTTCAGAGAATTTCTTTTGTCTGCATTCGCTAATCGCTTTGAATTGAGGTGTGAACCAAAGCGACTGATGCATGCATTGTATTACAAAATCTGCCCTTGTTCATACTAACAATGTTCAATCCCATGGCAATAAATGTGCAGTGGATATTTCTCACCCATGAGAAATGGTATTTTCTTTATTGTTCTGCATGAGGAGCTCATTATGATTTGATTGATGTTTTAGGCCAATCTTTAGTCATGTTGTAACAATGGGATTTTAGTGAAATTGAATTTACCTATATTTTCAGCGCTCGTAAGAAGGCGAGAAAAATAATAAAAAGTTTTCGAACTTTTAGCTTTTAAGTAAGCCCCTTGCGGGCACTTTGATTTTTTTGGGCTCAAAGATGAGTGATTTTACCAAGCAGAATTTTCTCATCTATGCTAGCCTTTGGCTGATAGATTAAGACTGTGTTCACACGATGCGGGCACAGGTTGAAAACGGTGAAAAATGTGACGGACAGGCCCCCATTTACACGAAAACGGCAAATTTTTGCCGGCAGATTTTGAAGACGTTAAATTTTGACAATGGATTTGTGAGACCGGCATTGTGTGAACGCTAGCTCAAATTTGCTATCGTTACATTTGTCATCATTTTCAAAATGTGCCGGCATCGTGTGAACACAGTCTAAAATTCTAGTTTCGAATATTACAGCATACTTTATATTCAACAACCCTCAAAACGCATAGAATTTTTTTGACTCATCCGGTTTGTCCGGAAAGGAATGATCTTTTTAGGTAAACTAGACCTTCACAACTAAGTCAATCTTTGAAATGACACTGCATCAGGTCCGCTGTATGTAACCTTTTTCATAAAAAATTTTTTTGTTTTCCCTCACGTATTTTCTCTGATACTTTCAGTATGTTACAATATTCTCTTGACTCTAAAAGAGAATTGTTATTAAGAGTATTTACTCTTTTGTGTAAGTTAAAAGCCGCAGCGAGGACATTATGACTGAACTTGCTTGTAATAATCAATTCAAGAACATAGGAACTTCTTCATTTCTAACTTATCTGCTTATCTTCTATATTACCTGTTTTGAAGGGGGGAGTCATTGTTTTATTGAACGCTAGCTTACACAGCGCCGTTGCAGATGGGGCAATTTTGCGTGAGACATTTACTTTGAATGTACCTGGTTTTCCTTTGGCACCGGCCTTTCCTCCATTGCCAGCTGTCCCAGGTGCAACTTTGTCGTAATGCTCTGTTTGGCAGTTCTTGCTTGTTCTTTTTGGGCACCATGTTCCGTAACCGGTAATACATTCGAAGGTATTTTTGCAACGGTAGCTGCAAGATCCATCCTAAGGAATTGGAGAATGAGCACCTTCAATCAATGAGATCCAATATTCTAGGTGAAAAATGGACTGATAACATCAGCCTTCATACTATCAAAAAGACTTCAATGAAAACTCTTCCTTTTACTTTAGATCCAACGATCCGTTTGTTTTAATTCGGTGGGGTCGTAGGGGATAAAACAAGGCATCTATATTCAAGTTAGCTATCGAGGTATGTTTTGAAAATTGTTTCAAATTGATTCACGCTATATTCTTATTGCTAGGGTTGCCGAAATCCGTATACTTTTTTTGGGACACCCGGTAATTATGATCAGGAGATTCCAACACAAATTGCAATAACTTTATGTACGCAATGCCTGTATGAAATTTCTTGGTTGTCTAGTATGCCAAATGTGAAGGGCATACATGTTTATGATGAAATTTCTAAAATCTATTCAAGATTTTCTAGGGATTAACTGCACGTCTGTCTCCGGAGATGTCCGTCGTCGGGAAGGACGGCTTTCCGAAGAATTCCTGAAACTGTACTGAGTTTAAAGGAAAGTTCTGAAGGTTTCCTGGCTTTTTCTGCATCGGATATCTAAGTTTTTTTGAACCCGCAAAACAAAGTAAAACAAATATCTCGTTTCTGGGCTTCTTTGATGTTCGGAAAACTTCGGAAAACAAAAGCCTTCCGGTATAAAGGAGTTACTGTATAACGCCGTATAGCAAAGCTTTCCGGAGCATTACAGTAGTTTAATACTCAGTAAAACGACCTTGTTCTTGCTGTGACTTTTTATGCGATGATCAACATCATGGATGAACTGAAACAGCAGCCTCTAATGTTATAGTTCTTGTGAGAATTACAATGATCATCAGGGAGTTTAATAATGTTTACCCACAATCTTTGATAGAATATCAAAGTGAAGACAAGGATCTTCAACATATTAACAACAACCAGAAAACAACAAAAGTATATTTCACGTTGAATTTCGAAAAATTTGCCAACTTTAGCACATACATTTCTTCCCTCTTCGTTACAAACGATTGTTGAGTGACTATCAAGACAATTGACTGTAGGAAGGTAAATGGCAACTTTATGTTGTATCTAGCGTATAGTGATTAATTTACAAGTATTCCTTCTTCTTTTTTTGTGTGTATTGTCTTGGTTTTGTTAATTGTTTTTAAAAGTAATGTCAATGTGGTAGAAAAGCTGCTTTGCTCCTCGTTACTGCTCTCGTAGTTGTAGTGGATTCAACGTGGGGCCCATAAACACATAACTCAAAGATGTATCTTAGTTTCCTTCAAGTGCAAATATTCAAAATGTATCAAACACAACTGAACTAAAAACTGCCAATAATCCATGTTTGGTTCTCTTTATTCTTCGTCCCGAATAAGGAAAGGAATAAATACGCTCACAAAGATCATGCCGACGTCAACTTGGGCTTGGGCTTGGGTCGTCGCTGCTCAAGACTTGGCCTAGCTTCAGTGGCTTTTCGTAAGGAACGCGCTCGTCTTGTTTTTCTTGTGCTCTCTCTACAACTCTCCTCCTGTTTTCTGTTGTAATAGTTTTACATGTTTACCATGGCTCCTTAGGGAACTGGATCAGCGCAACACCGCCAGCACATAGGGCAAAATGCACCCACACAAAAGGCAAGATACCTCAAGGGACAAAACGTTCTGGGGGTCTCCTGAGTCTTGTCGACTCCTTTTGTGATTTCCTTTGAGGTTTGCCAACAGTAGTTTTGTATGGTTGTAAATTCAACTTTATAAGTATGTCATGGCTGCAAAGTGACTGAACAACGGCCTGAAACATTTATCAAATCGTAAGGACCCTCCTCACCAAAAACAATACACAATGGGCGTTTCACATCTTTCAAGAATTGCAAAGACATTTTTCAAACAAACACCAAAGACTTTCAATCACATGGCAATAAGCGTGGAGACGATGTCTTTCACCGATGAGAAATGGCATATTCTTTGTTTTTCTGTACGAGGAATCCTTTCGTATTGATCATTGTCCTATGCTCTTTTTCAGTTCTTTCGCGACCATGATATTAGTATGAAGTTGAATTTACCTTTTTTTCCACTTCTCCTAAGATAGTGGCAAAAGCACAAAAATATTTCGTTCGTTCGTCTCTTAACTAGAATTTGATCATTCAGATCCATGAAGTGCTTTTGATTATATGAATATTCAAAAATGGGAGCTTTTTCTGCCTCACACGCTAGAGTAGTCACACGTATTGCTTGGTGTTCTATATTTTTTGCTTGGTATTACCAGTATTGTTAACTCCTTGTAACGGCCACAAGGTAGACACCCCGGGGGGTGCACTTGACCAGATTTTGGTCGGGGACGTGCCATCGAGGTTTCAAAAACATACCCGTTCCTTATACCAATTTTTGAAAAAAGTATACCCGACCTTATACCAATTTTTTGAGAAAGTATATCCTACCTTATATTTCATACCAAAACCTTGAAAATCGGTACCGTTCCTTATACCAAAATTGTGAAAATTGATACCGTTCTTTATACCAATATCTGGAAAATCGATACCCTTCCCGATGTCACGTCCCCGTACCCAAAATATGTGTAGTGCACCCCCCGGGGTAGACACAGCCTTTTTCTCCTTGCAGTATCATCTTATTAGCAAAGTAGAGTAACTTTGTGAATACTGAAACAACCAATATGCCATTGTAACTCTTACTAGATTATGAAAAGCATTTTATATCTACAATATGCCAAAGTTCTCAAGGTTTCGAAGTGAAATCAAATTTGAGCTTTCAAAGCAAACGTTTCAATAATTGAGGCGCGAATGTCAAGAAAAAGCTTGCGATAATTAACAAAGTTATCTATAGACCGTTTTAGCAATTCTACAAAAGAGTCTAGATCGAGCGCTATTTTTACACATTTTTATGCACGAGGCTCGATTGAGTGGTCTCAGAGCTTCTATCAGTATTGTGCACATTCGAAAATTCTAAAAATTGTAATGAAATTTCGTTCGATGCAGATTCTTTTTTAAGAATAACTAAAAGGTATAATGAGGAAAGTCGTAAAGTTGATTAGCCATTGATTAAAGCAAATTCAGCACTCCAAGATATAATTCTGTAGCGCAGAGCTTAGAAGACTAAATCTTTCAGGCCTAAACCTTCATCAGTAGTGACGAAAAGAAGAACGTTAATAATTAGACCTGATGATTTTTGTATTTCAAGTGTTTAAAAATGCAGAGCTCCTGCAATGCAAGTTATGATGAATTACATACCTTGCCCTTGAAGCCTGGTCCTCCATTTGCTCCATTACCACCCTTGGCTCCTTGAACGCCTTTTGTCTGGATCCGCAATCTGCCTTTAGCACTAAGATATGCAATGTTCACTGCAAACAGAAGAATAGCACTGAAAGGATTGCCAAAACGTGAAAAAATTCGCAATAGTTAAGATTCACACATTTGTCAGTGTAAGTGGCATTTTTAGTGAAGACTTGGTGACCCTGCGTCTTTCCTCGCTACAACTACCGCCTCGGGGGAGGGGTATCTTAGTACTTTTCGTGGTACGGGGACATGCCATTTTTAGGGGTACCTTTTTAAAACCATTACGGAATCATGGGTATCATTTTCACAGTTTTTTTTACTTTTCACGGAATTATGGGTGTCCTTTTCTGGGGATTTTTCATCATTTCCGGAATTATGACCTATATGTTTATTCGATTTGTGAAATTATGGCCCGAAAATCCACCAGAATTTACGGAATTATGGGTACCAATTTTTCGGGCAAATGGCACGTCCCCGTCACATAATAGGCTGAGTTACCCCCCCCCCCCGAGACTGCCGCAGTATCCTGTATTAACATTGTTGTTTTTAAACATTGGTTGATAAAAAAATCACACAGCCATATTTTTGGTAAATTTTACTTTGGCCGAATTCGGCTGTTTCAATGAAATGCTATTGGTACTTTATTAAGTCCGCACATCTTTTTCTATAAATAAACTAAAACTCCAGCGTAAAGTACCGGGTATTCCAGAAAAATTATACGGATTTGGTTGGCTCCAGTGGTGATATTTTACCTTTAATCAACGTCTAGTTACTCTCATAATGTTCCTTGATTGCTAACTTGAATGCTTGCTAGTATTAGTGCCTTGAGAGCAAAGATTTCAATCTTAAATGCTCAACCTTCGATCAACGTCCAAACCAGAAATGTTGCTTTTAGCCTGAGCAATACCCTAACGGATATCGAAACCTCAGATTAAAACTGAGATTAGAACAAATGGCACAATTAACGACTTATAGCAAACAGAAAACAATATGATTTAACTTTTCTCTTATCCTATCAAGGATTTCATTGATTTAATCGATGTACTAGGAATATGCTTGAGCCAAACCGCCAAGGCTCTGGTTTTGAGACAGATGTAAATTCGAGCTTTCAAGATAAACATCTCTGCTCTCAGAGCACCAATACCAACTAACAAGGGATATTTGTCCAAGTTAACTTTGAAGGTAAATTTTAACAACAATTAGCCATTGATCAAAGCTAAATTCGCATCCCTGGAGCCCATCAAGTCTGGATACTTTTTTGGGACATCTGTTATAGGTTGAGGACTATGTATCTTCGAGGCTGCTTTCCCTGGCAGGCGAAAGGGAGTACTTTCACTGATGAATGTCTGTGTAATATCGAAAACTGTCTTGTTTCATTTCCAATACATTCAATTAGATTTAGTAATTAACCCTGGTTAAATCTTAGACTCGATCATATGTTGTATTTTCGCTTTTTGCGTGAACTGATACGGCTACAACTGCGACACATTCCCCAACACTTGTAGAAACTGTAAAGCTCCGTACCGATTCTTTATGAAACCTTTCAGCTGCTTTACGAAAAATTCGATCAAATGTTGTTGAAGCTTCTAACACAATTGTGTACATTCGAACATTCTACAAAATGTATAAATCTATCGCTCGCTTTGCATTCCTCCTTAGAACGTAGCTGAAGGATCTATTGGGCCTAAATCACCTGCTGCTTTTTTCTCACGACAACCGGGTCTAAGATGCTTTAAAAGTCAATTTCTAGAAATGGTGTACCATAAAGCTAGGTACCAGAACTTTGGTAAAGGTTCATTCTTGCCAAAATTGCAAAAATCGTCATCATCTAAGCCATATTCTGACCAGTAGATGACGGGGTGACAGAAGCTCGTCACCGATTGAAATTTTTGCCGTTTTTACAGCTCAAGGGAAATAAGGCCCTCAGTAGAGCGACAACAAGAACAACAATTCAACTCAATGATGTGAGCGTAAATTGAGGGTCGTTATTGAGCGAGGCTTCTTAAATCTGTCATTCTCCCCCGTGGAAATTGAAGATTTTCTGCAGAACGCCCCTTCCGAAAAGGAAAGAAAATACAAGTTACAATAGCGAGAAAATCTCCGTGGCTTACCTTCCCAACAATAATGACACTTACGTGCGTTCATGTGTATTTTCCTTTTGGGAGAATACAGTCTCCCTGAATAGGAAAAGGCATGATGAAAGGCTTCCTCCTCCTCCCAAGATGATGGCGCATGCTAGAGAGTGTTCAAGTCATTGCTTTACAGTAAATTGGGAAAATTTGCTCGTCATTTTACCACGCTTTTATTGATTCTCGAATAAACTTTCTCTCAAAGATCACTTTTTAAGTCTAAACATAGTCACTTATTTTAGTCAGGAGGCACTATGAAAATGATTGAGCACATTTGATATCTAATTAGATACGGCAGTTATCATTGCTTATGCATTTCCGGAGCCGAAGCAGTTGCCTTTAAAACTTTGGGCATTTCATCTAACTATCTTTGTACTACAAAATTGATTTTATCTGAATCTTATTTTCCATTGAAAGTTTTCTATTATATTTAGGCTGCCATTTTTTGAAAACCGTGTAAGTACCTTCTGTTCCATCATAGCCATCTACGCCGACTGAGCCATCTTCTCCATTTTTCCCATTTTGTCCAAAACTTTTTCCACCTTCCCCATTCTTTGCTGGCTGTGCTGGAAATTCCTCCTTCGTAGTAATGCCATCATGATTGAAATTCAGTACGCAGTTATCCGATTCGATAGAGCGTGTTGTTAATATAAACTTTGCGAGTCCAGGAATTTTGTATTCTCGCAAGTTTGTCTGACTCGTCTGCAAGTAGAAATATTCTGTTATTTAACTAGCATTGTCTTTTATTGTTATCGATTCGAAAGAAAAAGAAAAATTGAGTTCTGAATGGTTTCCTAACCCTACTGTGGTTGGGCTATCTGATATTTCCTATTTTGGTAGGGGGCAAAGAAGCCCCTCTCCCTACCTAAGTCTTGACTGGTAATAGGTAGAGCAACCAAATTAGTGTGCAAATAACATCAGACATGCCCTTTCTGAAAATATAAGAATGAACCTAAGATTTTCAATCATTTATTTTGTCAAGAAGAGAGGTAAAATTTGCCAAAATTTGGAAAATAGCGACAAAAATTAAGTTTGAGGAACAATTTCCATCGAAAAATGATGATTATGATAGAATACATCAAATAACACTCCATTACAAGAGGAATTTGGAAATTATTCAAATTTTGTTTAAATGAATGTCGCATTAATACCTTCTATTCAAACAGTATTATTGCTGTTCTTGCCAGCGCCTTCTCAGCCCTGCAATTCCTATTGTTGACATAAAGATACGTGTTTGGATTCAAGGCTATTCGTTCTGCGGTGTTCCTTGGTAAATTGGAATTTCAAATTCCTATGCAGTATTGCCTTACGATATGTATGGTTTTTCCTGAAATCTAGCTTGGTTGCTATATTCGAATCCATCTTTCTGGAAAAATGCATTTTCGCATCATGTCGGTCATGGGAAAGTTGTAACAAGACAAAAATTCCACCAAAATACAACCGACCTCTTTCATGAAAGCTATTCAGTCAAAAACGAACAACTGCTCGCTACAAGTGCCCCCAGCTTGATATTAGAGTTTACTGAGAGAACAAGGGCAGACCTCGTAATATAATAGCTCAATTCAAAGAGATTAGCGTCTGCAGACAAAAGAAATTCTCTGAAGCAAAAATTCAAAACGAACGAAGCGGCAAAGTTGCCCTGAAACCAGTACGGCAAACTCTCGTTTGGTGCGGGTGATGGGAGGTTTTTAAGAGAAGGTATGCACTTATAACGAAAGAAGAAGGGTAAATCTAAAGTTCTGTCTCGCGGATTTTGTTTATTTGATTCAGAAACCGAGCAGAGGGCATTATAACTTTTGCATATCTATTGCTCAGATGTACGCAGTTACTCCGCAGCTCCTGACTTATTTTATGCCATTTTCATTGACATTTTTGCCGACTTTTGGAAATTGGCTGGACAAGTCCCCAATTCACCCCTCCCATGGCACCGCCACTGAGTTTCTCATCATCATAACAATTTCTGATGATACCTAAGATAAAACAAAACGATACCATGGAAAGCGTGAAAACACATAAATTTCCTTGTTAGGACATTGCTGTGCATATCTCACCTCGTCTGAGCGCTTTTGTCGCTCATCACAATAAAAGGCATCAGACTTTATATCGACATGATATTGCATCCTTCTGTCAATTTGGCTAGATGGCTGATATTGGCCTTCTTTCAATATATCATAGATTTGAGACATGTAGATAGTTTGTCCAACGAATGTTAACACTAGATATAAAGAAGAGAAACGTCAACATAGAAAAGTTGTCTAATTGGTATTGTGTCTGTCAAGTGGACAACATTTCTTGATGCCATTTTTTTCATTCCTTTCAGGGCATGCTTTTCCCATCGCTTTGTCATTGTATTTGCCACTATCGAGGGTGCTACCAAAAAAATTGGCAAGGGGGCAGCAGAAATTATAAACTCCTTGCAACTATTATATTTTCATTATTTTTCTGTCTTTTTATATACCTGGCCCAATGAAGCCCAGCATTGCTGAATGGGCTACCATCCTAAAGTAAATAAGTTTCATGATTATGACAAATTTTAGTGTAGCTTAGTTATATTAAACATATCTTGCATTCAACGTAAATCATCAATGATTGTAAGTTTTTAGGATGCCCCCCGTAATTTACTTACTCTAACTGAGTGGTTGCCAATAATGAAAAAGACTAGACAAATATGAGAATCGGCCAAGGCAATGAAGTCAGTATTGTATCGGGTGTCCCAAAAAAAGTTCCAGCGTTTGGTCAAATGTAGAGATGTACAGTTTAGCCCGAAATTATTCATACCCACGACACATTTGAAATATTTTGAATTGTTATTTGTTGGACCAGTTTGCAAGACATTTCATTCCTTTAAATGTCTCTTGTTGTGCTTCTTTCAGGCCTTTATCACATTCTTACGAAGCTGTAGCCACAGCAAAATTGGCTCTCAAACATAACAATACAAACTACTCGGTATTTGGTGTGGGTATGAATAATTTTGGGCTTAACTGTAAGTTTTCAATCTTGTAGCTTCTAGTTATTCTCGTTACATTCTTGACATTTCAACTTGCAATTAGGACTTCATGTTCATGTTCAAGGAAAAATCCAGAGAGATGTTAGACCTCATAACTAAATTTTCAGATTACCTATTTCTTCATACGATAAGCCAAATTGTTAGTTAAAATATCAAGCATGTAACTAGACTGATAAGAAATTGCCAGATTCATAACGTTTTTTTCTATATGTTCAATCAAATGCCAAAACCCTTTTTGGGACATACGGTACAGTTGCTTGTTAGACTGATGCCTTTTCGTCCCTTGTTTCCCTGCGTTCCTTGGTCAAGAGGGACTAATAAACATTACTCTTAAAGGGAGAACAAAGACCAGCAGCCTTTGCGATCGTTTGTTTTTATTTTTGTGAATTTCGTACAATCAGTTATTTCAGCTGTGGAGAGCAAGTCGCTGACTTTGTGCAAAGCATGCTGGTCGTTGTACTCCCTTTAAATAGTGGTCCCACTTTAGGCCCGCGTAGGGTGGTTTCGTATTCACCAATCAAATCCCTAGAATTCAGTTTTTAACCAATCAGGGGCCGCTATTCAGAATGTTGTTGTTCCTGCTCTTAAAGAACGGTTGAAGAAGCTTGGAGTTCTCGCAGCTTCGATGGATCTATTTTGCTTCTGCAGAGGAAGATTACTGCCTGAAAGGTATGCATTTTGCGCTTTGTAGGTCAACACAACATCATTCTTTGTACTAGAACTTCGCTTTTCAATGTTCAAGCTCTTTAAACCAGATTTTGAAGCGATTTTGTTGAGTGTGCGAGAACTCCCACCTCTTTAGCCCTATCAGGCCTAGGGTATTTGATGCTCTAGGAAGCCTAGGGGGGGGGCTGATTCGGCCCCCCTAATTTACTTCTGTTCTGGACAACCTAGAGCCTTGAAACTTTGCATGTGTATAGAACAACTTATGATGAACCCAATAATGAAATCTATTTTTAGATGTGTCACGTGACCTTTCCATGACGTCACATTATTCAATTTTCAAAGTCAATAGGGTTCAGTACTAAAAATTTTAAATCGTTGATTGTGAGAAAACAAAAAGCATTAAGGACATCAATCCAATTTCACTGTATTCTATGTCTAAATAGTATTTGCTCTGTGAAGAAAAATTAACAAAAAGTGGTGACGTCATCACACAGGAATGCAAAGAATGCGCGCATGCGTAGTGCCAAAATCTGCAAAACCATACGTTCAAATTAAAAATGAGCTAATTTGTTGGATAGAGCATCAAAAGTAGTATGCATTCCCATCTTTTCATCATTTTATCACATTAGCTGTAGATTTTATTAGGAATTATTCAAAATTGTACACATACATCTCTTGAAAACTGGTCGTGTTTACCCCCTGGAATGAATTTGATTTTTTCAAAAAATTAATTTTACATCATAACAAGGAAAAAAACAACTAAAGGTCAGAAAGTTTCAGTGTTATAAGTGCACTTGGTAAAAATCTACAGACAAAAAACCGCTAGGGG
Organism: Aurelia sp. 3 sensu Dawson et al. (2005); assembly: GCA_964020215.1. Lineage (NCBI taxonomy): Eukaryota > Metazoa > Cnidaria > Scyphozoa > Semaeostomeae > Ulmaridae > Aurelia > Aurelia sp. 3 sensu Dawson et al. (2005). The sequence continues at coordinate 5,149,015 of OZ026593.1, forward strand.
GGGGCTGATTCAGCCCCGTCCTAGGCTTGATAGGGTTAGGCCATTTTGAAAAAGTGGGCCCATTATATAAGCGTAATATTATGAGTCCCTATTGACCACGTGATATCAGAAAATCAAAGAACGCAGGGAAACAAGGGACGAAAAGGCATAAGTCTAGTTGCTTGTACGTTATATATCTAATAGACCATATAAATTTACTTCCATTCCTGAAAGGAATTAAATTTTAATGCTGCAAATTAGGCACGCTTTTTTGTAAACTAAACACTGCTACGAAATTTCACGGGTTGCCGTTAAAGACGCACGCCTTTGGGTGACTCCAACATGAGGCGAAACCGGCAAGTCTGTATTTCAATAGTTTGTTGCGATTTTGTGCATGGTCTTCCGTAGATGTTTGTTTGATTTTAAGAATGGAATATGAAAATATTCACTCACAAATTGAGTGAATCAATGCAGCTGAATTTGGGCACTATGTGCCTGCTTACCTTTTCTTGTCATGGGACAAGTAGGAACAAAGCAATATTCCCATCTCGTGGCGCTGTCTGTAGTATAACACCATGGGGCAGCCTCGTTATCAGGATTTCGACAATAATTACTTTCTAAGCCAGCATCAGGATAATCTGTTGGTCTTCTCGTATGTTCATGTGGTGTCTGCACTCCCCATGCCTGACATGTCTTCCCTGATTTTGTTTTTGACAACGTTCCTCTGAAATCCTTCCCTTTAGCATTCTTCTTGCATTTTGAAACATCTGATGATTCGACTAAGGAAAAAACATCCAAAGGCGTTGAGTCCGTGTGAATAGCCTGTTCATGACCGCTATGAGCATGATCATCATTTTTATCGAGATTTTTATCACAATAGACACTCCTTTTCTTTCCTTTATTTGGCTACCTACCACCGGCCGTCACGCAGATAAGTCTTATGCTACCAAAGGATCTTTTTCGCACAGTTTACGCTTCAGTTGTGGTTATTCCGTCAGTAAATCGAAACACTAAGTATTTTGAATTTGTGAATGAAAGAGTTTCATTTTCATAACTCAACAAATTTTCATAAAGCAATGTATTGTGGAGCTAACCGGACGACTTTTTAAAAATTACACATTAGATAACCCCACTAAACTTCAATAGCGATCTGAAAACTTGAGCTGCTTTAGAAAATTTTGCTTCTTTCAATGAATGAGTCTAAAATACAAACGCGAATTAGGCATGCTAAAGCATGAAGTCTAATACTGCATTCACACTGACACATTAAACCAGCTGAATCTAAACCAGTTTAAATTTCAACCAATCAAATGACTGGATTTGTTCAATTGACCGATCAGAAAGCCTTATTCGAAATCCTGGTTTAGTTTAAGCTGGTTTAACTTGCAGTGTGAATGGGACATAAGTTAAGGTTTCATCTATACCATATAATGAAGAAGGAAACTTTTGAAATCAAGGATTTTGCTAAGAAATGCTAAAACACCGATTACTTTTTAACACATATGTGTTATATATATCTTGATTTTTACGGAATAGCAACCTTTAAAAGGTCATACGTGTTTTTTGACTTACCAAGCACTACATTCACAGTGGCTGCTGCCACATTAAAATCTGATGCCATTGTAATATGAGTTGATTCACTTCCTCGAAATTTATCTTGGACGTTGGAAAGTATGCCACCATAACGATAAAACGAAATCCGTCACACTATGCCAGTAACTTTTGCTCTCGTTAAAGTAATCCTCACTTGATTATCTTGATGTATAATGATTGGTCTATTTTTCTTAACAACGCTGCGATTCAGTCAGTTCTTCGTTGTCTATCTCGTTGTTTTTGATACTACGGTCTTTAAAGGACCAAAGGAACAAGACGTTGTAACAGCGTTGCATGTAAACAGGAGGAGCAGTCACATATCAAAACATTCTATAGCTGGTCGTTGCGAAAGAAAACGAACAACTGCATAAAGAAGCTAGTGTGACAGTATCACCAGCTTACCTGTGACGTAGGAGAAAGATGGCAAGTCTGATTTCTGCTTGGTTGGTATGCTTATTGTCTCATCACTGACTTTATTGATTTCCTTGCTGCAACATTTTTGTGCATCATCTAAGAAAGAGTAAACACATTTTTGACGAAAGCAATGATAGTCTGTCTTCTGTCTTTTGCATACATTCTATTGCTGGATAGGAAGTTCCAAAAGCTTTAACTTCGATTTCCCTTCTTTAACGATGCATAGTTGAAAATGAATAGTCATTTAGGATGCCCAGCTCCATGATAAATTGGATAACAATGGTTTTACGCCACATGCACTGATTAGTTGTAATGTTATCTGTTATTGCCAGAATATATTAACTCCCTTCCTCCAGTCAGCAGCTTCTTCCATAGGCCCTTTAATCCTATCAGGCCCAGGGTATTTGATGCTCTAGGAAGCCTAGGGGGGCTGATTTGGCCCCCCTAATTTACTTCTGTTCTGGACAACCTAGCGCCTTGAAACTTGGCATGTGTATAGAACAACTTATAATGAACCCGAAAATGAAGTCTATTTTTAGATCTGTCGCGTGACCTTTCTATGACGTCACATTATTCAATTCTCAAAGTCAATAGTGCTCAGTACCAAAAATTTTCAATCGTTGATTGTGAGAAAACAAAAAACATCAAGGACATCAGTCCAATTTCACTGTATTCTATGTCTAAATAGTATTTGCTCTGTGAAGAAAAATTAACAAAAAGTGATGACGTCATCACACAGGAATGCAAAGAATGCGCGCATGCGTAGTGCCAAAGTCCGCAAAACCATACGTTCAAATTAAAAATTAGCTAATTCGTTGGATAGAGCATCAAAAGTAATATGTATTCCTATCTTTTCATCATTTTATCACATTAGCTGTAGATTTTATTAGGAATTATTCAAAATTGCACACATACATCTCTTAAAAACTGGTCGAGTTTACCCCCTGGAATGAATTTGATTTCTTCAAAAATTAATTCCACATCGTAACAAGGATATAAACTAAAAGTCAGAAAGTTTCAGTGTTGTAAGTGCACTTGGTAAAAATCTACAGACGAAAAACCGCGAGGGGAGCTGATTCAGCCTGATTCAGGCTTGATAGGGTTAACACCATGAAGTTTCGGGTATTGGATGCTCTGGGAAGACTAGGGGATCTATTATCAGCCCCCCTATCTTATTTCCGTTGATCCTTAGTTATGCCACGTGACCTATTTATGACGTCATAATGTTGCATTTTCAAAGTCAATAGTGCTCAGTACTATACTTTTTCAATGGTTGGTTGTAAAAAGGCGGAAAGCATTAGGAACATTAATTAAAATTCTAGTATATTCTGTGCTTAAATACCATTTGCTTGCAAAAAAATTACTAAGAAGAGATGACTTCATCACATTGGAATTCAAATAATTTGTGCATGTGCAGTGTCAATGTCATACGTTTAAATCAATGAAGCTATTAGCTGCTTGGATAGAGGGTCAAAGGTATCATATTAGCTGTAGAATTCATTCGGAATATTTGGAACTATACATCGTCTGTTGAAATCTAATCGTGTTTACCCCCAGGAATGACTTTTATTTTTCTAAACATTATATGTTGTTTTTTCATTTCATTTTCATTTTAAACTTATTTATACAGGGTAACAATTCAGAATATGCATCTGCTTTACAATTGGCCCTGTGAAAAAAAAAGAAAAAAACGTTACAAAATAAAATGTTCAAACCTACTGATAAACAACTAAAAACTTATTTTCACTTTAAATCTATTTTATCTGTCAAACCCATGCCAACTAAGGAGCGAAATAAGAAAGGGAGAAAAAGAAAGCGGAATTACCCAGCATTAGAGGCCCATGTAATTTTTAGCCTCGATTTGAAATACTGAATATTGGATGCCAACTTCGTTTCTGAATCAAGATCATTCCAAACTTTGGCTCCACGATAAGCAAAACATTTCTGTCCGTTAGAAGTTCTCATTCGAGGTATATGTACGTCAGTCCCAGAGTTCCATAGAACCCGTGTATTGGAATCTGACAGTTTAGAAAAACAACCACTAAGGTAAGCAGAGGCTAGCTGATTCAGACATTTGTTGGTCATTGTTGATGTTTCTCTGTGGATAAGTCTTGAATCAAAGGTGCAGCCGATGTATCAAAATCACTCTCCGTTACTATTCTGGCTGCCCTGTTTTGTAATCGTTGCAATTTATTTAACCTAGTGGTCCAACAAGAGCCCCATACCGTGCAACAGTAGTTGAAATGAGGCTCTACTATACCTTTATACATGCTGTTAAGCGTGCCAATGGGAACATATCGTTTAGCGTATTTCAACAGACCAAGAGCCCGCGAAACTTTTCCCTGAATGTTCTTGATTTGGCTATCCCATTTTAAATTATCATCAATCATTATGCCAAGATATTTTGCTTCATTCACAAGACCAATGTTATCGTTTGCTACATTAAAAGCTGGATTAACAGATGTTAAATTTTTGATGTGACTTATTTTGCGTTTTGAGCCAATTACCATAGCCTGAGTTTTAATGATGCTCAATGAAAGTTTATTACCACGAAGCCAATCGTTAAGACAAGTAAGTTCTTGTTGATCGTAAGAGTACGAATACTAAGATTCATAAATGTCTCAACATTTTCAGTGCATTTGTTAATAATCCACAGTAAAAAAGCCGTTAGAGGGGGTTGATTCTGCTCCTCCTATGCAATATAGGGTTACGTTTGCAGCATCATGGTATTTTGAGATGAAATTGTCCTATCCTAAACCAGGAAATTCTATGCTTGTGAACATATCTAGCAACACTATATCCCACAATGAATGCTGCAATCGCACCTTACTTAAAACACCAAAACAAGGTAAGACTATCGAAATGAAATAAAGCAGATGTGATCTAAATCAGACGTTCAGCCAACATTTTAACCTAGTCCTGGCAAACATTGAATGAACTTTTAACTTACAAGTGTCGCATGAAATTGCTTCTGATTCATCTTTCCATGTGTTTGATGCTGCTGCAGGTGCAGGTGCTGGTGCTGGTGCAGGAGCATCTCTGACAAATCCAGATCCCTCTGCATATTCATCAGGCATCGATTGATAATCTATTGTATCATTTGCATCTGTAGCAAACACACATTGAACATATTCAGAAAAGACTTACCATGCTATCGGATGAGTCAATAAAAGACCAGAGAAGCTATACACGAGCTGAGCTTAGAATTACTAAAAGTCGTTCTTAAACGTAAGGAATTTCAGAAAGAGTATAATGTGAACCTTGGTTAACGAAGGAATCACATGGCTTGGCCCTCAAAAAAGGGAAGGCATGTGATTCCTCCGTTCCTGCTGATGATAGAGAAGAATTCCAATCAAACTTCAACTTACAGGTAAGTCGGCTATAATTCTTAAACTCTTCTCTATTAACAGTTACGTCACTACCGGGAATCACATCAGACTTCAAAGCCCTGAAATTGCAAACCCAAATCGAGTAAAATCGCCAAAGAAAATGGACTGCATTTCAGTTTCAACAAAATTCTGATAATAAGATATGATGATGAATTCGGGCATTTCAGTAATGTTGATTACTCAATACTTATTGTCCAAAATGTTCCGAAACTAGAAGTTTATCATGCAGTACAATTTGACGAAAATAGCTGCACTGGACCAACCAGCAGATTTGGAAATTTTCGTAAAAGAGAGGCCAGATGCTTTAGCTGCTAGAGTTGAGGCAGATCTGCATCGATATGCCGGAAAAAAACATTAGTATGTATGCCAGCCAGTTTCATGGTTGATTTAATTTATCGAGATATTGTGTCTTGTGAGATAGTGCTGTGTGGTTGCTGGTAACTTAAAAATGAGCTTCGTATGTAAACCCTTTAAGAACACATGTTTATTTAATGTATTCGGTAAGATGTGAAACGATACAGAGGTCTGGTTTAGTAATCAGGGCTTTTAATTTCAAAGGTTGAATGTGTTTTGTAGGTTTCGATACTTTGATTGGTTGCAAAATTGTGATGCGAAACAAATCAAGGAGACTTCGCATCCCAGCGAGATCAATGCTGTGAATTTTTGACAACGTTGACCTGTTAACTTCAGATCAAAGATTTGTTGTCTTGCAAATTAATTCCTTCAAACTTAATTGAGAAGTTCGGCTAAGTAGTCTTATATATTCTAATAGTTTCCCAACATCCCATATAGCGTTGTATTTCGGCAGAGTGGGCCTCATCTCAAATAGACTCTTGACAAATCTTCGAAATAGTCGGATGCTCGTTCTACAAGTTTATAAATGATACCAAGTTCCACCATTTCAAGAGTCAAAATATTCTCTTAGCAATCAGGATGCCGTTGGGAACGAATAGAGGCAAGGATGGAACAATTTGAATCTGCCGTGTATCCTTATTGCGCATCGGAATTGAATAAAAGTGATCTGGAAGCTAGAACTAAACTATCTGTTGCTATCTTAAGACAAAGTTGTTAACCATATACACTCGCCTGCAAATCCACTTTTGGTACTCATGACCCTCAGGGTTATCCTATTTTTCCGCTTATTCTGTAAGATTGTAGGATCATTCTTGAATTGAATAGCTCGGAATAAGGCTTTTAATGTGTCATTGATTAAGAGAGAAGAAAGTTGAAGAAGAAAATTGAGAGTACAGGTATGATAATTGAGTTGGTGATTTTCTTAGGTAGGACTACACTCTGAAAGACCAAGCATTAGTAATGGAATATCGACAAATTACTCCAAAACAAAAATCGTTGATATACTGCAAGTCTTACCTGTCATATTACTCATTGCCATGAACATGCAACTTGAAATGAAAATCATTACAAGTAATATTCTAACTGGATTCATCTTTATAAAGGTCTTTTGTCCATTCCTACGAAATTCATCAAAATTGTGTCAAAATATAAACCATCAAATAAAAGAAGTCTTTAAGGCTTTAAAGAGAAAATCTCTCCAGAAACCCGCCATATAAAAGCCTCGAAAAAATGCGTCACGAGCCAAACAAGATCAAAATATCTCAGGTGAAATACCGGTTGAGCCACGAAAGTGACCCGGCAGAATCTGTTACAGAAAAACGACTCGGAGGCCTGAGGCCGATTGAAATGCTTCAAACGTTTTTCTGTCTCTAAAGGACTACTCTACATTATGAGTATTTTAGCAATTTTTTTCGGCACAGTAAATTTTAAAATTAAGGACTTGGAGGAAAATGGCATGCCTGAAGTCCTCAAAAAGTCATCAAAAAACAGGGGATCGATTTACCATTTCAGATCTTGAAAACAACAAGGAGCGTGTTTTATCTCAGGGAGGGAATAGACAACTCAGTCGAAAGTTTTCAGAGCAAGCTTCATAGTCCCTAAGTGCCTTAAAAAATTCTTGTCTCAAGGGACAAGGATACTCCTGCTTCTCTTTAAAGAATCCTTGAAGATTTCGAAATGCATGGAAAGTTGAATTTCTTTAAAATTCCATGAGATTACAAGGAACATTTATTCCCAATTATTGGGTACCTGAGGACTATAAACTTTCTCTGGAAGCTTTTCACTGAGTTGCCTATTCCCAGTGTAAAATAGAACACGCTCCTTATTGTTTTCAAGATTTTGAGATGGCTGTAAATCGATCCCCTTTTTTGGCGATTCTTTGAGAATTTCAGGCATGCCCTTTTGTTCGAAATCCTTAATTTGCAAAATTTACCGAGCCGAACAAAGTTGCAAGGAATACTCATAATGTAGGCTAGTCTATTAACCCAATCTGACTTGGGCGATTTGAAACACTCAATGCCTGGAGCTCCCCTTTTTATCTTTGCTGTTGCTTGAGATATGGCAACTAAATTTCGGACAGAGGTTGCTCATTATACCGGGTGTCTCAAAAAAGTACCCCCTTTTGACTGGAAATAGGAACGAAACGATAAGATATCAGTACTCTCCGAGTAGACAGCTAAATTCATCAATCTTCAACTTAGATCCACATACCTTGCATTTAAAAATTGGCTACCAAACACTGGAGATACAAGCTTGCAAATTCAAAATCCGAAACCAGTGGTTCTGTAAAAGGGCCTAGCCATGACTTGCTGTAACAGGCCCCGGGGGGGGGTACTTCACTATAAATTCATACGGGGGTGTGCGCCGCAAGGATTTCTGTTACGACCCAATCCCAGAAATTTGGTCCGATATTGATACCCAATCCCAGAAAATTTGTCAGATATTGATACCCAATCGAAGAAGTAACAAAAGCAATTCGACGTCAAAAGGATAAGGGATAGAGGGCTGGGAACGGTTATTTTGGTTCCAAGTGGCCATTGGAACGAGTTTCTGATCTGAGGACGTTTTTCAACACAAAAATACTTGAAATCAGTTCACCTGAAACTGACCACGTGTTGCTCGAAAATTTATCCAGTTGTACTTTCATTCAACACCCATTACAGAATTTTGAGTAACCCCCAATCCCAGAAAATTCCGAGTGAAAGTATACCCCAATCACAGAAATTTTCCAGTAAAAGGATACCCCAATCCCAGAATTTTCAGGCCAAAAACTACCCAAAACTGGCGCACATCCCCGTCTTACCCAAAGTGAAGTACCCCCCCCCCCCGGGTAACAGGCATATTGCACAGGAATTTCGACTTTGACCTTTAGCTTTCTCCGTTGAAAAGAATTATACCTTGAAATGCTTCAATTGTTCTACAAATAGTTATTCCTTTGAGGAATCAATCCGTGCATTGCATTCCACTCCAAGTGTGAAATAAAAGAAAAGGAACACATGCATGCTCATCTGGGAGATGTTGCACGACTTCATCAGTCTTACCACATTTTTGTTATATTTGTTTAGTCAGGGCGATTTCCACGAGTCTTTTTTATTCTTTTCAAAAGCGAAAAACTGAAAGTTAAAGTTTACAGGTGCTTTGGAAAAGATCCATAATACAAATCATGGCTAGGCCCTTTTGCAAAACCTCTGGTTTTTGGTGCACTTTAAATTTTGTCTTTGCAAGCTTGTATCTCAAGTGTTTGGTGGACGATTCTTAAATGCAAGGTATGTGAATCTAAGTTGAAGATTGATAAATTTAGCTAACTACTCGGAGAGTAATGATATCTTATCGCTTCGTTCCTATTTCCAGTCTAAAGGGGGTACTTTTTTTGAGACACCCGGTATAAACAATGAATTTTTGAAACAATAATTTAATCAGCGTTGTTGTTGTTGTTGTTTTTGTTGCTAGAGCATAATTAACATTATGATGTCATATGACGTCATAGAAATGAAAGTGTGTTAAAAGGTCGTAAAACTTTACTTTTCGTAAGGAAATGAAATATATAGATCAAAATAGATGTAAATAGACCTTTTAGCTATTCTCCAAAAGAGCCTGGATCGAGCGTTATTTTTATACATTTGTATACGCGAGGTTCGATTGAGTGGCGTTAGAGTTTCTATCACAATTGTGCACATTCGAAAATTCTACAAATTGTAGCAAAATATCATTCGATTGAGATTCTTTTTCAGAATAGCTAAAACGTCTATTCATAGTTTAGACTTAATTGGACCAATTAAAAACGATTAAGAGAGATACAATGTATGTTTTTCACAGACTGTGGCATGAAAACTTGGTTACCATGATGACAAGGCTAAAAATAGAACACCAAAATTGTTACAGTTTCATACCTGTATGATAGAAAGTTAAACATGCTAAATCTTAGAGGCATTCAGCAAACACGGAAACACGTATAAATGAAAAGTACGAGGGGGGGGGGGCGATCCACCCCCCAGGTCAGAAATGGGTTAACGAAAGAACAAAGTTTGAAGCATTTCCATCAGCCTCATACTTATTTCTCCATAACAGATTGCATCGAGTCGCTTTCTTTTGGGTTACCCGGTACATCTATTTACTTTCGCATTTCAGCCACTTTCCTGTGGTAATGTTGCAACAAAATCAGTTATAATCATTATCAATACAGTCACCATCATCATCATTATCAATATCATCATCGTTGTTGTTGTTGTTGTTTTTGTAATTGGTTACAATAGCTAATACAGGCCTTAAAATCTCCTTTTCAAACATTTTTACACAGTTTAATTCTGAAAGTAACGATCGTATAACAGCCTGAAAGATGTCCTACATGGCAAGATCAAACATTGCTGTCGTTGTCATACGAGCACAAAAATATTATAACAAAACAAATAAAGTGTTATTAATTATGCTTTGAACAGAGCTTTGTAATGTACGACGTTTCGGGCTTAAACTCATTATCATTGACTTGATAATGGGTTTAAGCCCGAAATGTCGTACATTACAAAGCTCTGTTCAAAGCACAATTAATAACACTTTATTTGTTTTGTTATCAATTCAACATTGTGCAACACGCATAAAGAAGTTTGTTTGTACAAAAATATTATGGCTGCAAAGTTACTGAAAAGGGGCTTAAAACATATATTAAATCATAAAGGAAAAATGCAGCATCCACCGTCCTGTTCAGTATGTCAAGTACTTCTGTTTCAAGTGGCTTTTTGAAAACTTTCATTGGATTACATTAAATTTTTCATTCTACCACAAACCCCTCTTGTGAATAAGACCTCATGAACTCAAATCCTGCGACCTGACAGTAAGTAATTTCTTTGAAGTTTGAATCTGAACAAAAGAACCTCCTAAAAGCCCCGAATAAAATAAGAACCAATTTAAGACTTACTAAACTGCCTCATTTCCCACTAAATGCCCAATATTTAAAATCCTAGTAAGGCTGACTTACAAAATTGTAAGTTCTCATACACGGGTTTTTACTACATGAATAAATTAGTCATATTGATTTCTTTCTCCTATGTTTACAAAATGAGTAAATACATGTAATTGCCATTATTGATAGGAAGGAAAGCACAGAAAATCTAGCTCTTCGTTCTCACTTGTTTTTGCAGGTTCTTAAATGGGGGCGTTCTACAGAATATTTCATGTATCCCAGAGAAGGAATGACTTTTCAAAGTTGGCTAAATTACCAAACCTAATTGAGCATATTCACTATAAAACAAGGCATTTTTCAGTGCTATTGCTTGGTATCAAAGGAGCAGAATTTCTTCCAACTGTGGGATTTTGACCCATACGGCATTCTGGGTCAGCCAGAAGAAAAGTTCCGAACTTTGAAAATCATAGTACTAAAAGTACTTCACAGATTGAAATGATTCAAATTCTAGTTAAAAGCCGAAAGATCAAACTGTTTTTTTGACTGTTCTTGCTGTCTTACCAGCAGCTGGAGCATCGAGTAAATTCAACGTTTCAACGTTTCATTGCTGCAAAATGACTGAAAAGAGGCCTGAATGATTGATTAAATCATAAGGACTCTCCTCACCCAGAACAATATGCAACGGGCGTTTCACATTTCTCAAGAATTATATGATATAGATCATCAAATAGATTCTAGTGATTTCAGTTCCAAGGCAATAATTGTGCAGAAGATATCTCTCGCATTCTTTGTTGTTCTTTGCGAGGAGTCCTTTATGATTTGGTTAATGCTTTTTAGACATCTTTTTAGTCATTTTGCAGCCATTAGGCTTTATAGAGTTGAAGTTACCTATATTTCCAGAACTCATAAGACAGTGAGCAAAGTCACAAGGATGCTCCAATCTTCCGGCTTTTAACTAGAATTTGAGTCATTCAAATCTGTGAAGTACTGTTGATGCTATGAATTTCAAAGGTTTGAACTTTTCTTCAGCTCATCTTGTAAAAGGTGATTTTAACCGAACAGCTTAAAACTTTTTGGCAAATCGATGAAAAGTAATTCTCTACAAATTTTCTCTTTCAGAACGAAATGCAGGAAATTGTTAATTCTACAACAATTCAAACTTATGGCAAGGCCTTGATAATGCGAGTTATACAGCTAATTTTTGAATAGGTTTGTTGGTTTTGTGGTATGAATTTTAATATCTTATGAGCAAAAATAAACTATGCACTTTTGAAGTGCCACGATGAATGGTATACTGGATCAATTTTGGAAATGTACGAGTTACTCTTTAGCTAAGATTCTCAGTTAGATGTTAGTGTCCTTCTTAACTTTGTATAGTCTTTTATTCATGGAGCTGTAAGCGAGTTTCTTAAAGTTTTCGACTTCGAAAACACTGACAACGGCCAAAAAACCTTGATAACATTTTCTAAGGACTCGAGATGAATGGGCAAGTAAGGACATGTTTAGTGGTGATTTGGAAACTTAGAAATCGATCAGTTATAATCCAATAAACGAGTTTTAGTTCTTCGTTGGATGGAATGTAAAAATTACTTTTAACGCTACAAAGAAATGTACTTCATTCTGAAATTGCATTGGCTTTATACTTTCATCCAGGTACCGCGTTCCTGTGTCAAGGGGGCTAAAGGACAAATTGTTTTGAAACTGCACGATGAAGTCAGACATAATTGGAGTTTTGATCAATTTCTAAATACCCAGCTCATTAAGAAAACGTTCTCTCTTCTTCCATTCATGTTGAGTTTCTAGAAACTTTGATATACACCTTTTTCTCGCATTCAGGGTTTTCGAAGTTCGTAAACTTTTCGCTTATAGCTCCATGAATTTCCATTCTTACGCTACAAGTTGTACAAGAATCCTAGCATCTAGTAGAGAATCTTAGCTAAAGATTAACTCTCAAAGCTTTAAAATCGGTCCAGCATACAATTTATCGTGGCCTGTCAAATGTGGATAGTTCTGTTTTGGCACACCCAATGACGTATATTTTTGATCGCCGGTATCATGTGAATGCATACACGACGACATTAATTGAAGATGATCATTAGACTGATGCTTTTTCGTCCCTTGTTTCCCTGCGTTCCTTGGTCAAGAGGGACTAATAACATTACTCTGAAATAGTGGGCCCACTTTAGGCCCGCGTAGGGTGGTTCCGTATTCACCAATCAAATCGCTAGAATTCAATTTTTAACCAATCAGGGACCGCTATTCAGAATGTCGTTGTTGTTGCTCTTAAAGAACAGTTGAAGCAGCCTGGGGTTCTCGCAGCTTCGATGGATCTATTTTGCTTCTACAGAGGAAGATTACTGCCAGAAACGTATGCATTTTGCGCTTTGTAGGTCAACACAACATCATTCTTTGTACTAAAACTTCGCTTTTCAATGTTCGAGCTCTTTAAACCAGATTTTGAAGCGATTTTGTTGAGTGTACGAAAACTCCCACCTGTTTAGGCCATTTTGACAAAGTTGGCCCATTATATAAGCGTAATATTATGAGTCCCTATTGACCAAGTGATATCAGCAAATCAAAGAACGCAGGGAAACAAGGGACGAAAAGGCACAAGTCTAGATGATCATTAGCCTTAAATATCGTGAATATGTGATGTGGTCCTGAATATAATAGTGAATAGATATTTCAGCCATAACCACTCAAAAAGTAGCCCTTCTTCAGTAATATTCACTGATGAAGGGCTATGCCCAAAACGTCTCAAGGTCTTAGACAGGATGAGTCACAAAACTTTGTCACCTTTAGCAGGCTATGGAACAAAAATATGTGGACGATATTCAAAACTAATATGTTAACCTCTCAGTGAAGGGCTAACTTAGACTGTGTTCACACGATGCCGGTGTAACATGCGTTTCGGTACCCTTATGCAAAAGTGTCCGGGTACACAAACGCATAGCAAAAACTGCCTATGCGAAAGTGTCCCCCTATTGTTTTACGAAGGGTTCACAAACGCATAGTCAAATTCCGTATGCAAAAGTGTCCGGGTACACAAACGCATAGCAAAAACTGCCTATGTGAAAGTGTCCCCCTATTGTTTTACGAAGGGTACACAAACGCATAGTCAAATTCCGTATGCAAAAGTGTCCGGGTACACAAACGCATAGCAAAAACTGCCTATGTGAAAGTGTCCCCCTATTGTTTTACGAAGGGTACACAAACGCATAGTCAAATTCCTTATGCAAAAGTGTCCGGGTACACAAACGCATAGCAAAAACTGCCTATGTAAAAGTGTCCCCCTATTGTTTTACGAAGGGTACACAAACGCAATATAAAATTCTGCATGCAAAAGTGTCCGGGTACACAATCGCATAACAAAAATTGACAATGCGAAAGTGTCCCCCACTGTTTTACCAAGGGTACACAAACGCATAACAAAAATTGATTATGCTAAAGTGTCCCTTATTGTTTTACCAAGGGTACACAAATGCATAGTAAAAATTGACTATGCGAATGTGTCCCCCACTGTTTTACCTAGGGGTACACAAACGCATAATAAAAATTGACTATGCAAAAGTGTCCCCGATTGTTTTACCAAGGGTATACAAAAGCATAACAAACCTGGGTGCGGGTGCTCACAGTACTCCCCGGTTCCTACTTCTTTATTTGGTCTTTACTTATTACAGCTGCCTATCAAATTAGGCCTCGTGCTTTTGTCAGTGCCTATTTTAGTATTTTAGTGAGGTCTTTGCCATATTTAGTGTTGTTGAAATGCAGTCTTGAAATTTAGAATGAGTGGTCTTGTCACTTTTAAGCTTTTGCTTGTATATATGCAACAAATGTTTGCATTTTGTATGCTCTCTTTTCCATAGTTGGTCTTGACGCTACAATTTTCGTTGAATTCCAAACGAGACAATTTTTTATCTTTTACACTTATGGCAGCCCACGTGTATTTCTCTTCTTGGTTAAGTGTGAATAGGGATTTGACGGGACATTGAAACTAGGGCAAAAAGTTTGAAATTGTAAGAAACAATTTACGAGAAAGGTTGTTGGAAGGAAGGACTTTTGCATAACTAAAGGTTGTGGAAAGGGTGTTTCCTAATAGTTTGTCCTCAATAGCTATTTTTCTTCAGATTGTGGTCTTGTGAATTCACCTTAAAATAGGAACTGCCTTTTGTATTGGAAGATGATGTACCATACCAGCGGAGTCGAAAATGTGCGCTGATGTCTCACAAATACACTTACAGTATTATAAGAAACTGCCAAGAATCTCAAGTGTAGATCGCCAACAAATTAAGAAACTCCAGTGTTGGGAAGTTAAGAAACTATTTATAACAAGGTTTTACTTTACTTTCACTCGCTTCCTGTATCATATTACCCAGAGGTACTTGAATTTAATGTCTAAAAATTGGAAAGGCATCAAATGTCCTTGTTTTGAAGTGTTCACAAGGGCACAGTTCTAGAAGTAAACAAGAAGAATCTCGTAAGAAACTCTAGTACTCAAAATCTGATAATTTTAAAGCAACTCCCATTACTGGCCATAATTCTTGGTTTCTTATGAAAAAATTACTTGCATAGCGATTTGGAGTAATCAAGCAATTTCATCACACCATGCACCATCTCACATCAAAATGTGCATTGAAGAATTTGTTGATTTATGAGAAATGACTGAGCTCCCCTCAAGCCTCTGCCCCTTTCCTTTGATGATTTTGAAAAGGTTTACTACATTACCATCATCTCTACTCAATTGCCAATATACCTTTAGTTTATTGAATTTTGAGGAATCATCCCCTACCCGCGACCGTTATTAGGAACCATCCTTAGTGTTTATCAATATGAAGCTTGAAAAGGATTGATTAACAATTTTCTAAAATAATGGTAGAATGTCGAAGTATTTGCCCCAATTTATTTTTGCTTTCATAGTAACTCCTCTCCTCCCCCTGATTATTAAGGTCATCCCTTCAGACCATCCCCTCTATTATGTACTGGAGACTATTGTATCCTCAGGTCTGAGGATCGAGCCCCCTTTCCCTCTCCCTCTCCCTCTACCCAAAGTGAAGCTTTGGTCTTGCTCCATGGTCACGAAACGCATATGCGTTTCAGTTCCATGTTATATTGTCTTCACAGTCATGAAACGCAATAGCGTTGAGGTCACATAAAACAGAGTCATCAAACGCATTGCGGTTCAGGTAGGTACACTTCCGCATAGGGGACACTTTTGCATACTACACCGGCACATTTTGAAAACGATGAAAAATGTGACGGTAGCAAAATTTGAGCTAGCGTTCACACGATGCCGGAATAATTTGAAAACGGTTGGAAATTTGCCAGTAAAAAGCTCGTTGCATGACTTTGATGCAAAAGAAGTGTGCCTAAGCACTAAGAATCGTTCAGTCTCGTTCCAAAAGCGTCTGGAAATGTTCTATTTTCATCACTTTTAAGTGTTTATGCGATGCCGTTTCCAAAATGTGCCGATTAGAGTTCCGTTTTCAAAATCTACCGTTTTCAAAATCTGCCGGCAAAAAATGTGCCGTTTTCGTGTGAACAGGAGGCCTATCCGTCACATTTTTTGCCGTTTTCAAAATTTGCCGGCATCGTGTGAACGCAGTCTTAGATGAGACACTTTTTTGGTAAAATCACACATGTTTAAGACCCAACAATTAGAAAAAATATCAGTTAATGGTTTTTATGGGAATCGAGAATTCCAAGTTCATTTTGATCCATGATTTATGAAGCATTGAAAATTAAAATCAATGCCATTGTCAGTTAAAGGTGTAGAATTTACTTTCCGTAGCAAAATGATAATGTGGAATTCTTGTTCCCAAACATGCCCATTGCTGGCATTTTCCTAATTTGATGGTCCAAAGACTGATTCACGCCAGGTCGTTTGGGTCGTTAAGGTCGTGCACAAAGACCCAAAATACAAAGGACTCAACTCTGAATCCTTTGTATTTTGGGTCGTTTTGCATGACCCTAACGACTCAAAAGACCAGGTGTGAGTCAGGCTTAACATGATGAGCGATTTTATCCCCCACAATTTTCACATTTAATTTAGCCTTTGACCGAAGGATTAACATTTTTTTTTCAATACCGGCAACATCCCTTTATCCATCTCCGGCCAATCGCGTAAACTTTTTTCACTCACCCGGTATTTTATCTATGATTTGCATCTTCGCGTATGTCTAAAGAGTAATCGTCGCAAGTAAAAACAATTAGTACATCTTAACAATATAAGCATGAAACTGGCTTTGTGATACTTACGGTAATATAAATATATATTGAGTTTTAGTTTGCAACTTACATGTCATTCCTTATCACTGTCCTCACTCTCTTTTATTCATAGTATGATGGTGGCAGAAGTTGATTCTTGTCTTGAAAAAACTAACGTGTATGTTTACATTGTTTGTAACGATGATTATAATCAAGATCAAGGTGATGAATAATCCGGCGCTCAAGTGTTGAAAGACACCAGCATGTAGCAATGATCGATTTCGCTAACCATGAAGTGTACTTGATCATTATACTGGCTTTTGACATTAGTTACACGATAGGAGCAAGTGGCGGATTTAAGGGGGAGGGGGCCAGTAGGAGCAATTGCCCTCCCTTCACGAAGAAAATTCAACTTGGCGCTCCCTTTTTGGTATGAGTCAGTGTTTTTTTTTCAACTTGGCAAAAAGTGTCCATTCGAAAAATCTGAAAATCAGTTATTTTGTCCTAAAAAGATCAATTTTGACTTTAACGGACTATATCTCTGGACAAAGACAGGTTTTGTGGCACTTTAGAATATTACGTCATTGGGAGGAGCATATTTGGATTCTATATTCCAAAACACCTTAGTTTACAAAATTTCGATTTGGACCCTATCAAAATTGTTTTGATAATTTTGTATCTTTGAAATACTATCTAAGATACCTGAATTTTCAAAATCTGATCCGAGGAGCACCAAAGGATGAATGATTCCATGGGAAATCACAATGAAAGACAAAGAAATTTTAGTCAGTCGGTTATCATTAGAATATAACCTTGGATTATTTAGAAAGATAATTATATTGTTGTAATACCGTGAAAAATCCAAACAGCATATATTGAAATATATTGGAGCATGTAAGGATGCAAACTCCATGAAATAAAAGCTCATTTCTGCAGAAGTTTCGTTGATTTTTATCATAAATAGTTAAAGAACTTTTTAGGAGAACTATGTTGCTAATGTAAGATGATAAAAATGCTTGTAAACTGAACTTAAATGACTTGAGGCTTAAGAATTTGCAAGCGATTTTTGATAAAAGATTCCACGATTCAATTCTATCTTTTGCCATTAATCGGATTTCAAATTCGATGAAAAAGACAAAAATTTCTAACTTTTAGAATTCATTGATTTCAACGGAATATTTCCTTCTTTGGAGCTCCTTTTTAAACAAAATTTTGATTTTACGAGCAAGTTATAGCCTTCTACATTAGTTTAGTAATGTCAAATGATTAAAGCTCAAGACTTGTATGATTTGAAATTCCTAATTTAATGTTAAAGCTTTAAAAGAAAAGCTGGAATAACGCATCCTATAAGGCTCCAGAAGAGCTGATTCTTTTGGCAATTTGTTCCCAATTCATGTTATTATTGTTTTGAATTCTTTCAACGGCTCATTATGGTATTCAAACGATAGAATACGATTTTAGATGAAAACGGCAAAACATACGATCGTTTCTTATGTATTATTTTTGATTGGAATTACGGCATCCTTGATGGCTCTAAAGGGAATAAATCAATATTTTTCTGCTCTGATACGTCTTACTAAAACAAAATTTGCCACCTTTGTGACTTCCAATACAGATTAATCTCATGAGCTGGGTGCTGTTGGTGCAGTTAAATATGATGCGTTAAGTGGAATAAGTCTTCCTTGTGTGCTCCAATCCAAAATTTTTTTGCGTCAAAATGCGGGCAACTACTTCCGACACAAGTGTACAAAATTTCATGAAAAGAGCACCACATGATGAAAAGTTATATCATATGAAATGCTAGGAAGTAAAAGCGCTCGCTTCGCTCTCGCTTTAACATTTCTAGCTCCTGCGGAGTGCTTTTTATGGCTACCGTACGCCTTCAGTAACCACCATTTAAATTCAGCATGAAATTAGGGTTAGCAGATCTCCGGACCGCCCCGAAACCAAACCAGGGGTCGGAAAAAGGCCAGATAAAGCAAAACCTTTCAAAACAATGATCCATTGTTGTACCACCTATCGTTCTATTGTTATTTCAAGCAATGGGCACTTGCATTCCATTGTTTTCACATACTATATTGTGTAGCTCCGATGAAAACCCTGTATCTTTGATGTTGCTTTGCAAAGAAAAATGTCCTAGATTGTGATTGTCTGTACTCCAGTTTGAAGCGAATTGAATGAAAATTGACCAAAAATCTTAAAAGAAGCCAAAATTAAGCCAAACAGTCAAAGTTAATTTTTGAAGCCAACAATAAGGGAAAAGAGCCAAATTTCCAAAATTGTGCTGAAAAAAAGCCATGTTACCAGCCTTGCATCAAATCAGATCAGTTATGGTCATTCATAAGAATTCAAGTAACTAAGTAAGAGTGGTATCCTATACTCCATAAAATGAGAAAATCAGACATGTCTCTTTCTATAACATTCCTTTACTCCCAAATGAGCCTCACATAAACCTCAGCAAAATTGTTACGTTTTCAGTACATGAATCCAGGTCAAACCTGGAGCCTATTGATAAAGACATGTCATGCATAGATTCGTTTCAAATATCTAAAAGAAAGTTGGCTCCTAGGGTAATTCTTTGAATGGTCAGATTTGGAGAAAAAAGCCTCTCCCTTCCACGCTCCAACGTCGCTTGGAAATGTTGCTAACTTGCCCGACCATTTTCTTCTCAAATTTAAAGAAGTGAAAGTTTAAATAAGAGCTGAACAGTATGCTCTTAAGCATATCCTTTTTATTTGCTTTTTGCTAATAAGAGCTCTTCTCTTCCTCCACGGTGACTCGTCTTTTCATTGCAGTTTCGATCTTACCTAAGGATTTCTGACTTTTAAATAAAGTTTCCTAATCTTTTCGAATTTGACAAGTGGCATTTCACTCATTCGAAAAAGGGTGCGAGATTTTTTCAGAACAGAAGAATTTTTACGGATTTTGGTGGAACATTCGTGGAAACAAAAGGACTTTTGCGGAAGATGTACAAGAAGTTTGAAATGTTGAAATGCCCCTCGGAATTTGGGGGCAATGTCCCCAATCCCCACAATTTCTGCCACTGTTAAAGAAGCCTACCAATATTTAGAAATTGCTCTAGTGCCTTCGCAGTAATACAGGAAACTGCGAAGGCAGTAGTAATACTTATTTCCTGTATGGTATGATACAGGAAATAAGTGAAAATAAGTCAAACTATGCCAAGGCTTTCCATGAATGAAATGAATAGCTGCTAAGTTATATTTTCTTGCAATGAAAATATCAATTTTTTGATGATATAAGAATGGAGTTTCTTATCAGCAGTTTTTTTTGAAAGAAACATTCGTGTTCAACTGTACACTTATAAAATAGATGTGTGCATTGATATGTGTGCATTGATATGTAAGGAATTGGAAATAAGGTGCTCTGTGAGAAAATACTATGGTATGTTAGAATTCAGCTTTTCATATGAATAAACTGCGATTTTATTGAAATATGGAATATCTTGTTGGTTCCCATAGGTAACCTTTAGCCTCAAAGGATTCAGTGGCATGGGATATGTCCTTTCAATCGGACTGTACGACCACACGACCCCGGACCCTGTGACACTGGACCCTACGACCCCAGACCATACGATTATACGACCATTCGACCATACGACCCCGGTCCAAAGTTTGATACATATAGCTTAAGAAAATTTTACACCACCGATGGTTTAGTGAACACGCAAGACATTAGTACGTGTCAAAGTTTTCTTGGTCACGTAGAATTCTGTGTATTCATAATGAGCTAGCCAGTTGTTGTGAGCAAAACCGGCCCCTCTAAATACAATTAGAATGGATGAATATCTATGTTGAATATCCACAAATGTGCACTTCTTCAAATTTTCCATGTTTCAGTTAGAAGGCCATGAAAGTATCAGACTCAGAATGGAGGGCTATAAAGCATTTCGACCGTTAGGGCTACTCCGTTAGGGCTACTTTCTAATTTTTCTAGAACAATAACAAAGAAGTAAGAAAGTTATATCTTAAATGCAAACATTTTTTTATTATCATCCAGATCCCCAGTCACTCATGTGCATATCTATTGACGTTGAAAATAATGGAAGTATCAATACATCATAACAAAGTCTTGTTAACCAAATACATAAAATTTTGGCCTGGGGTCGTATTGTCGTATGATCTGGGGGTAGTAAGTCCCGGGTCGCAGAGTCCTCAGGTCCGGTCAAAAGAACGTCTGAGTTTACGTGATGGGGCAGATTTTCAGTATTGCGAGTTGGCAAGCTAACGGCTGCATGCATGATATAAGTAAAAAGACTTCGGAAATGATCTTATGGCAGAAAATCTGTCCATTGTTGGACCTTTTATGCAGAATTCTCTTTCAGAGTTCGTAAACAAGTAGTACAAAAGATGATACTGATAGAAGGAAAATAGTGATGAAGTCATTTACTAACTTGTTGAAAAATAGACCTAGGACCTTTCATCATTATTTACATAATTTTGAAATCATGGAAAAGCGATGAATCAGGGGAGTAGCAAAGGCAGTTACTGGACTCGAAGTAAGCTTTGCTTAATTCATTACTAAACTTGCATTATTTTCATTCAACAGCAGACAAGAAATAGCTATTTCGTCATTAATTAAGAAAATCGTTTCGCCAAATTCAGACTCTGCACACCTCAGTTATCTTACTTAGCTTAGCCCCAGCGATGAGTGAATTGCTGAACTGTGATTGAGGTTATTTCCAAGTCACCCGTTTTGTAATAACCGAGGCTCTCCCTCGCTGTGAAACTTTAACCATACTCTTCTTTGGTAAAAAACTTGGTTAAGGAACAGTTTACAATCAAGCATATCTTTATACAGGTAAACAGGATTTCTTTGGATTTGGCCTTGAGCCAGTCATCCAGTCAACATTTGGAAATGCTCCTAGGGTCACAGGTCTGATTTGTACTGTATGCCATTTTGGCCGAAGCAGAGAAACTTCGTGCTATGCGTGTATGGCCTTTAATAAAAGCGTCAAAAATCAGTTTGAAGAGTAATCACTTTGTAACTTGGGCCAAATCTTCATTAACCCTATTTTGGTTGGGGGGGGGGGGCAAATTTGCCCCCCCTAGTAGATTTTTTTTAATAACTCTGCGAGGAAGAATTTTATAGCCATGAAACTTCTTGACTTTTTGCAACTACTTATTGTGCAACTTCTCAAAAAGTTTCATTGAAACATTTTGAAAAATGAGGGGGCGGGAGACAATTTTCTGGGACTGACCCAGGAAAAATCGCAAATTCTCAAATCTCAATTATTGCGAAAAAAGGAGCAGAAGTGGAATATTTTGCAAATTTCTTTTTTAATGTTGTGTTATTTGATGCATTCTATCATAAATACCATGTTTGGATGGAAAATATGCTCCAAGTTTAATTTTATCTCGATTTTCCTGATTTTGGCCAATTTTGCCGCTTTTCTTGACCACACAAAGGAAAATGCTGACGTAAGCAAAAATGGTGGCTATTTTTAAGTAAATTTTTATATTCACAGGAAGTACATGCCTGAGGCTTTTAGCACACCAAATTTGGTCGCTCTATCTATTACCAGTAAAGAGTTAGGTAGGGGGGCTTTTTTGCCCCCCCCAACCAAAATAGTACTATCAAATAGCCCAACCACTATAGGGTTAAGAATTGAGTAAAGGTTCTATGCGTTGTAATCAGTAAATTTATAAGCAGAAGACCGAAAAATCTACAAGGGCAGATTCTTAATGTGTAGCGCTGCGACAAAACCAGGAGGAGAGCCTCTGCAAAATAGGGCAATAACTTCGTTGTTATCCAACGTGAGCATCGAAATACTTTACCACAAGCTAGATAGATACTGCAGCTAACATAATATCAACTATTTGCAAGCTTTTACTTCCTCGGTGTCTGGAAAAAGCAGCTGCAAAACTTGTTTTTAGCTCAGATTGAACGCTGCCATCACATTTCTATGGCTGCCATCAGCATCCACAAAGAAAGGTCGAAGGTTAAGGCCTATTGTTGAATTGAATTGCTAAAATTTGGGTACAAAACCCCTCCTCACATTACCCCAAGATACTGTACGAAGAAAAGTATTGGACCACAGGCAAGCCTTTATCGTCAGCTATTTTACATCTTTTTTCTGAAATTTTTGGAAGTAAGCAGTAGGCATGAGGAGCTGCGTGCGGGAAAGTGTCACAAACAGGAATGTGCGTAACAAAACTCTTCATCGCTTATATATATAGACTAGGAAGTAAAAGCGCTCGCTTCGCTCGCACTTTAACATTCCTAGCTCCTGCGGAGTGCTTTTTATGGTTACCGTACTCCATCAGAGACCACCATTTAGATTCAGCATGAAATCAGGGTTGGTAGATCTCCGGACCGCCCCGAAACCAAACCAGGGGTCGGAAAAAGGTCAGATAAAGCCAAAACATTCAAAACAATGACCTATTGTTGTGCCACCTATTGCTCTATTGTTATTTCAAGCAATGGAGACTTGCATTCCATTGTTTTCGCATACTATATTGTGCAGCTCCGATGAAAACCCTATATCTTTGATGTTGCCTTGCAAAGAAAAATGTCCTAGATTGTGATCGTCTGTACTCCAGTTTGTAGAGAATTGAATGAAAATTGACAAAAAATCTCAAAAGAAGCCAAAATTAAGCCAAACAACCAAACTTAATTTTGAAGCCAACAATAAGAGAAACGAGCCAAATTTCCAAAATGGCTGAAAAAGTCATGTTAGGTACCAACCTTGCATGAAATCAGAGCAGTTATGGTCATTCATAAGAATTCAAATATAACTAAGTAAGAGTGGTATGCTATACGTCAGAAAATGAGAAAATCAGACATGCCCCTTTCTATAACATCCCTTTACTCCCAAATAAGTCTCAACAAAATTGTTACGTTTTCAGCACATGAATCCAGTGGCAGATGCTTCTGAGTTCCCTCGCGTCTCTTGGCTTCAGAATGATTCATGAGACAACTTCGCCCTTCACCCCTGGCCACTGTTTGAAATTCATCAATTTATTTCGGAGTTCCTAAGGCGCCATTGTCACCTGAAGTTTTTTGTATACAGGCTGCATCTTCAGAAAGTCTGTAAATCAAATTTGGCCTAGTAAAAGATATGAGTCTCCACGGTAATAGTTGAACTGATGGTGAAAATTTGACTTTAGATGACTTTTCCATCAGTTCATCTGCTGCAAAATGAATACATATTTCCGCTTACTTAGCCCAAATTTGAATTTCAAATAATCTGACATTGCAAGATGCCTGCAAAGAACCCTGGATGACAATGGGTCTTTAATTCCTGCCGACCATTGATGCTCTAAATCTACTATAGATAGATGATACATCTGTTTCTGAGCCAGCGACGTACCCAGGAATTCGAAAGGGGAATCGGGTGGTTGTTTCCCTTCATACAGTTTAAGTCAAACCTGGAGCATATGGACAAAGACATGTCATGCATAGATTCGTTTCAAATATCTAAAAGAATTTGGCTTCCAGGGTATTTGGCTTCCAGGAATTGGCTTCAAGATTTTGAGAAGAAAACCTCTCCCTTTCCCTTCCACGGTCCAACGTCGCTTGGAAATGTTGCTAACTTACCCGACCACTTTGTTCTAAAATTAAAAGAAATGAAAGTGTAAATAAAAGCTGAAAAATATGCTGTGAGCATATCCTTTTTATTTGCCTTTTGCAAATCAGAGCTCTTCTTTTTCTCCACGGTGACTCGTCTTTTCATTGCAGTTTCGATCTTACCTAAGGATTTCTGACTTTTCTATAACGTTCCCCAATCTTTTCGAATTTGACAAGTGGCATTTCACTCATTCGAAAAAGCGTGCGTGATTTTCTCAGAACAGAAGAATTTTTACGGATTTTGGTGGAACATTCGTGAAAACAAAAAGACTTTTGCGGAAGATGTGCAAGAAGTTTGAAATGCCCCTCGGAATTTTGAATCTCGGAATGACTTGAAATGGGTGTAAACAAACCTTAGCCGATTCCGTCTATTGAATAAATAACATGTTCAATTATTTTCAGAATTTCTCCTGGCTAAAATCAGTCACTCCGTTTAGATTCTGTAAGCAATTTCCCTTTGAGAAATCTTAAAAACCGTGCTGGGGCTACAAGCAAGTTTCCCTAATGTGTTTACCGAACAGCGATGACTTTAAGCACGCCTTAATACGTGCTTTCCTCTTGGTAGGTTGAAAAGTCTTCCCCATAATGTGAAGAACTAATTTAGGGGGATTCCATTCTTCAAAGAGCACGAAAAATGTGAACACTGCCAAGAGTCATTGTTGCTAAGAGGGATAACAAAGGGAACTCTTGCTTGGTGTTTTTAGTCGTTTTTGCATGTTTTCGAAAGGGACATTCTGCAAAAAATCCCCATTTCGACGGGAAGGAACGACTGAATAACCTGATTAAATTACTGAACATAATTTGACATATCGGGAATGAAACTAGACAGTTTTCAATGTCATTGCATTGATTTGAGTTTGTTGCTCTACCTCTACTCTGGGATACAAAAGGCCGCTCGGCAATCTGATTTGCTGTTCCCCATTTTGCACGGTAACTCCGTTTTGCGTGGGGTAAACGGCCGTTGCATGTAAAAATTCGACGTAAAACCATATTCTTTACCTATTCAGTCCATATCATTTACAATTTATTTCTGAAATTAGAAGAATAACGAGCCATTTTATTTTGAAGCTGCGGTGAAGGTTTCTCGAATTTGCAACTTAGGCCCATTTTCGCTCCAAACAAAGCGAGTTATTATCAAATTAAGCACACTTGCCGATCCCACATTATTGTTTAAATACCTTCGAAAAGGTTCATATAAGGTCCTTATAGTGTTTTTTTTTCAATTTCTCCATTCACCTTCTGCAGAATTAGCGCCAGAGCAACAGCCATATTTTCCGTCGCTTGGCGTTGCCTAGCCAACGGTGAAATTCATAATGGCTTCCAAATTTGCCCATTTTCTAGTCAAATTTGATTGAAGTGTACCAGGGTGTTCATTCGGCTTCGTGAACAGCGTATGACGTAGGAACACCCTGGGAACGAAGTTGTATTTACGTAGTAAAACAAAATTGTTGATAAAAATGATTCTCCACTGCAACGCTATTGCTCCCGAGATATCAAGCAAAAATATTTGCAAAATATATCTTTAACTAATGAAAATTTTCTAATCCTCTTTAAAGTTTACATTTCTAAAGTTTAATTTTGAGGAATTTTCTCGAGAAAGCCTGTTCAAGAAACCTTGAAAACTACCTAAAATCAATCACAAATCTTCGTATTATTTCGGCTTTTCAGCAATAACTTTACGGGGTGAGTGGCCGAGCGGCTTATACAGTCTTCGTCAGGTGACTGAAGAAGTTAAGCTTGGTCGAGTGAAGTCAGACTCCGGATGGGTGACCTCAGAGGCCTGACCTCACAACTCACCTCTTCGTCCTTCGGAAGGGACGTTAAAATAGGGGTCCCCATGCCTGGATGCGGCTAGCATAATGGGCCTAAATTAGCTTTCAGTAGCTAGAACTCCTCACGAGCCCATTCAAAACAAATTAGACTTGCCCCAAGTCTATTTCGTCATCTGTAATAAGTCTGCCTGATACGCTTTCCCCTTTCCTAATTTTCCCTTTCCCAATTTTTTTTGATTGACGAAATAGACTTGGGGCAAGTCTAAAAACAAATTGAAAACAAACACACAAACAAACAAACAAACACGTCTTAGCAGCATGTGATTCCTTTACAGGGCCGAGGCTAATGGGGGGCTGGAGGGGCGGGGCGCCCCCTAGGAGGCCATTTGTCGGAAAATTCTGCTATCTTGCCTGAATTTTTGTGATTTAAGTAACTAGTTTTGGAGGATTTTGAAGAAAAATAATGCATAAGGACATGAATTTATTAGTGTTGAAACAATTTCCAAAAGAAATTATTGAATTTATGGCATCCTTTTGATTGATATTCACTAATTGTGTTGGTTTTAAGGTTGAATTGTGAAATGTGGTAAAATTTAGTACTGAGGAGTTAGTTTGGTCATATAATGCATAAATTTAATGTATATTCCTTACAACTGTTGTTTTTGCTGCTGTTGTTGATGGCTCTTTCGTCAAATCTTTGGTTTTCCACCAACCTACGCAGTCATGGCTGCTATCGGCCCTGCCCTTTTAGGAGGATGAAATCACCCAAAACAATTTCTTAAACTCCTTAAGAATGATGCTTTCATCTTCCCGACAATCTAACACGTGCTAAAGCATTCGCATTTCGTTTCTTTTAAGGAAGAAGTACTTGAAGCGTTTGATCACACAATTTGATGCTCTCTTTTACGACTTAACCCTAATCCTACCGGGGGGGGGGGGGGTGTTTTCCCCGGGGAGGGGGGTACTTCACTATGGGTACGACGGGGATGTGCGCCAGTTTTGGGTAGTTATTGGCCTGAAAATTTTGGGATTGGGGTATCCTTTTACTGGAAAATTTCTGTGATTGGGGTATACTTTCACTCGGAATTTTCTGGGATTGGGGGTTACTCAAAATTCTGTAATGGGTGTTGAATGAAAGTAAAACTGGATAAATTTTCGAGCAACACGTGGTGAGTTTCAGGTGAACTGATTTCAAGTATTTTTGTGTTGAAAAACGTCCTCAGATCAGAACCTCGTTCCAATGGCCACTTGGAACCAAAATAATCGTTCCCAGCCCTCAATCCCTTATCCTTTTGACGTGGAATTGCTTTTGTTACTTCTTCGATTGGGTATCAATATCTGACATATATTCTGGGATTGGGTATCAATATCGGACCAAATTTCTGGGATTGGGTCGTAACAGAAATCCTTGCGGCGCACACCCCCGTATGAATTGATAGTGAAGTACCCCCCGGGGGTGTTTTCCACCCCCATCATGGTTTTTTAATCGCTATTTCTTTGTTTTATGAAAAACCACCCCCAAACTCACTGATTTTTAGTTTTTATATGTTTGCCACATATTTTTGGAAAAAAAATTCAAGATGGTAGCCAAATGTCACGTGACAACACCATATTTGGAGAGTGGTCGATGGAAGTTAGGTTTACTTAGTCATGTCTATCAGTAAAACTAACGAAAATGGGTTAATTCCCTGTGCGCTAATTGATGACGTCATTACTGATGATGTCATCAGATATTTTCAAAAATATTTTTTTTGAATTCTCCATTCAAAACTTGATCGTTTTCTGATATTTTTGTATCTTTAACAAGCTTTAAACATGCTTTTCTGCGTTTCTGAAGTTCTTGGTTTGCCGAAAAGTTAGCATTGGTATTGATTTTTAAAAATTCTGACCATTTTTTGATGCTCTGTGTAATTATTGGTATGTTTATGTGATCAAAATTAATGGAGAATCGTATTCAATGTATTTTGAGACAATTTGCATTAAAACAACGCTTTGTGCTTGCTTCTGATGGATTTTAATCTAAAAAAATGAGAAGAGTGTAATTTTTCTGGAGTGTGTCTTTGTTATGACGTCATTGTGACGGCACAATGGGTGTTGGAAACACCCAAACCACCATAATTGTTAACAAAGCATTGTTTAATGCCTCTGCCAAGTCTTGCAGCGATAGCTATTCGGGAAGGCACTTTTCAACAGGGGGTGGAAAACACCCCCCCCCCGGCTATGTTAGATCAAAAAAAGCCCGGTAGGATTAGGGTTAAAAGTACTCTAGATAGTTCCTCATTGATGATTTCAGCGAGGAAAAGTTCGAAAGAATTTTTGAAGTTTTTTCATTATGATATACACTTACCTCACATAAGTATTGCACCACCGAAAACAAAATGGCTGCCTAAAATTTCTTGCAACTCAATCGACAAAAAATTTTTATGATAAAATACCAGTATTTACAGGTTTCTCTACTGAGTGCTTCAGGACAGAAACAATTGCTAATTCGTCTTCTCTTTAAGGTAAAATGAAGTGTAATTTTGTTGATTTCTTTGATAAATTAGCAAAATCTTTAGAACAACATTGAACAAGATTTTGGCAGAATAACTAGAGGAGTGGGCTATGTCGAAACGAAGAATGAACAGATTTCTTAGATCAAAGGTAAAGAATTTTGTAGTTTCCAAATCTGTACTCTGCAAACTTCATTGCCTATGACAAAAGTTTCCGTTTTTGAATAGGGTAAAAGAATAAAATTCAAGTAAAAAGGAAGGAAGATTCAACGTAAACGAACTTAAATTAACGCCAAAAGAAGTCGTGTTGGAAAAAAACAAGCTCCAGTCAATTCGAGCGAGAGGATTTTGTTAGGCTTATCCAAATCAAGACATTCAATTGTCAACCACTTACCTTAAGCTTCCCATGATGAACAAAAATTAATGCTAATATGATAAAAATAGTGTCAAACACTTTCTTACATTGGAATGGCTTCTTTCACTTCTTTCCGTTCCAGCTCTGTTTTATATCCAGGTCGCATTCCTCACGGAAAGCTTTTGCCATAGCGAAAAGCATTGTAGAATCCAGATTTGAAAATTAAGAAGCTTTGTTATCTTTGCTCTAAGAAATTTACTTATTCTTGACTTTGTTATGGCCTACTCCTCCTTATGCAGCTAATATCATGTTCAATGTTGTCCTCGGGGTTTTATAATTTATCAAAGAAACCAACAAAACAACATTTCATTTTACTGTTAAATAAAAAGTAGATAAATTTTCCTGACGAAACACCCGGCAGAGAACCCTTAAATGCGGCTGGTTTTCTTATGCAAATTCTGTTGCTTGAGTTACAGGACACTTTTGGCCGCCATTTTGGATGAGGTGGTGCAATACTTATGTGAGGTAAGTGCATTGACCAATAATTTCGTTTTCATATCCAGAGAGCAGAGGCGAGAACTGTATTTGATTGCGTCAAATGGTAAATAACATTTAATAGGTAGGCTATGACTTCATACGCGAATTACTATATTAAATGTTATGGGAATGTGATGTTGGATTGGTTATGATATTATACTAGTTGGTGTGTGGCAATGATGTTGAGTACCAGGGAAAGTTAAGATTACGATAAACGTTTGTGACACAAAATTTGGTTTTCGCTCCCTAAAAGCTGAACTATTGACGGAATCTAGGTAAACTATACATCATTCTATGCACAGGAAATTGGGGATTTTAACCATGTTAAAATTATTGGCAAATATTGTAAAGTGATATTTTCCAGGCAAATTTATTGCTTAAAAGAGTGTACCATCTTCAAAAGGTATTTTGTACCCTTGCGTTTGAGGTAACAGAATCTGACTTACATTAGCAGGAAGTTCAGATCCCAAGCTTTTAAAGTGTGTCTGGGATTTTTCATATTCTTCCTCCCTTTGAAACTACATGCTGTCAAAAATTAGCAAATGATTTTTCTGCCCTCCCACAGTTGTATTTGGCTATAAAAGACGGACCAGGACACCTACAAGAAGTTTGGAACAAGCTTTCTAATCTCCAAGTCTGTCCTGGCCATGTGCAAACTTTCGAGCCATTCGATTGGCTCAAAGGGTACAATATAGCTTTTTCGTACCTGTACCTCGTGGATTTGTGAGTCCTGAGAAAAATGGATTTTCCGTAAAGACACTGGTAAAGTACACAAGGGGAGCATATAAACCACACTAATCCGGATCAATTCATTTAGGCTTAAAAATCAATTAGAGTCCTCAAATAATTACCTGATAAACACAAGCATACAAGAACGCGCAATGCGCTATTGCACGCAAACCGCAAGGACTTAGGGATTATCATTTAGGTAGGTCAGGCATTTAGGTATAAATTTTGAAGACCACAAACAAAAAACTTTGATTAAGAAATTGTGGAAGCCTTCGTTTACATGAAATTTCTTCCATTATCAAAACTTTGGCTTCAAGCAAGGTATCATTCTGTGCCTTAAAAGTTCGGCTAACAGAATATGAAAAAATCGAAAAATGGATATTTTCACCCAGAAAACATTTATCGTAACCTTAATCTATCTGTAAGTTTACTGCACATCAACCTACAATTTAGGTTATTACGCACAAGTCCAATTTAGTATATTAGTGTGTCCAATTGCCAATAAATGTAAAATGATTACTTTCACAAATAGAGAAAGAAAATTATTTTTTTTTCAAATTATATTGCATTTAAAATGTTGTTTTAACCCTATAGTGGTTGGGCTATTTGATAGTACTATTTTGGTTGGGGGGGAGGGGAAAAAAACCCTCCTACCTAACTCTTGACTGGTATTAGGTAGAGCGACTAAATTTGGTGTGCTATAAGCCTTAGGCATGTACTTTCTGTAAATATAAAAATTTACCTAAAAATAGCCACCATTTTTGCTTACGTCAGCATTTTCCTTTGTGTGGTCAAGAAAAGCGGCAAAATTGACCAAAATCAGGAAAATCGAGATAAAATTAAATTTGGAGCACATTTTCCATCCAAACATGATATTTATGATAGAATGCATCAAATAACACAAACTTACAAAAGAAATTTGCAAAATATTCCACTTCTGCTCCTTTTTTCGCGATAATTGAGATTTGAGAATTTGCGATTTTTCCTGGGTCAGTCCCAGAAAATTGTCTCCCGCCCCCTCATTTTTCAAAATATTTCAGTGAAACTTTTGAGAAGTTGCACAATAAAAAGTTGCAAAAAGTCAAGAAGTCTCATGGCTATAAAATTCTTCCTCGCAGAGTTATTCCAAAAAGTCTACTACGGGGGCAAATTTGCCCCCCCCCCCAACCAAAATAGGGTTAACCCTTTCCTGCATAATGTTGTTGCTCAACAACAATCTTTCAAAACTCAGCTGTCGCTGCGCAGGAGATTATTTTGACTGAAGACCCTGTGGATTGACAGACCACAGACAGTCCATATGAATTTTCGAAAGAACTCACCTTGTGATTGCTTACACGAAGTACCAGTGAGCCAACAACTTTGGCCTAAGCAATTTTTGGAGAAGTGACAAGAGTGCAGGTTTCAAGCCGTCTCCCAGCAAAGGTAAGCCCCTTTTTCACATGATAAAAAATATTTTCTACTTCAACTAGCCTAGTTACATACATTTAGGAGGTTGTTAACTATGGTTGTTAGTTTTGCTAAATACCAGGCATGCGGATGTGATTGTTGTTGCACAACAACATCATGCAGGAAGGGTCATAACAGTGTACCACATACAATCAGCTGATAAACTGCATCCTGCATACTTTCTTGTGTAGTTTCAGATGATATGTGAAAAATGATTACTTACACAACAGAAGGGGTGGATAGGGAGGGTCTGGCTAACTTGGAGAGGTATTGTGGGAGTTTTCAGGGGGGTTGGGAGTTTTGGGGGACCACGTACGTCAGGTAGAAGCTACTTTAGCGAATACTTGATTGAATACAAAAACATTTAACACTAAACATTGATCACAGTCAATTTGAAACTGATCGACCTGTTTTATTTTTATTCCAGATAATATACTGTAATGGCAAACTCCATACCAACTACGTCATTGATGGTCGTAAAGCAAATCATATTCAGATCTCATATTTTGGGGTGATACGAGAGGAAACAAATTTAGGGGTTGCTGTTCCTGATGCATTCAACAGTGATGACAAGGATGAGGAGAAGGATGACTATATCAATAGAGAAATGTGTGAAAATAATGATAATGCTCATGATTATGAAGCTGATTATGATAATGATCATGATGAAGAGAATGATTTTACAAGCTTCTAGGGGAATCAAATTCTGGGTAATTTGATCAATGTCAATATCACATCAGAAGGTGCATGCACACAGCCAAGGAGAAGATGCCATCAGTTCCCCATCCCCCCCCAAGAAGAAGACAATCAATCAGTGCAATCAATGATGTTCACTATGATGATGTAGGATGTATGCCAGATTTTGACCAGAAGCAACACCATTGTCATTGTTGGCTCCCAGGATATTGTACTGTTAGCTGTTTGAAATGCTAAGTTCCCCTCTTCTTTTCATGGGGAAAGTGCTGTTCTAGAGATGTTCATATGAAGTAAAGTTCAGGGACTTGCCACAGTAGATGTCAGCGGTATTATTTGTGGTTGTCAGATTGTTCATTTGAGACATTTTTTAGGAAATACCTGATGATATACAGTTACCTAACTAATGGAAAGTATATTAGACAGTCTGCTATCATTTTGTACCAAAAACGAATCAATCTTTTTGTAGAACTGCACAGAATGAGAAAAGAAGGACCGCAGGGACCCCAATACCACTGGCCCATTTACTCCATCAAAGTGACAATTTGAACTTGAAATTCATTCATTTGGCTTTATAGCTTGTAATTTTGTGTAATAATGTACAGAAACTGTATTTTTGAATGTTTTGATTTTTCACTACCAAGAACATTTTCATACCCTTGCCGCATAATGTTGTTGTGGAACAACAATTCAAAATGATGTCATATTGTCATCAAAATGTCAAAATTAGCATGAAAATAGTTTATTCACATCAAAATGAATTTATTTTCATCAAAAAAAAATTTTTTTATCGACTCAGAAAAAGTCATGCAGGAAAGGGTTAAACTGAAGTCCTCTTTTTTAATGTCTTCATAAATATCTTTACACTAACTAAATTGCTTCAAGTGAGCTTCTAAAGCTTGTTATCGTGAGGAAGTCTACATTGTACATTGTACATCGTACATTGTACATTGAAATTGTAAGGAAGTCTGCAAGGGTGGTTTGCGTGCCCCCATCCAAAATATTGTTAATGTTCTCGAGGATCATGACATCGATCCCCTTCTAACAAAGGAAGTACGTGCGGACGTGCGGAGCGGAATGCGGAATTATTTTGCTGATGCAAGCAAAACAAGCCGTCAATGCGAACTGGAAAGCTGCAAGTGATGGCGATCGAAAAACACAAGACCTAAATATTGAAATGAAATCGACAAACAGAGTCGTAAATGCACTACTCCTGCTTTTAGCATACTTCTTCAAAGTTAAAGGTACTCCATTGTATGTCGTATGTTGTTGTTAAAGGTAGAATCGAACAATTCCATTTGAAAATGACTGAACACGATGTCGATGGGCCTACAGTAATTTGATATCGATGGGATTGATTGGATTGATAGCCTGTACCAACCGACCAACCATCAAAGATTAATGAATTATTCAGCAGGTCAGAGCAGGTCTCTAATTTTGCAGATAAAATCGATGCATCAGTGAATAGTTAGGGGCTTTTTGGAGTTGCACAACAGATTTTTAGCCAACACTTGCATTCCACACAATTTCCATTCTAGCTCTATTTTGGTTTGTTATGTTTGGAGTTGCATGAATTCGGATGCAGTTTTTAACGAAAACTGCCATGTGTTTGTTGCTTGACATGTGTGCTGTAGAATTTCTAGCAATAAAATAGCTTTGTGTTTATCCTGCCTTAAGTCACAGTTTTAGTTTCATTTATATTTAAATTCACTACACAATCTTACGAATAACAATACCAACAAGTAACTTAGCTACCAGTTTGCATTCTTTTGATTTTGGCGCGGGGAAGCTCATTCTGAAATAAATTTTGGCGCATCTAAGGGTTGGGGTTTTTTGTAAATTTCATATAAAAACTGCTACAGATGGTGTTAGTACAGGGTTATGGCGCGGCTGCGGCTGAAAGCAGTCGAAGTGGCGCGTGGAAGCTCTTCCCCGCGCACTACAAAGAATGCAGACTGGCTTAACTATAAGGAAATAAAACACTATTACAACAAATTAATACAATGATATGGAAAAGTAATGCAATATATGCTAACGAAGAGAAAAACATCATAGATTGTATGAAGGGAATTACTTAAAGGAGGAGCTCTCTCAATAGGTAAACTAATTGAGGAAAGAGCCACCCCCCCTATCCTGGTATGATTTCATGAATTTGGTTGAATTTGAATGATTCCAAGAAATACACGTTGTTGCTTTTCAATTATAAATTGGAATTCTGCAGTCCACTTTTTAAGATAAGAGGTGCAAAAAACCCCCATTCCAAAAAGGTGGACTCTCAAAGATAGCCTGGAACTACTGACAGACCATGCTCAATAAGTAAATATTCAGTTGCTTTTTGAAGGATATTTTTGATGGAGCGTTTCTGAGTTCCAACTGAGTTCCACTTGAATCAAGCTCTCATACATACTGCAATCCTGTCAAGATACAGTAAGGTTTTATGAAACTTGATGAAGCATACTGCAAAATTACTCAATGTTTTACATACTCTAGTGTATTCTGGTGATTTTGATACCTGCATTGGTCTATTATAATAGTACAACCTGCAGTTACAGCCTGCAGTACATACTTATTGGCCATATAATGCATTATTCATTTTTGATGCAACTTGCCCACAGAATAATCCAAATATAAATCCAACTTATAAGCATGATTTTCTATTGTTGTTGCACTATCTTATTGCCATTTGAAAATGCATTGAAACAATGTGCACTGCATACTGTGATACAAGTTGCAAAATGATAAAAGGGTGATGCCACAGAACAGTATCAGAGCCAGACCAAATGTAGTGATGGGATAGAAGTTCAAAATTTTTTGCCTGAAAGTGTAAAGACTTACATATTCCCAGATAATTTTATTGAAATTTTCAATCATAATTTTGGCTAGACTTTTGATTGTGAGCTCGTTTTACCCATTCATGCCCTTCACTGGCTCCTCCACTGCTGTAGAAAGCTGTATGAAAGTGATTTTACAGGTTTTTATCACAAATCTTCCACCAGAATTATCATAAGCTGTATTTCTCCTGTGTACACATTCATTTTTAGAAGAAACTAGGGTCTGGGGCTGGCAGGCAGTTCATGAAATTTGTGCGCTATTTTTTTACCAAAGGATTCTGACATGTTCACAGGTAATAGGGAAACTTAATAAAAGCAACAAGTACCTCTCTTTGTGCTGTAGTGTTTGCCGAATTTGCCCACTTTGTCTAGATTAGGCCAACAACAACAACTTTATCATACAAATGGTTCCGCTTTCCACTGTAATTGTATGACAAACATTGTCGCCCTTGGCCTTATCTAGAAAAATTCAGTCAATTTGGCAAACATTAAAAGTAAAAAGAGAGGTACTTGGTGTTTTTTTAGTTTTCCCCATTACCTGTGACATGTTTCTCAACTTTAAATGCCCCAAGTATTAGAGTTAATCTGTCTTTTCTAGAGTTAATCTGTCTAATAATATGTCTTTTTTAGAAGGACTTCCAAATTATATTCTTAATAAGATCTCAATACAAGTAACAACAGTTCACACTCAAAACAATGTCAAGACAGTAGCCATAAAGTGTCATTTTTTTTGTGTAAAATTATATACAATAGGTTCTTAGCTTTTTAATTTCAGGTGGGATTGTTTCTGAAATTTTGCAGAATTGAGCCCAATGTTTCTTATAAGCTGTTTATTATATAATACACATGTATCTTTTTTCAGTCAGAATTGCCAGATGTCTTTTGAAAAGATTCATGCCTCTGTGCCTTTAAATTTGATACATGTACTAGGTGAATCAAGAAAGTTTATACGTTTGGTGGGCTATGAACTAAGGTGTATGTGGCTGATATTCAAAGTTAAAATGGTAATCTTTCAGTCAAGGCTTACTTAGGCGATGAAATTTTGTTTGGTAAAATCACTCATCATTTAGACCCAGAAGTTAGGAAAATGCTGGTACAGGCATATCTTGGAAGAAGAATTCCACATTCGATTCTGGCCTATGATTTACTTGCTATTGAAATTTAAATCCTTTTTTGAACATGACAATGACATTTGATTTAAACTTTATGTCACATAAATCATGGACCAGAATGGAACATGGAATCTTCAATTCCCATACAAGGCCCTTACAGATATTTTCTAACTGTTCTGGTCCTAAAACTGTGTGGGTTTACCTGACAAAATCTTCTCATTCTCATCTAAGTTGTTCTTTGACTGATGGACTAACATTTTAGTTTTGGATGTCAGCAACAAGGGCAGATTTTGTAATACGATAGCATCAGTCGCTTTGATTCACACCTCAATTCACAGCGATTAGCGAATGCAGACGAAAGAAATTCTCTCAAGCAGAAATTCAAAACATGAGAAGCCACAAAGTTGCCCTGAAACCAGTACGGCTAACTCTCGTGTGTTGCGGGCGAAGGGAGGTTTTTAAGAGAAGGTACCTGCTTATAACGAAAGAAGAAGGGTAGATCTAAAGTTCTGTCTCGCGGATTTTGTTTATTTGACAAGAATCCGAGCAGAGAGCGTTACAATTTTTGCATTGCTCAGACTTACGCAGCCACTCCTCAGCTCTTGAATCAAACAAAAAAAATCCGTGAGAAAGAACTTTAGATTTACCCTTCTTCTTTCATTATTAGCACATACCTTCTCTTAAAAACCTCCCTTCGCCCGCACCAAACAAGAGTTTTTGCCGTACTGATTTCAGGGCAACTTTGCGGTTTCGTTTGTTTGAATTTCTGCTTGAGAGAATCTCTTTTGTCTGCATTCGCTAATCACTTTGAATTGAGGTGTGAACCAAAGGGACTGATGCCATTGTATTACAAAATCTGCCCTTGTTGATGTCGGCTACTGTACAGTAACTTTTATTTCATAGCACACCAAATGCATAAAATTTCTTTTGACTCACAAACAAGCTTCTTTTATGCGTGTTGCACAATGTTAAATTGATAACAAAACAAACAAAGTAACATTAATTGCACTTTAAACAGAGCTTTGTAATGTATGACATTTCAGGCTTAAACCCATCATTATTTCTTTGACTCACCTGGTATGCTTTTGGGAATGCAACAAACACAAAAGAAAAATCTAGCTTAAGTGAGTGCTGTGTTACAGAATCCTTGAGAGAAAGTAAAGCTAGCTATTTCTACAATTACGTTCAAAAAAGCATGAAACAATTGTGGTCAGGGATTAAATCAGTTATAAGCATTAGAAAGTCAAGCAATATTAATGTGATAAATGAACTTAAAGATTCAAATGGTGTCATTAAATCAGATCCTGCTGTTATTGCTAACATCTTTAATAAGTACTTTGTCACAGTTTCTCATGATATCACTAAAAATATCCCAAGATCTAACAAGTCACCCATTAATTTCATGGGTGATAGAGTTCAAAATTCTTTCTTCCCTGCACTTTCTTTCCCAGTTGAAATATCTGACATAATTTCGCTCCTAAAGTCTGGAAAGTCATAGGACCCTAACAGTATTCCTACTAAAATATTGATGCTTCTTTCTCCTTTAATATCTTCTCCATTATCACAAATTATAAATGAATCATTCCAATCTGGGATATTTCCAGACAAGATGAAGCTTGCCAAAGTAATCCCACTCTTCAAAAAATGTTTGTCCCCTTACAGCATCAAACTACCGACCAATTTCACTTCTGTCTTCAGTAAAATTATAGAAAAGGAGATGTATGAGCGTCTCTACAATTTCCTTGTCAAATGTGAGATTCTATATTCATTGCAATTTGGATTTTGTGCCCATCACTCTATTAATCATGCCCTAGTTAGTCTAACAGAAGCCATCAAGAACTCATTAGACAATAGGAAATTTGGTTGTGGAATTTTTCCTTGATTTGCAAAGGCACTGTTAATCATGACATTCTTTTAATGAAACTTGAACATAATGGAATCAGAGGAATTAGTCTTGATTGGTTTAAATCATATCTGTCAGGTAGAAAGCAGTATGTCTCTGTGAATGGATCTAACTCAAGTTTTGGTAATGTTGCCTGTGGAGTGCCACAGGGGTCTGTCCGTGGTCCACTATTCTTCCTAATTTACATTAATGATTTATCACATGCAAGTTCAAAATTAGCCTTTTACTTATTTGCAGATGATACTAACATCTACTATGAATCTGAAAATCTTGACCTGCTTCAAAGAGTGGTAAACAAAGAATTGAAAAAAGTGAAAATGTGGCTTGGTATAAATCAATTTGCTCTGAATATAGATAAAACTAATTTTGTTATTTTCAACTCACCTCAGCATTCTTGCCCTGTAACAGTTAGCATTAAAATTGATAACCTTCCAATGAGAAAGACCTGTTATGTCAAATTTTTTGGTGTTCTTTTGGATGAAAACCTCTCATGGAAATATCACCTGACAGAACTTTCAAGAAAATTGGCTAGAACTTGTGGCATCTTCTTCAAAGTTAGACACTTTTTACCCATTAACATTTTGATTTGTCTTTATAATTCTCTATTTTCACCCTTCCTGCAGTATGGTATATTAGTCTGAGGTTTACTTACGAGACTCATATCAATCCTGTGTTTTTGTTACAGAAGAGGGTTATAAAGGCAGTTTCATTTCAAAACTTTACTTCCTCTTCCTCTCCAATCTTTTCTGACTTGAAGATTTTAAAGCTGCATGACTTTCTTCAGCTGAAATTGTTATGTTTTGTTTATGATTGTGTCAATAAAATTTCTCCCTTTTGTTTTCATTCTTTCTTTGAATTAGTTGAATCTGTTCATCCACATCGTACACGGCAAGCAACTAATAATGATATTTTTGTAAATCAGAAAAATACCCTTCAATATGGCTAACGGGGGCTTTTAATTAATTAGATATCTGTGAATGAGACTTATAGAAGTATCGGTAATTCAGAATGGGGGAGGGGGGAGGGCTGTTGGACTGAAAGCAAGGGTAGCAAAATCTAAAATTAAGACATGTTTGGTACCCAGGGCAATGGGCTTCTAAGTTGCAGTCCTGGTGGTACAAAAACAAATTGAAACTATATTTTTATCTAGCCACCGCACTTGTGACTTGCGAAGGCAGCACTGCTACACTACAATGTTCCTTTGGAGATGCCATATATATTTCAAGTGCTGAATATGGCAGGAGAGACAGAGGCACATGTCCACATTCAGCAATCAAAACAACCAACTGTGAAGCATCAAGGTATGTAATTTGATTCATATAGGATACTTAATGAGATGAGAAGTGATAAACTGAATTTATTTATCATTTTGTAGATTGAAATACTTCGTTTTATCAAAAATACGAAACGATTGTAGATTTAGTACAATTAGTTGAAACGCAGCAACATACATCTTGTAATTGTATTTATATTTCTTTCTTTTGTTTGTGTCTTGTATTTGTCAGTCGTAATTGTTTTTTTCATATTTGTGTATTCATGTAAATAAACTAATACTGCGTTCACACGATGCCGGCACATTTTGAAAACGATGAAAAAAGTGACGGTAGCAAAATTTGAGCTAGCGTTCACACGATGCCGGCACAATTTGAAAACGGTAGGAAATTTGACGATAAAAACTCGTTGCAGGATTTGATGCCAAAGAATAGTACCTACACCCTAATAATAGACCTGTCTCGATCCAAAAGTGTCGAAAAATGTTCTGTTTTCATCTTTGTTGAGTGTTTACACGATGCTGTTTCAAATTTATGCCGGTTACGGTTCCGTTTTCAAAATCTACCGTTTTCAAAATCTGCCGGCAAAAAATGTGCCGTTTTCGTGTGAACGGGAGGCCTATCCGTCGAATTTTTCACCGTTTTCAAAATGTGCCGGCATCGTGTGAACTCAGTCTAAGTTATATTGTAAGTGCCACTTGTGTTCCATTGTAAATAGAAAATAATTTATATTGTAAGTGCCATTCATAGTGGAAACTCGATGACCTTGTGTCTTTTTCCGCTATGATTATTGGCACAGTTGAATTAATTGTATTACTTGTAGTTTTTAAGATCTGATAGAAAAAAAGATTGAATTCTTGCTCTAGCGAAACAGAAAAATACCAGCTTTCTGGGAAGCTTTTGAAAATGGCGTCATTGAAAGATGCCAAAAAAATGCTGTCGTTGCCTCCTGCCTACTTGATGGTAGTAGAATTTTAATTTCTGCAATTCCTGTGCTAATGCCTCAGCCTTAGCTACTGACATCAGTAATCAACCAGGATAGATGAAACAATGAGAGCGATCTAGCCTCAAGACAAAAGCGACACAAGATAGATTATTGTGCTAAAGATGACGGCAAGGGACTTTTTATCAAGATGCATTACGTTCTTTGATCAAATTCCTAGAGGAAAACGTTGATGATTCGTAATTTTAGCTTAATGCACCTTGGTATAAGGTTGCTTGTTGCCATCTTTAGTGCAATCATTTTTTCTACAGGCAGAGACACCTACGTGATGCTGGTAGAATTCGAAAATGGCCGAGTAACCGACATAAAATTGTGCCAGCAGCATTCAGACATTCTCCCAGCATCATATAGATGGGAGGTCAAATCGGCACTTTGTTATGCCATGTTCAAATTCTGCCGGTATCGTGTAAATGGAGTGTGCAAGGGCAATGTTTCCTGAATATCAAAAGAATATCTTCATATCTTATCAAATAGCAACGTGGTCAATAATTTTTAGATTTTGTCCTGCTTAAAATTGGTCATTCCGTTTCAATCTCTCAGGGATTTTCTCAAGAATTTCCGTAAAGAGCTTTGAATAGCAGCTACATTCATAATCAAATTTTTCCCTTATATTTCTGCTTTAAATCTGTGATTCCACCCGTTTTGGCAGAGCATAGGTTCCAAGTCTTTAAATCGGTGTTAAAAGGTGGGTGTAAAATTCAACGACCTTCCTCTTTTGGTTGGATGGCTTGCCAGAAACTTTAGCCATTTGTTTTATGATTCTACTGTTGGACTTTTCAGAAATCTTGAATATTGGCTAAATTACAGCCTATTTCATTTTTCAGCTAATTTTATGATGTGACATCATCAAATTTCTAAATCAAAAACCAGAAGAGCAAAACAGTTTTGCTTGATACCATATTGTAGACATCCATAAACTATGGTTTCTTGAGCATTATTAGATCTTTTGTCAACAGGATTAGAAATTACGATGGTTTTAAGTTTTTTTTTTCGAAAACGTTCTTAAATTCTTAAAAAAGAAAAAATACGCTGTAATTCTGAACATATTGAAGATTCAAGAAAAATCCAACGGCAGATTTAATGTAGAATAGTTTAAGTTTCTTTGAAGCCGTTTGAAGTTCAAAGAAATAGGTCATAGAATTTTACACCCAGCTTTTTAAAGATTTGAAGCCTATGCTTTTTGGCAGTTTTATGTCTGTTTCGTACGCTTAGCAGTGTAGAAAATAATTAAAGGAGTTCCATTTTTCCAAGAGCCTAATGTGTGAAACGTATGGAAGTAATTTGATCATGACTTTTAGCCTTTTTTGAGGGTTGCTTAAGGACCCCTCTCTTTCCTACCCCTCAAGATTTCAAGCTGGATGGTCAATTTAAATTTTAAATTTTTGTATCAATCAAAGAATATCAGCTGTCAAACAAGATGATAGCCAGAATTACCTCTATGGTATCCTAGGCAGTAATCTTTCGAAATCATGCATTGTTTACTCACTCTGCAGATCGCATTTACATTAAAATCGAAAACTTTCGGACGATCAAACTTTCAGACAAAATTTTGTCCGAAAGTTTATTTGTCCGAAATGTGTTGATGTCCGAAAGTTTTACACTCATTGAAAATAGAAAAGCACAAA